>WOXC01000522.1:0-436548 GCA_011680675.1 Gymnobelideus leadbeateri
AACAGCCTGACTGAGGAAAACAACACCTTAAAAAATAGACTAACTCAAATGGCAAAGGAGGCCCAAAAGGGCAATGAGGAGAACAATGCCTTAAAAAGTCGAATTTGCCAGATGGAAAAAGAATCTCAAAAGTTCAATGAGGAGATTCATTCCTTCAGAGTTAGACTGGAGCAAATGGAAGCTAATGACTTTATGAGAAATCAAGAGGCTGTTAAGCAGATCCAAACAAATGAAAGATTAGAAGGCAATGTGAAATATCTCATGGGAAAAACCACTGACTTGGAAAATATATCCAGGAGAGACAATTTAAAAATTATTGGACTACCTGAAAGCCATGATCAAAGAAAGAACCTAGAAATCACCCTTCAAGAAATTCTCAAGGAAACTGCCCTGATGTTTTAGATCCAGAGGGCAAAATAGAGGTTGAAAGAATCCACAGATCACCTCCTGAAAAAGATCCCAAAAAAGAAAACTCCTAGGAATATTATAGCCAGGTTCCAGAACTCCCAGATCAAGGAGAAAATACTACAAGCAGCCAGGAAGAAACAATTTCAGTATTGTGGAAACACAATCAGAATAGCTCAGGACCTGGCAGCTTCTACACTGAGGGATCAAAGGGCATGGAATATGATATTCCAGAGGGCAAAAGAGCTGGGACTGAACCCAAGGGTTACCTACCCAGCAAAACTGAGTATCTTGTTTCAGGGGAAAATATGGTCATTCAGTGGAATAGAGGACTTTCAAGCATTCTTGAGGAAAAAACCAGAGTTGAATAGAAAATTTGACATCCAGACACAAGAAGCAAGAGATGCCTGAGAAGGTAATCAGGAAAAGAAATCAAAAGGAACTTATCAAAGTTGACCTATTTACATTCCTACATGGAAAAACAATAACTGTGACTGATGAAACCCCTCTCAGTATGAAAATAATGGAAGATGGGTGTATGGTCATTTGAATACATATGTGAATGTGTGTATATATGTTTACAGTTATACATGGAGAGAGGGCATAGGTTGAATTTGTTGGGAAGGGATGATACTTAAGGGGTGAAATTATGAGGTGAGAGGAAAGTGGCAAGAAGAGATGGGGAGAGACAGGGTAGGGTAAACTATCTCATGTAGAAGAAGCAAGGGGAAGTGGCATCAAGGGAGGGGAAGAATAGGAAGGCAAAAAGGCAAAACCACATTCTCACTGAATTTGGTTCAGGGAGAGAATGACATACATACTAAATGGGATATCTCAACCTGCAGCAGAATAGGGGGAAGGGGGATGAGAGGAGGGGTGATGGATGGGAGGGCATCCTTGGGGGGAGGGGAAGTTGGAAGTACCCACTATAGAAGAGGAACAGGATCAAGTAGGGAATGGACCAGGTGGGAGGTGGGATGGATGGGAGGGAATGATAAGCAGCCTTGTACAATATATCTACTATCGTAATGTTTTGCATAGCTAGACATGTATAACATATAATGAATTGCTTATCTTCCCAGAGGGAATGGGTGGATCTGAAATTCAAGGTCTTAACATTAAATGTTTCAAATATATATAAATACTATTATTAATACTCTTTTGCTTGTAATTGGGAGATAAGATGTGCAGGCATTGGGCCACAGAGATTCACCTTCCTCTAATGGAAAAGTCGAAGGGGGTATGGGAGAAGATATGGGAGAGAGCAGATTGGAGGAAGTGATATCTTGTGGGACTGCTATTCTGGGATGGTGGGTAGGGGAAAAACGGGGGAAAAAATTGTAACTCAAAATATGGCGGAAACGAATGATGTAAAACAGAAGTTAATAAAGCATTTGTTTAAAAAAAAAGCTGCCTTAGACATTGAGAGATCAGCTGACTTGTCTGTGTTATTTGATAGCCAGAATCTGTCACAGACAGACTTTGAGCCTAACTTGTCCTCATTCTTTTTTTTTTAAACAAATGCTTTATTAACTTCTGTTTTACATCATTCATTTCCACCAGATTTTGAGTTACCATCATTTTCCCCCCGTTATTCCCCTACCCAACCTCCCAGAACAGTAATCCCATAAGATATCGCTTCCTCCAATCTGCTCTCTCCCATACCTTCTCCCATACCCCCATCGACTTTTCCATTAGAGGAAGGTGAGTATTTGTATCCCAATACCTGCACATCTTATCTCCCTATTACAAGCAAAAGAGTATTAATAATAGTATTTATATATATTTGAAACATTTAATGTTACGACCTCAAATTTCAGATCCATTTCCTTCCTCCCTTGTCACCCATTCCCTCTGGGGAGATAAGTAATTCAGTATATGTTGTACATGTCTAGCTATGCAAAACATTATCATAGTAGATATATTGTACAAGGCTGCTTATTATTCCCTCCCACTCATCCACCCCCCACCTGGTCCATTCCCTACATGATCCTGTCCCTCTTTTATAGTGGGTACTTCCAACCTCCCCTCACCCCGAGGATGCCCTCCCATCCATCATCCCTCCTCCCATCCCCCTTCCCCCTATCCTGCTGCAGGTTGAGATATCCCATTTACTATGTATGTCATTTTCTCCCTGAACCAAATTCAGTTTGAATGTGGTTTTGCCTTTTTAGCCTTCCTTATTCTCCCCCTCTTTTGCAACCACTTCCCCTTGCTTCTTCTGCATGGGATAGTTTACACTACCCTGTCTCTCCCCATCTCCTCTTGCCACTTTCCTCTCTCACCTCATAATTTCATCCCTTGAGTATTCTCCCTTCCCAACAAATTCAACCTATGCCCTCTGTCCATATATAACTGTAACCATATACACACACATTCACATATGTATTCATATGACCACACCCCCTTCTTCCATTATTTTTATAGTGAGAAAGATATCATCAGTCACAGATATTGCTTTTCCATATAGGAATGTAAATAGTTCAACTTTGATAAGTTCCTTTTGATTTCTTTTCCCTGATTACCTTCTCAGGCATCTCTTCCTTCTTGTGTCTGGGTATCAAATTTTCTATTCAATTCTGGTTTTTTCCTCAAGAATGCTTGAAAGTCCTCTATTCCACTGAATGACCATATTTTCCCCTGAAACAAAATACTCAGTTTTGCTGGGTAGGTGACCCTTGGGTTCATTCCCAGTTCTTTTGCCCTCTGGAATATCATATTCCATGCCCTTGATCCCTCAGTGTAGAAGCTGCCAGGTCCTGGGCTATTCTGATTGTGTTTCCACAATATTGAAATTGTTTATTCCTGGCTGCTTGGAGTATTTTCTCCTTGATCTGGGGATTCTGGAACCTGGCTATAATATTCCTGGGAGTTTTCTTTTTGGGGTCTTTTTCAGGAGGTGATCGGTGGATTCTTTCAACCTCTATTTTGCCCTCTGGATCTAAAACATCAGGGCAGTTTTCCTTGAGAATTTCTTGAAGGGTGATTTCTAGGTTCTTTACTTGATCATGGCTTTCAGGTAGTCCAATAATTTTTAAATTGTCTCTCCTGGATCTATTTTCCAGGTCAGTGGTTTTTCCCATGAGATATTTCACATTGCCTTCTAATCTTTCATTTGTTTGGATCTGCTTAACAGCATCTTGATTTCTCATAAAGTCATTAGCTTCCATTTGCTCCAGTCTAACTCTGAAGGAATGAATCTCCTCAGTGAACTTTTGAGATTCTTTTTCCATCTGGCAAATTCGACTTTTTAAGGCACTCTTCTCCTCATTGCCCTTTTGGGCCTCCTTTGCCATTTGAGTTAGTCTATTTTTTAAGGTGTTGTTTTCCTCAGTCAGGCTGTTGACCCTCATTTCATACTTTTCCTGCATCCTTCTCATTTCTCTTTCCAATTTTTCCTCCACTTCTCTTATTTGATTTTTAAAGTCCTTCTTAAGGTCCTCTATGGCCTGCAACCCGCTCATGTTTTCCCCTGGGGCTTTTGGAGCAGGACTTCTGACCTCACAGTCCTTTTCCTGCTCTATGCCCCCAAAATAGGAGTCTAGGGTTGCATTTTTCTGTTTCCTTTGCCTTGGCATGTTGCCACTTAATTGCTTGACTTTTGGGCTTGTTGCCACACTATGGCTTTAAGGCCAGATAGAGGAATTTTCGTCCCGAACGTGTGGGGGGCAACTTCCGTTTCTGGCAAGCTGTAAACCCACCCACGACTTCCACCCTAGATCACAATCCAGATCCAGTGAGGTTAAAGCAAGAGCGATTACCCCCCAAGACTGATCGCTGGATCTCCCTACAAATTTGCAGGCTGGGAGCGGGAGCTGCCTCTGAAAACTACAAAATGGCGTTTGTCCTCAGAGGCTTCTAGCCCCCAGGGGAGGGAGCCGACACATTCCCTAACACCAGTCCCAAAGTCCATAGGATACTAACCTCTTACTTTGTCCCAGGCAAGTCTATATTGATAATTCTGGAGTTGCCACAGCTCCTGGTGTTCTGGGGTTCCTCCAGCTGGCTGCTGGCCCTGCCGCCCTGAGGCTAAAACCTCGGCTCATGCGGACCTGGGCTCGGCTCGGCTCGGCTTCCCGTGCTCTGCGCACTGCATGCTGCCAGGTCCCAGACCACTGCGCTCATCCTTCCTGCAGGGCTGCTAGGCTGTCCTCAGCGGGAGTTTAGCTTCTCTGTGTCGTTCTGTGGGTGCTGGGGCTCCAGAAGTTGTTCAGAGTCCCCTTTTACATCGTTTGGGGGGAATGTGGGGGCAGAGTGGCTTGGATGAGCTGTTTCTACTCCACCATCTTGGCTCCACCCCCGAATTCCACTTGTCCTCATTCTAAGGCCAACTCTCTAACAACTACACTATGCTGCCTTTCTCCTAGCATGCTTCTGAAGTTATTTCTTCTCAAGTCATCAATGATCTTCTAATTTGTTGTCCTCCTTTTGTATCTCTAGCACTTAGTATTGCATCTGACATGTCATAGGTGCTTAATAAATGTTTTTTGATGAATTGTTTCAGATGTGAGCTTAGTGGGTGGGGATTTGAATAGGAAAAGGATCTACCAGGTCAGAGTTGAAGTGATACTAGCAGGATTTAAGCAAAAGACATAATCAGATGCTGTTGTTCAGTCATATCTGACTCTTGATGACCCCATTTGGTGTTTTCTTGGCAAAGAAATCAGAGTGGTTTGCCATTTCCTCCTCAAGCTCATTTTACAGATGAGGAAACTGAGGCAGAATGGGTTAAGTGACTTGCTCAGGGTCACACAGCTAGTAAGTGTCTGAGGCCAGATTTGAGCTCACAAAGATGAGTCTTCCTGACTCCAGGTCTGGCTCTCTATCCACTTTGCCACCTAGCTGCCCCAAGATTACACAAGCAAGAAAAAGTCATCAGCAAAACTAAAGTTAAAGAATGGGTTATTGGGGACATTGGGGGAAACCAGATTAGTAGGAAGTTGGGTCTTAGGTCAGAAGACAAAGGTAAAGACCAAAAAAATCAAATCAAATAAATGTTTGGTGCAGGTTGTAAGCACCAGAGATCATTTCCAGTTGGTGCCCCTGCTTCAGTGAAAATCTGAAGTCCTTCTGGGCTCTAGAGTCCAGCCTTCTCACAGCAGGTGTTGAAGACCCTTGGTAAGCTGCTGTGTCCTCATCCATGCAAAAAGTTTCCATATCCACGTGATATGATCCCTAAGCATACTGCAAATGCAGTAGGAGGGGGTTAATCCTTCTGCTGACTGACTGGAGCCAGATTTATTTATTTTTTTTTTGCTTTTTGGAGGGCAGTTGGGGTTAAGTAACTTGCCCAAGGTCACATGGCTAGTTTTCTTTGTGTTAAGTGTCTGGGGCTGGATCCGAACTCAGGTCCTCCTGGCTCTGGGGCCAGCACTTTACTCACAGTGCCACCCAGCCACCCCCTGGAACCAGATTTCTGCAGATCTCTGACATTTGTTTTTGTCAGATTCTTCCTCTGGGCTGGAACCCTGAAAGCTGAGTTTTGAAAGGGGGTCTTGACATACATTTTCAGTGTCCCTGAAGCAGCTAGATCCCTAGGCTAAGAAACTTCAAATCTGACCTTAGGTACTTACTAGTTGTATGGCCCTGGGAAAGTCACTTAACCTCTATCTGACTCTGTTTCCTCAACTGTAAATGGAGATAATAAAACTCCTGGGGTTGTAAAGATCAAACGAGATATTTTTAAAGTGAAACTGTCACAGAGAAGGTGCTTTAAAAATTCCTGTTTCCTTCCTACTTAACCTTTTTCTTCCTTGGTTTCCTCATCTGTAAATTCAGCATAATAATAAATAAATAATGATAATACCTACCTCCCAGAGCTGGTGTGAGGGTGAAATGAGATAATGTTTGGAAAGCACTTGGCAAACCTTAAAATGTTACAAAAAATGTTAGTCATTACTGCTATCTTTCTTCCTCTTCCTTGATTCTCATCTATTTGACACAGGTGACCTTCTCTTCCTTCTAGATATTTGCCCCTCCCATTACTATATGAAACATTATTTCCTGGTTTCCCTCCTACTTCTCCAATGGCTGCTCCCCAGATCCGTGACCTTAACAATCTTAGCCTTGAACTAAATTATGTTCTCAACTGGTATGTGACTACCTGCCTTGGCCAGCCCATGATATCATGTCCTAGTTTCTAGCATAGTAGCTGCTTATTTATGCCATCATATAGTATAAGTATAGGGCTAGTCAGATCACTTTAAAATAATTACTTTTGTTCTTGCTAAA
This sequence comes from Gymnobelideus leadbeateri, assembly GCA_011680675.1. Classification (NCBI taxonomy): domain Eukaryota; kingdom Metazoa; phylum Chordata; class Mammalia; order Diprotodontia; family Petauridae; genus Gymnobelideus; species Gymnobelideus leadbeateri. The sequence goes on from WOXC01000522.1 coordinate 6,637, forward strand.
GTTTCTGTAGTCTGATTTTGCCTAAAATGGAGGGGAAAAAAATCATCCTTTTTGCCTTTGGATCTCTAGATAAATCTGAGTAGTTTAGGGGCACCCCTTTAAGGAACAGGTCAATTTTAAATCAAGAAGGTCCAACCCTATTAACAGCAGAAAGCTGTAGCCCCAATTAAGTCCCATGACTCATTCCTGCTCCCTTTTCTCAATATCTGTCTCTCTAGAGGGTCTGAAGGCAGGATGGCAGGGTATTATTATATTATCAATGGATAATTGTGACATTGCCAAGGGTAGCTAGCAAGGTAGTCTCAGAAAGATGTCTTTGCCAAAAGAGGTCATCCAAGGGTAGCATGGGAAAAAGCTAAGATGTGAGACTGCTGGGGAATTAATAAGTGAAAAAAAAGTATTTATTAATTGCTTATCCTGTGCCAAGTACTGTGCTGAGTGCTGGGGTTATAAATGCAAATATAAACCCTGAAGGAAAAATCAAAGGATCACCAAATAAGTAAGTCAGGATCAAGAAACATTAGGTTGAGTTATTGAGATTCAAGAAGAGTGATCATTGGGGATGCTTGGCAGTTGCTTTTGGAGACAGGACTGTTGTTCACCTTGTGGGCAAGCAATAGCAGACTCTTTAATTGAGATTGTTGGACTACAAGGACCACTCCCAGCCACAGCAAAACTTAATTTTCCAGGGCTTTGGGCCAGAGGGCTTGGTGCTAAGGGCACAACCACCACTTCCCTAATCCACAGTGAGATTCAAAGGGCCAAGACTGGTGAAGTAGAGGTCACTGGCAGCTATTGAAAATCCCATTGGCTGGTGAGATAGAGGAAAAGAAAAGTCTCTCCCCCTGATGTTGCCTTACTTCCTTCTTGTATATTCCTTATCCCTGCGAGGGGTCCCAGATATACAATCCCTTTTTTAATCCTTTCTATAACTTGTGGGAGCAGATATTGGTTCAGAACAGTACAACCTCCACAAACATCCCAAAGATCTAGGAAAGTAAGTGGAAGCCATTTGGGGAGATAGTTGGAGTTAAAGGATTCCATGTAAGAGAACTTAATATTTTTCCTTTTATTTTCTTTGTGTACCATAAACTCCTTGGCTATAGTAAATGCAAGCCACAATGCCTGAGTTTGAGAATATGGAGTTTGTTGATTGAGAAAGGAAATTCTGGTGGGAACTCATGAGTCACATTTCCCATTTTTATTCATTATAAGCAATATTTCGTGTTTTCCCCTAGGTTAAAAATTTGAACCCAGACAATAACTATTTTTGAAGCCATGGTCTTGGTTGAAGTGGTGAAATCTAGGCACTTGCTGGCTGAGAATCCTCTGGTGGCCAATGGGGACACTGCAGCATTTGGGGATGTTGCTAGAAATATGCTAGAAAGGAACTGAGGCAGCATCTGGAACTGTGATTCAAAGAAATCACCACCTGGTGAACAAATTACATATGGTTCTTCCTGGCTGGATAATTTGTATAAGGAGACACCGCCTTTCTATAGACTTAAGGAAGGCAGCACATGAGCCAATTTGGACTGTCTATATTACTTCTATATTGCAAATAGCACATAGTGTACACACAGAGACAGTTTATAGATATTACACATTCATCTTAGAGCCAACGAGTTTATCAGATATTTTTTCTTTGACAGGAGGTACTGAGTCAACATGAAGACCATGGTTGAGGAGGAACATTAGGAAGGGAGAAATAGAGAGATGAAGTAGAAATGGGTATAAACTTCCTAATTATGCTTGTGGACAGCTTTGCTTCAACACTGGAGGGCAGGGAAAGGGAGTTTAGTGCAATTCCAGATGGATATGAGTCAGTAATATGACATGGCAGCCAAAAAAAGTGAATGTGATCTTAGGTTGCCATGAAAAGTACAGTCCTGAGAACCCCTCCCTCCCTCTGATTGGAGAGCCTGGAGGGCAGCTGTTGGATACCTCCTCCCTGATCTTCCACAGCATAAGTGGGGCTTTCTGGGAACTCACCCCCTAATTTCTTACCATGCTACCTCCCTAGATTAATGATCTCCAGAAAGTCATCATTTTGCAAGATGAAATCATCTCTGAAATTCCCTCTTCTTTAGATCATCTCCATCCCCAGCGGCAGGACTTCACCATGCCCCTGCTCTATGTGTTGTTTTTCCATGTGAGTTCCTTGAGAGCAGGGACTGTCTTTTGCCTTTTTGTGTATCCCCAGCACTTAGCACAATTTCTGGCACGTGGTAGGCATTTAAGAAATGTTTATTTGAATATGATCATACAGGTATAGCCTATATCAGACTCCATACCATCTTGAGGAGGGAGGATAAATGTATAAAAGTGAATGTTGAAAACTAAAAATAGATACATTAATTTTTAAATTTTATTTGCTTTTAGTTTACAACATTCAGTTCCACAATCCCTTGAGTTCCAAATTTTCTCCCCCTCTCCCATCCCCCTTCCCCTCCCCTTGGCGGCATGCAATCTAATATAGGTTCTACAAATACCTTCCTATTAAACATTAGTCAAGTTGATACACTAATTTTTTAAAAAGGAAAGAAATGTTTACCAACTCAGACACTCTTCTGGAAATAAGATATTGATAGTCCTGTTCAACTCTGCTCTGTTCAACCATATATTGGAGTTTTGTATTCTGTTCTGGTTGCCCCATTTAAGAAGGACACTTCCCAAGGAAGACAACCAGGATGGCAAAGAGCTTTGAAACATGTGAACATTGGTTGAAAAAAAACTGGAGAAGTTGAGCAATTAATAAACATTTATTAAGTGCCTACTGTGTGCCAGGAACTAGTTTAAGTGATGGTGCTTGAAGAAAAGAAGATTCAAGGGAAACAATAATAAGAAGTCTTTCCTGATACCACGTAATTCTAGTAACCTTCCCTCTGTTGATTATCTCCACTGTCTGTAACTTGTGTGAGCATAGCTGTTTACATGCTCTCTCCCCCAATAAGACTGTAAGATCCTCGAGGGCAGGGTCTGAATTTTTACTCCCTTTTTTGTATCCCCAACACTTAGCACAGAGTATAGCATATAGTAGGCACTTAATAAATGTTTACTGACTGTGGTATGGAGGAAGGATTAGATTTTTTCCCCCTTGTTTGGTCCCAGAAGGCAGAATCAGGGTCATTGGGTAGAAGTTGCAAAGAATGCAACAGGCTTAAAACCAGGAGAAATGACCCATCCATTAAACCTTTCCAAAAGTGGAATGGACTGCCTTGAGTGGTAGCAGGTTCCCTCACCTTGGGGGTCTTCAAGTAGAGTCTAGATGGTGACTTGCTGAGTATGTTATAGTGAGGATTCTTTCCATGGTTGGATTGGGTGGCTCCCATGGTCCCTTCCAACTTTCTTACTCTGGGAGTAGCTAGGTGGCACAGTGAATAGAGCAACAGGCCCTGGAGTCAAGAGGACCTGAGTTCAAATCTGGCTTCAAACACTTAACACTTACTAGCCGTGTGACCTTGGGCAAGTCACTTAACCCCAATTACCCTGTCTTACCCCCTCCAAAAAGCGAAAAACAAACAAACAAACAAAACCCAACTTTCTTACTCTGTGATTCTGTGATTCTTTGATCTATGATGAAACCAGAATCCAAATTGCAGGTTCCCGGGCCCATCTTCTTTCTGCTAGTCATTTATGTGACTTCTAAGGTCCTTTCTAACTCTAAATCCTACAATTCTATGTATCAGAAGATCCCAGAAGCAGAGATTCAGAGCTGGAAAGGAATTTAGAGATTATCTGGTCCAATCCCCTCATTTTATAGTTAAAGAATAGAGGGCCCAGGGAACTCAAGTGACTCGCCCAAAGTCAAACCAGAAGCAAGTTATAGAGAAGAGATTTGAAACCAGCAACTCTTACTTCAAACCCAGTTCTCTCTCCACTGTATAGATATGACTTAGGTCAGGCCTTTTCAGATTTTCTATGGAGCTAGATATCAGCTTCCAGATTTAAAAGCCAGGAGAAATTTTTAAGTTTTCAAAGAATGAAAAATAAAGGCAGACAAAAGTATGGAAACCACATATTGTTACAAGAAATTGGCTCCCATTCTCATGTCTAGAGTAGATTTAGGGTCATTGACCAGGTATAGATGCCTTAACAAAGGCTCTCCCAACTTTAAATTCCAGAGATTCACAGAAGAAAGATAGAAACAGAGACAGAGAGACAAAGAGACAGAGAGACAGAGAAAAAGAGAGACAGAGGCAGAGAGACAGAGACAGATAGAGAGAAAGAAGCAGAGAGACAGAGACAGACAGAGACAGAGGTAGAGAGTCAGAAAGACAAAGAAAGACTCTGTGTGTGTGTGTGTGTGTGTGTGTGTGTGTGTGTGTGTTGCTGAGCCATTTGTATTATTTGTATCCTTGGGATTTGATAGAATGAGTACCCAATCTGAGATAAATATATATTTGGCTTAATGATTCTGACATTACATGATTTCAGAGTACTCTGCACCATTCATATGTCCCAGTTTGTCACGAAAAATATTGTAGCTTAATGTTAACAAAGCAGAAAGAGGGAGGGTGGGGGGGAGGTCAGGCATGAGGACTGATTGGGCCATAAAAATGCTATGGCATTAAGGTTCTGAGTGAGATTAACCGCAGAGGTGGAGAGAGAGCTTGCTGAAACACTGGGCTTTCTTCAGGGGCTCTGATAGCAGAGAGCACTGTTGGAGGGAGAGTGATTTGAGCCTACATTGGGGTGGTCAGCTATTCCCCTTTGCAGTTCAAGAGCTCTTCAGTTGGAGTTTCTCTAGAGCCCCAAAGATATTTTCTGCAGCTGGCTTGTGCAGCTGAAGAGGAAAAAATTGACATAGCTTTCAGTTATGAGATGGGGGATGACCAATGGGACCAAAGCAATGGGAATATTTTATATAATTTTTATAAAATTATATAATTTATATAATTTTATAGAATTATAGAATCGCAGAATGTTGGTTCTGAAATATATCACTCAGCTTTCTCACTTTAGAGATTAGGTCCAAAAGCTTTGTGATTTGCTATAGGTCACACAGCTAATTAGAGGCCGAAATGGGAGTAGATCCCTAACCCCCAGACTCTTGATTTGGTCTTCTTTCCACTATATTATTCTATAGCACTGTAATTCTCCACCAGGGTAAAAATATTTGAGAAGGGGAGGTAGCAATCACCAATAGGACAGAGGACAGTTGTACCAGAGTGGGAAAGAAAGTGGTTAGACCCTCACCTGTGGAAAGATTCTGAGAAGAGGCAAGACTCTTTGAGACAGAACTCTGTGAGGAAGGGATCAAGGAACAGTTAGTTACACAATGAGGTGTCACTGGCTGGCAAGGGACTCTGAGGCAAGGCACAGGAAAAGGGATTGCAACAAAAGATGAAATGTGCTGTTCTTCATACACACACAGCATCCCCAGCCCCAACCTCATGTAGATGCCTAGGACAAAGTCCCATTTGCCTTGTGCCAATTATACCTCTGCTGCACAAACAAATCATCCGATATTACCAATTTCCTTCTCCCCAGGGGTTGACCAGTATTGTAAACAGATTATAATATTAATGGAGCCATCATCTCCTTTTTCCTCCCATCCTAGAAAAAGAATGAATAAGCATTTGATAGGATATATTTATAACAAACTTTAAACTTGGTGCAAATATTATTATACCAATTTTACAGATGAGAAAATTGCAGCTCAAAAGCTAAATGTCTTCCATAAGGTCATATAATTAGTGGTCGTGCTGGGATTTTAAACTATGTCTTCTGACTCTAGGAGCAAGGTGTAGAGTAACTGACCTGGAGTCAGGAAGACTCATCTTTGTGGGTTCAAATCTAACCTGAGACACTAACTGGTTGTGTGACCCTGGGCAAGTCACATAATCCTATATGCCTCAATTACATATCTATAAAATGAGCTGGAGAAGGAAATGGTAAACCACTCCAGTATCTTTGCTAAGAAAACCTCAAATGGGACCATGAAGAGTCAGCACAAGATACAACAACAACTTCTAACTCTAGATATCACAATCATTCTACTGTATCATAACTACCTTGACGACAAAAGGAGGCTTGGTAGGAAGGTCAAAGAAGAGTAAAAAAAAAAAAGACAAGATGGAGAATCAGAATTGGATTATTTGAGCCATGGTCTGAAAATCAAGGCTGCTATTTCTCTTGTTTGACCTCTAGAGAGTGATGCTTACAAGGTGCCTGGTACACAGCTGCACTATACAAATGCTTAGTTCTTTCTCTTCTCCCCTTCTCTCCAGACCAATCACCAACATTGTGGAAATGGCCACCTCATCATCTAAAGTCGAATGCCAACTTATGCTAGGTGAAGAGAAAACACATCTCATGGTATTCATTTCACTATAAATGCCATTCTCTGGAATAAAATGAAAAGAAGTTAGGTGAGCTGGAAAAACAACAACACATCTTTGTCTTTATTTATTCAATTGCCCATCCCTCTCACTTCAGATAACTGGTGTCTGAGCGACCACTGGGTCGGGCCTCCATCAAAGACAGGAAAAGATCCAGGTGGCAGCTGGAGATCCAGGTGATAACTGGAGCAAAGACATCTGATTTATAATATTCCTGCTGTCCGTGAAAGCCCTAGGCCATCAGAAACACCTGGGCAGCCAACGGAGGGAGCCCGGTATTTAGGCCTTGCTCTTATTAGGAAGGAATTTCACTCTCTCAGCTTGCAAACCAAATCATTGGTTTGGGCAGATCTCAGTATTTATATGACCATCACTGGAGAGCTCTGGACTCATTCATTCAATCACCACTAATTGAAGGGCCACCATGCACAAGGAACTCTGTTAATTATTGCCTTCTATCTAAACCAGCTTTCCTTTGGGATGTTGTGCGGGACAGCAAAAAGAACCAAGAATTTAGAATCACAGAGCCAAAGTTCAAATCTTTATTCTGCCACTTTCTACCTAGGAGACCTTCAGCAATTTCCTTTCCTTCTCATGTCTGCCCCTGTGAAATGGAAGGATTAGACTAAGTGAACTCTAAGGACCCTTCCTACTACAAATCTACAATCCTTGACAGGTCAAGGAAAAATGATCTTGGCTCCAATTGGACTTAGAGTAGGGCCACATGGCAGCCCTTCCCTTCCACTATTCCCTAATTTTAAGTAGGAAATTTCCTTTCCTATGTAAGTTCAGTCTAATTCACCTTCTTTCCCAAGACTCCAGCAGGAAAGCACGAATGGCTCCATGGTACCTGCAGCCTTCCCAAATATTTCATGCCTGACAGAAACATTACAATAGATTTTTCAGCCTTCAAAGGTCACAAAAACAACAGTAACCCCTTTCCCAAATTGCCTTGGGCCAGTGTTTTGTTGTAGTCACTATTGTCTTTCTGCACCATGGGGAATCAATACCGTCAGAGACTAGAGGCAAGATTTGGGGAAGGAGAGGAAGCAATCCAAGCTAAGGTATGGCCCCAAAACAACTAAAATTCACTTGCCAGGTTTCATTTTGGAAATGGAAAAGGTAATTGGGTGAGGGGTGGGGTGGGGAGAGCTTCCATTATCTAAAGGACAACCCTGGCCTCTCCAGACTCCCTGAGTCCCCAGACCCCATCCCCCTAACCCAAGCACATTTTTCCACTGGGCAAGTAAATCAAAGAAGGAAGGATTCTGGTTCTGCCCTCACAAAGCTAGCTCGAGTTTCACCTGGCCCTGAAACTTTAGCAGTGGTGAAACTGGATCCATGCTTTAAAAAGAAGGAAAAAAATGCACTGCCATGATAACCAGCCCCTGTAACTTCAGTGGAGGGAAGGGGCTAATGATCCTTACACCTTTTGCAAATTGCAATCACTGGAACTTTCTGGCTTGTTTGCTCATTATTTGATTCTATACAGATAAAAGGGAGAGTCTGCATTATTCACTAAGCTGTGTACCCAGCTTGTAAGCCAGCTGCCCTGATGGATGAAAAGGTTCTAGTCAGATCAGCTATACAACAGAGCCAGCTCCCTCTTTTTACTGCAGCAAGGCTGGAAAATTGCCTAGTTGTTATTTTATCCCTTTCTAGAGGCCCCTGGCTCCCCACATAAATTTTCCCTTCTTTTCATCAGTGCCTGCCAGCTTTGAAGAGCATCTTACAATGTGTAGGTTCCGCTGAAGAGGTGAAAGTTTCTCCCACTTCCTTACTTCCTCCCCTCACTCTGTTTTGCCTCTCATCCTGAAGGCTGAACAGTCTTTTACAGCCCCTCAGGATGCCATGAAAGAGCTCCAGTTCAGGATGCAGTGGAAAGAATTTTTGCTTTGGAGAGAGAAGTCCTAGGCTCTGCCATTTACTACCTATGTGACTTCAGGCAGGTCATTCAAACCCTCTGGGCCTTGGCTTCCTCATCTACAAAATGAGGGTGTTGGACCAGGTCCAATCCATCAGCAAGCATTTATTAAACAAACACCTGCTCCTACCCAGATACTGTGATTCAAAGAAAAAATGTCTAGCACTTGCCCTCTAGGAGTGTGCATTCTAACAAGGAAAGAGAATAACTCATGGACACATAATTTCTAGACACACAGAAATCATTTCTACTGGGAGACAATAAGTAACTTGGGGAGAGCGGCAAAGAGGTGATGTGGGAACAGAGCTTGAAAGGAACCTAGGGATACTGAGAGGTAAAGAGGAGGGACTTTGAAATGCACAGTACCCCCTTCCCTGACGGTTACAAAGGAAACCAATTCTTGTTGAAATGATTATCAAAATAGTTTTTAAGTTCATGGGCCCCAGGTTAAGAACCCCTGTTTTACAGCATTCCCAGTACAAAGTCATCCAACCTCGGCTTAAAGACTTCCATTGATATGAAAACCCTGACCTCCTAAGGAAGCTAATTCTAATTGTGTTTTTTTTTTTCTTATACTAAGTCAAATTTCCTTCTCAGTAATTCCACCTCTTCTAATTCTGCCCTCTGGGACCAAGCAGAAACAAGTCTAATATCATTCTCCACATGGCAGCAGGATAAGCAAGAATCTCAGGACCAAATATGTTTCTATAGAGAACTATAGGGTTTGTAAAGCATACATTATCTCATTTGATCCTCATGTCAACCTTGTGAAGTATGGGCTAGTATGATCCCAGTTTTATCAATGAGGAAACTATGACTCAGAAAGGTTAAAAGATTTGCTGAGCATTGTTACATAGCTAATGGGTGTCTCCAGGTGAAATTTGAACCCACAACCTAGAAAGCAGCATGGCACCAAGGAAAGAGTCTTGGATTTAGAATGAAATGATCTGGGCTCAAAATCTCCCTCTGAGATTTAGTGCCTGTGTATTCTTAATTAATTCATTTCATGCCTCAATTTCCCCATCTATAAAAAGAGACAGTTGGCTTAGATGACCTCGAAGGTCCTTTCTAAAGCTCTAATACCATGATCCTGAATTCAAGTCTCTCCACTATACCAGGCTGGTATCATTAGATCTGCTTCCCATTTTAGACATATTTGGGGAAGAAAGTGCCCAGGAAATGGGCCTTGGGGTGGCCCTGGAAATGAAAAAAGCATGAGTCCTTCATATTTCTTTCAATAGATACTTGCTCTGGGCAAGACCCTGTGGGTTTATTTCAACCCACCTCTTAGCCCTGCATGTAAGCAGTCTCACTGACATGTGGGACTAGTTCCTTGGACCAATGACAGGGATGAAGAATTGGGGTGGGAGGCGTTCTTCTCACTTGTACAACTTCCTTCTATTCGTTCAAAACAACCTATAATCTACTCCAAAGCTGGCAAATAATGACACCAAATTAAAAGTGGAGATAAGAAGTTCAGCTGGCCTTGTAAATGGCTCACAAACATGATGCTCCTGGTTGGTATTCGTTTACATTAGCCTGCCCGGTTTACGTGGCCCCACACCCCTCTCTGCTTCCTCTACAGAGCTCCTAAAATGGCCCGGGACAATAAGCAAAAGCAAGATTATTTTTCCCTTTTCCCCTCTTCTATTCCATTTTTGCTCTTCTTGGCCCAATATTCTAATTCATTCTGGCCAAAAAGCCTATTTGGCCCCCAGTCAATAAATGACTGCACATTTTAAGAAATGAGTTCAATTATTTGCTCAACAATGATAATAATGGCTGGCATTAATATAGCGCTTTATACTTCATGGATAATTTTCTCATGACTGGCTCCATGGGAAAGCAGGGGTCTGTTGAAAAAGCAAGACGTAGTCCCCAGATGTGAGAGCCCAATTTTCCCCTTTAAAACATTTCCCCTCCTAATTCATAGCCTCCCCTAGAGGAAGACAAGGGGGGGAGGACAGGAAAAAGAAGGAGAAAAGAATAAAAGATTCCCCTTGGAAGGAATTGTCATATACTCGTTCTGGTGGCCAGAAATGCCTCCTGATAAAACAGCTCAGAGAGAGAACTCAAAATTAAGCCCAGTAAATGTCCCTTCACTTGGCATTTCATCATTTTTTCCAATTTCCCTTTATGGAGATGGGGCTATTTTGAAGAACTCCTGGTGCCATTAAAATAAAGCAGAGGCCATGTATCCGGCCAGGGCTTCCGTGGAGGCTGCCATGGGAAATGTAGAACAGAAAAGCTATTTATATGGTGAGAGAACATTTCAGCAAGAAACGTACAACGGGTGTTTAGAATTAATTTAGTCATTTGTCTGCTTCAAGGACATATGCTATATGTCTGGAATTGTGACATCTTCAACACCATGTGTGACTATTTGACGTGGCCAGGAAAGATCCTGGCACTTTCTAGCACACAGGCATGTGCCGTGTGTCAGGGATTATCACACCTCGAGATCCCTGTGAATTTGGGCTATGCGTCTGGAATCCTAGCATCTTCAGAAATAAGTGGGCATCTGGCATGTGTCTGTACTCTGGCATCACGCACAGAAAAATAAATGATCATTAAACATCCTGTGAGGGGGCTGGGGATGACCTCATCCATCTTTGCCATCTCTCCTATCCATGTTTCTGGACTGGGCTCCTGACTCAGGACAGGTGAGTCATCAAAGCAAGATGGTGGCCATTCTCTGGGGTTTGCTCTTCTTTTTCTGGGTGGGGGGGGAGTGGCAGGGAGGGTGCCTTGGCATGAAACCCAGGAATTTGCTCACATTCCTCAACTTGACAGCACTCAGCATTTTTTTTGCCTTTGAAGTGTTTAAAAAAGGACCTGATTAAGTCTCATGACAGAATGAGGAAGGTATAATGGTCCTTGAGTTACAAAACAGAAAAAGAAAAAGAGGTTAAGGAACTGCCCAAGGAGGCGGAGGAGAGACAGAATTGTAGTTGGAGACACATGGCCATGTGCTTCAATTCCTTAAGTAGTGTGGAGGGTGAGAGCAAATGAGAATCATGATCAATAAACTTGTATTTAGTACCTCAAGGTACAAAACACTATAATGAGGCCCTGAGTTAATTCTCTTACAGAGAAATAGGAATCTGTGAGGGTGAGTGCATCTGAGACTCAGTCTTTATTTTTATTTAGAAGTGCATGAAATCTGATCCAATACCTTCCAGGGTTCTAGTGGGGTTAGAAGCCAAGAGACCTGGATGCTATTCCTCTTACCATCTGTGTAACCTCATTGGAGGTACTCAGCCATGCTGCCCCTCAGTTCTTCCATCTATAAAGCAGGATACCCATATTTTCCATTTCATAGACATTAAGTCTAACGAACAGGGATGACTCTCAAAGTGCCCCAAAAGGAAAAGTTCTACATAAATACAATCTAGTCATATCATGAGAGTCAATACTTTCCTGCCTTTTGTCCTCATTGATTCTCCCCAACCCTCGCTGTCATTGGAAGGCTTTGAAGGGGGTTAATTACTTGTGTAGACCACTTACCTTCCTCTGAGACCTGGAAAGGGAAGGCATGGTCACCCTGCTGAGAATTTGGAGGGAGGAAGCACCTACTGTGTGTCAGGTCCTATGCCAAGAGCTTTACAAATATGATCTCATTTTTTCCTCGAAGCTCTGAGAGGTAGGTGTTATTATCATCACCTCCATTTTATATTTGAGGAAACTGAGGTAGACAGAGGTCAAGTGATTCACCCAGTGTCTGAGGATAGATTTGAACTCATCATCTTGACTCCAGGTCTAGCAAGCCATCCATTATATCTGATGCACTCCCTAGCTGTGTCTACCTTTGGCAGCATCACACAATTAAAAGAAACTAAATAAAAGTCACAGTTTCTTTGGCATCAGAGTAGAAAGAAGTTGTGACTCTAAATACTCAGTATTAGGGAGCTAGATAAGTGACATGAAAGAATCTTCATTACAGAGGAGTGCAAATTTATTTTAAAATCTCCCCAAAAAACAAACCAGAAAGATGACAAGGACCTAACTTCTTAGAAGCTGATTAACCTCTAGGTTATTTTCCTCTCTTCTCACCTAACCATCACCAAATATATTTATTTTCAAAATGTGAAAGCTAAAAATTAGACCACGGCTGCCTGAGAATTACATTTCCAACTTTCCTCTAGGTATTTATATATGTATATATAGCTGAGTTAAACAAGGCTAATAATAGAAATTCTAATAGGTTCTTTACGACTGCACCATCACTATAAACCTCTGCTAGCTGTTTTATAAGATATGGCTGATCTTAAAGGCAGCAATTCCTCTCCATGCTCCGTAAGTCAGCAGGCATTCCATAAGAGTCATTCTAGCCTGTGTCTTCTGTAGCCAAGTTCCCCCAGAACCCAGACATTTGCAAGGGTTCCCAGAACGTGGTCTTTTGAATTTCATTCATCACTAGAAGACGATTTGCACATTCCAAAGAACTGGGCCATCCAACTTTGTCAGGTACTCAAGATGCAGAAAACCATTAGGTAGCCTGAAGAGAGTGATGCCAAGCTAACAATGGCCAGGGAAGACTTTGAGAATGTCAACTAGATTTGGGGAGGAAAAAGTGAAAATTCTAGTCCCCCTTCTTTCCAGAGAATGTCTTCTCCCTCCCTTTCAGTGGCTGGCAAAGCGAAATCATAGAAGTGCCTAAGAGTCCATGTAAAATATCCATGAGTCCAAAGCTATAATCTGTCAGAAAGATCAATTGCAAAGGGACAGCCCAGTGACCTCTAGGGAACGTGAGAGAATGGCTTTGACTGTCTCAGCATCTCTCCCTGTTTCCTACTTTTCATTCATTACCTGCCAATGGGGGCAAAAATTATACAGAGATAGAGTAGTTATTAGGATAGGAGAATGGCCATGCATCATTCATCAATACCAACCCTCCTTATAGAAAACGAGGATGTTGGAAACCTCTGCAAGTCCCCTCTTAGCTTGCTAAACTAGAAAGATGATGACTGGGACTGGGGAGGGGGAGGGACAGGGGATAAAAACAGGAAAAATGAGAGCCTCTTCAGGGCTCTGACAGAGATGTAGAGAACCCCTGGGTCCGATCGATGAAATATGTAATGGACTGAGGAGGTTTACTTTGGGAAATTTTCCCTTCTGCTCTATCCAATTATCCTATTGCACAATGAGGATCCTAAATATTTTGCTCAGTTTAACAGATATTTAAAGATAAGCATTTGGGTACAGGGAGGGGACAGGCTCACCAGTAAATATCATTTGAAGTGGAGCAAACAAAAAATGTTTTGCACAATTCTTGATTTATTGGCTTTCTTCTCCTACTCAATTTCCCACTGGAGAGCAGAAAGGGACCAAAAAGCAAGATGTGAACAGATTGGAAGTAGTGGGAAAGCCTTCCAAATGATGCTCAGAAAACAGGGTGTCACCACATGCATATATCTCCCAACCCCTTTCTAAGGCTGCCTGTTGAAAATCAGAAGACTTAGTAATAAATATAACGCACCACTCTGTGTACTGTGTCAGCCCACAATGCCAAGTGCAGCAGGACGCGCTCAGCTAGTGCTCAACAAATATGAATAAGCAAAATAATAAATAAGAATTGCCCAGAAATTTGAAGTTTCAACAGGCATTCATTCATTGGGTCATTTACTCGATAAACCTTTATTGTGTGTCCACTGCAAGGGACTTAGTTGTTGCAGGAAATCTCATAGCTTGGCAAAGCTGGCTCCTGCCTTTGAGAAGCTTACAATCTAAAGGTTCAAAAAGGAGTCAGTGCAGGAAACAGTGAGAGGAAGAAAACACCAATCTACCCCATCCTACTCTATGTCATTCAATTTTTCCATGCCAGTCTCTGCTCTTGTGAGATCTTGAATTTAAGAACCATTCCCTACCATCCCCCTCCTTCCTCCTGCATGACAGTTTTAATTTCTTTCTCATTCTGCTATCATATTCCCACTTCCCCATTCTGCAATCAATTTCTCCCCTTTGCCTACATTCATATGAATTTCATACTCCCCCATCTGACATTTATCAATTGCTCTGCCCCTTTCTGATATACCCACATCCAATTCTTCTCTAGCTGTTCTTATATTGATCTCCCAAGATCACCATTGATTCCAAATCCATCTCTTTCCCTCATATCCTTTTTGCCATCTCTTTTGAACCCACATACATTACCCATCCACCTCTTACATCTTAACCAGGTCTTCCTATATTCATTTTCATCCCCTGACATGTCTCCTCCCCATTACTGACCCTCGAATCACTGTTTCTCTCCCCAGTTTTACTCCCCATTTCTCCTTGTCTAATAATTCTTGGCCAGTATTTCCCTTCTGGCTGGAGTTTCCACTTTCTAGTTTACAGTAATGAATGCATAAGCTATTTGCAAATGAATTATTCATACATGAGATATACATGGGGTAAGGTTCCATAGTGTGCTTTGGTGACCTTTGATGCCAAGATCTGGTGCCCAGTGAAGCCTGGGCCTTTGTGGAACAGACACAACCTTGTCTGGCAGAACGAAGCTGTTGCCAGTGGCAAATTTTATCAACTGTGACCATTTTTTGACAGCATTTGTTAACATATTAATGACAGGAAGAGGCTGCTTTACACAAATGACTCATCCCCTTTGTCCTCTTCCCTAAAAGAGAGGAACAGAGAAGGAGAAACAAAGAAAAATTAAAGGGAGAAGCATCATAGGGTACTTCAAAAAGAATGACCTGAGGACGAGGACCTTCTGCTGAGTACTCAGTTTGTTCATTCATAATTACACATTGAACCACATGTGTCAATCCTAGGCACCTTGGGGACATCAGATGTGGTTCCCGACCTCTAATTGGGAAAATAGGACACACAGATAAATTCCTACCCCCACAAGACTGTATGTGATAGGCATCAAGTAGAACATCAGTGGTAAAGATGATAATTGCTCTAAGAGTCAGATGGAAGAAAAGATTGACTTTGGTCCCATAAATAATAATTGAGGAAAAAGATAAAGTGATGCTTCAGTGCTTGGAGTCTTGTTCCTAATTCTTGAAGCAGCTGGTAATGTTCATGTTATTGATTCCTCTGACGTGAGTTGGGCTGGTAAGATTTCAGTGACTTCTGAGGACATGATGTTTTCTACTCAATGAACAATACGCCCCCCTGCCTCCTCCAGGGTTCTCTGGGGCAATCCATGGAATATGCTTATGAAGGCTGGGGTGTGTTATGAACAGAGTGTTTGTGCTTTCATAATGGACTGCACTGACTCTAGGAAGTCAGGGGGTGAGGCAGGAAAAGGGGACAGTTGAGGACTGGCCCCTAAGAATCTCTTTGCTGGGTACTCTCTGTAGAGTAGAGACTCATTCCACTTTTATATGAAAATCTAACTCGAACCACAAGATAATCCAGAGTGAAAAAACCTAAACCATTCAAATGGAGCAATTAGTTGGTTTTTCCCCCTCATGAGATACGCCCATGACTCAATGAGAGTTTTCTTTAATAAACTCCAGATATTAAGGTCCAGGGAAGCAAAGCAGTCAACCACGTTAAAAATAATAATAATAATAACACCAAAAAGAAATGGGGGTGGGGGAGAGTCATGAGTCGATGTTAAAAATGAACCAGTTTTCAGTTTATCCGTTGGAAAATAGCATCAGGCATTTCCACTTGATTTCGGGGCTAATGGGCCAAATGAGAGCTGATTTGTTTTCCCTTTCAGGAAAGCCGCCTCCCTGCTCTTGGGAGATGCCCTCCTTGACACAGCTGAGAGCTGGCATAACTCACGACAGCGCTCTCTCCCTGGGGGGCCAAGCTGGGGTCTCCACTGCAGAGCTTCCCCTGCCGCATCTTCCTGCAATTCTAATGCAACATTAGCCAGGAACACTTAAAGCCCAGGACAGTTGCAGACGCCTTTCTTCATTATGATTTTTTTTTTCCTGGAGATTGCTAATTAAATCATTAAAATTTTATCTTCGCTTAACCATGGATAAAAACCATTTGAAACATTTAATTAGTATGCTACAAGAGGTACACAGGAAACCAGGAGTCTTTGTAGGTTGCTTATGTATAGAAGGAGAGAGAGAGAGGGAGAGAGAGAAAGAAAGAGAAGGAGAGAGACAGGGACAGAGACACACAGAGAGAGAGAGACAGAGAGAGAGGAGAGAAAGAGAGAGAGGAGAGAAAGAGACAGAGAGAGGAGAGACAGAGACAGAGAGGAGAGAGGGAGAGAGAGAGAGAGAGAGAGAGAGAGAGAGAGAGAGAGAGAGAGAGAGAGAGAATGTGGTTGTGTTTTTACAAAGGAACCCAAAATCTTCCCCATCTCTTTGAAGTAACCTACAAGACTCATTCATGGAGGTTGCTGAGAAGTCTGCAGCTTGGGCACCTTACTGGGGCCTCCAGGTAGGTTCTCTGGCTAGCCTTTATTCCTCCTGAGTGCCAGAGGATTTATAGCAAATATCATAGGATCAAGAAAATAGCCTGTGGATGGAAGGATCACCTTAGGGCCTGGTTTCAAGTTTTCTCTCTGATACAGGGATAGAACTTGTCAGTGATCCCAAGTCTGCTTTGGGATCACTACTAAGTCATTTAATCTCCTCCCTCCCCCCCCCCCTACCCCAACCCTTCCCTTCCAGGCAGTTCTCTAAGACTGTAATTTTAGGGATGAGTTGCAAACCTACATCAATCAATTAATCAGTAAGTATTTATTAAGCATTTACTATATGCTGGGCACTGTGCTAAGTGCCAGGGATACAAAAAAAAAAAAAAGGCAAAAGACAGTCCCTATCCTCAAGGAGCTTGCTGTTTGTCCTTTGTTTTCAAAGAGCAGCAATGATATGACAGGGCTATCTCTTGACTCTGCATGAAATGGATTTAAGTGAGGCAGAGTTGTACAAAGTCACCAGCCTCTCCCACAGTCATCAAAATCCAGTGGCAGGACAAAAGTCAGGATGACTCTTGATGGCCTGGGCTGCAGGGGGTAACCTTGGTATCTTCAATGGCTGACCAAGCTCTGGGCACTACACAGCACCTGCTTCAGCCTCCTCTTGGAACAAATTGTTCTCATCTTCCAGTCCACCAGAGAAAGTCTTCACATGCTTGAGGTAGATGCCTCACTAACTCTCCAGTGGAACTGAGGCAAGCAGTTTACCCTCAGCCTGGTTTAACTGATCTGCCAAGACAGTTTTCCTGAGATGTGACTGCTCTCCATGTTACAACTTCTTAGAGCCCCAGATGAGAGTCAGGTGAAAGGGGGATACCAAAAGTAGATGAGCAGCCCTGAAAAGGGCTTGGCAAGGCCTCTCGCAAGAGGGGCTAGGCCTCACTGAACATCCCAGATACTCCTCAAAGAGCTTGAAATCTAATGGAGGAGATAACATGCAAACAAATATAAATAAAGAAAACTATACACAGGATAAAAAAGAGATAATTAACAAGGAAGGTACTGAAACTAAGAGGGGTTGGGGAAGGTTCTTGTAGAAGGTGGGATTTTTTTTTAAAGGTTAAAGTTCTCTTTTATTTTTAAAAAATTTTTGAATACAGAAAATATGAATTTTTAAAATTAAAAAATAATTTTCCATTTTAAATTTATTTATTTATTTTTAGTTTTCAACATTCATTTCCACAAGATTTTGAGTTACAATTTTTCTCCCCATCTTTTCCCTACCCCCAACCCAAAATAGTAAGCCTACTGAATACCCCTTCCCCCAATCTGTTCTCCCTTATATCCTCCCCCATCACCCCCCTTACTTTCTAGTAGGGCAAGATGGATTTCTATACCCCAGTGCCTATATATCTTATTTCCCAGTTGCATGTAAAAAACAAAATTTTTTAAATATTTGTTTTTGAAACTTTAATTTCCAGATTTTTTCCCTTCTCCCCTCCTCACCTGCCCCCATTGGGAAGATAAGCAATTCAACATAGGTTGTACATGTATAGTTACCCAATCATTCCCATAGTAGTTATGTTGTGAAAGACTAACTATATTTCCCTCCATCCTATCCCACCCTCCACTTATTCTATTTTCTCCTCTGACCCTGTCCCTTTTCAAAAGTGTTTGCTTCTAACTACCCTCTCCCCCAATCTGCCCTCCCTTCTATCATCCCCTCTCTTATCCCCTACTCCCTATTTTCCTATAGGGTAAAATACCTAATTGAGTGTGTATGTTATTCCCTCCTTAGGCCAAATTCAATGAGAATCAGGTTGTCCCATTCCCTTTCACCTTCCTGCTCTTCCCCTCCACCATAACAGCTTTCTCTTGCCTCTTTTATATGAGATAATTTATCCTAATCTATCTCTCCCTTTCTCCTTTTCCCAAGAAAGTCCTCTCTCACTTCTTAATTTTATTTTTAGATATCATCCCTTCATATTCAACTTATCCCGTGCCCTCTGTCTATGTATACATGAACATACATATGCCCACACTCACATATATATATTTATATACACATACACCTTCCTATATATATATACATATATATGTATGTACACACACACACACACACACACACACACATATATATATATATGTATATTCCCTTCAACTATCCTCATACTGAGAAAACTCTTATGAGTTAAAATTATTGTTTTTCCATGTAGGAATGTAAATAGTTCAACTTTAATCAGTTCCTTATGATTTCTTTTTTCTGTTTACCTTCTCATGCTTCTCTTGCTTCTTGTATTTGAAAGTCAAATTTCTGTTCAGCTCTGGTAGAAGGTGGGATTTTAGTTGGGACTTAAAAGAAGGTGGGGGAGTTAATACATAGAGTTGAGCAGGAAAAGCATTCAGGGCTTGGGGGACAGTGAGAGACAAGGCCCCAGACAAGACAAGCTGTGTCTTATTCACAGAACAAGGTCACATGTCAGTAGAGGGAGCTCCCTGTGGATGAAATAATAGGTCAGGACTTAAAACAACAACAACAACAACAAAAACCAAGAATTGTAGCTGTGAAAGCTGGAAAAGATCCTAGAGGTCATCTAGTCCAACTCCTTCATTGAAGGGAAAAGGAGCCCCAGAGAAGCAAAGAGAGAGGCAGTCTGGTGTAATCCATTGGGTTTGGAGTCAATGTCCTGGGTTGAAATCCTACCCCCAGACACTTACTACCTGTGTGACCTAGGGCAAGTTACTGAACCTTTCTCAGCCTGGTTCCCTCATCTATTTAATGAGGGGGTTGGGCTTATTGGATTCTAAGGATTTTTTTCAGCTCTAGAGACATGATTCCATGCTCAAAGCTCCACATGGCAAAGTTCTGATTTTAAATCTAGCCTGTCTTCCATGTGTAATAGTAATGAAATTTGAAGTTCCTTATGAATTGCTAAGCTGAGGGGTATTTAGCACTTAGTAATTAATCAAGCCTCTGTTAAAGTAACAGAAGATTTGAACCCTTGTTGCTGATATAACAGGAAGGGGTTGGCTGAAACAGGAAGGAGCTATTGGGGGGTGGGGTATCTGTGTGTGTGTGTGTGTGTGTGTGTGTGTGTGTGCGCGCACTCGCGCACTCACTCATGTGAGCAAGTGTGTGTACATGTGCACAAGCAGTGAATGCTGTATCTTGATTTACTGTGAATGTTTTGCTCTGTGTTCACTATACTGTGTAATCAGAACCTTAAAAGCTGTTCACAGTAGCATTCTTCTGGAAAGCTGCTTGTGCTTAGCATGTCTTTATAGCATGTCTTCTTCACAGTTCCTTGGATGGCAACCACTTTAGCCACAAGCAGGGTCCTACCAAGTGCTGTAAGCCTATAATTGTGCTCTTAAGAGTCAGATGTCCCAGCTCCACAGAGGAATTTCCATTTTGTTTAACACATAACACCATGGACCAATCATGACCTCTCTCTCCATTCTCAAAACAGAAAAATAAAACAAGGAATAAAATGAAAATAGTTCCACATTATGTAACTGGGATTGTCAAATCCAGTATTCGGTGGCTAAAGGAAGACATTGACAAAAGGAAGAAAGTTTCCCGCTCAGCAGATTGGTATAGACTGGGTACTAGATGCAGGGGCATTCTTGATATATTGCTTTCCTCTTTCTCTCCTTGATCAACCTCAGCAAACTATGGATCAACAAGTATTTCACAAAAAAATTAGGCAGTCCCTTGACTTCAAGGAGTTTCCATTCTAATGGGAAAGACAAGTACAAATAAAAACCTATATGGCATCAATATAAAGTGAACAAATCCAAATATATAACAAAGTAGTTCAAGATAAGGGAGTTTGGAAAGGAAGGTACTAATTAGCAGGTGGCAGAATCAGGAAATTCTTCATGTAGAAGGTGGTGCTTGAATTATGTCTTAAAACAAAAAAGGTACAGGGCCACAGTAAGGAGGGAGCATGTAGCAGGCAGATAGAGAGGCTGATACAAAGGCATGGAGATGGGAAAGAGAGTGTTGGGTGTGAGGAAAAGAGGGAAGGCCCTATTGGCTGCATCCCAGAGTCTGGGAGGGAAAATGATGGCCAACGAGGCTGAAAAGATAGGTTGGGGCCAGGTTGTATAGGCCTTTAAAAGCTAAACAGAGGAGTTTATATTTTATCCTAGACATAATAGGAAGCCCCTGGAATTGATTAAATAGAGCAGTCACACAGTCGAATCTGTGCTTAAATTAGTTTGGCAGCAATGTGTACAATGGATTGGAGTAAGGAAAGATGAAGCGTGATCACTCCTGGCCTGTCCCTAAGGTTCTGCTTCCAAACTTGGGCAGGTTCAAGGGTTTCATTCTAGCTCTGGCTCACAACCCAGACATCCCTGACTGGTTCTGGGGATAGCTAATAATTAATTTCTATTCCAAATCATGTCTAGAGGTCTCAATGAGCCCAGAGCTATTGGACCTGTCTGCTTTGGGACAAGCCCTAGAACCTAGTGAATCCTACAAATTCATGGACCAGAGGCATGACCTCAGGGTGAATTTGTATCATGCAGTACAGCAGAGTTTTAACTAGAAATTCTGATGTCCAGGGCAAATTCAGTCATGGAAGAATCAGGGAGTACTATAGTGAAGAAAGACAGTAATGGGATGGTCATGGTGCTGCC
Organism: Gymnobelideus leadbeateri; assembly: GCA_011680675.1. NCBI lineage: Eukaryota > Metazoa > Chordata > Mammalia > Diprotodontia > Petauridae > Gymnobelideus > Gymnobelideus leadbeateri. The sequence goes on from WOXC01000522.1 coordinate 27,890, forward strand.
TGGCACAGGACCATCAGGGGACCATGAAGTGAAGGGACAACAAGCCACAGGTCTGACATGGGAAGGAAGCATGTCTCCCCTCCAATCACCCCAGATGTAGACCCCAGGTCAAAGCCCCACTTACTCTACCCTGGTGATAGCTCTTCAGTACAGACATATCCCAGTCTGCCATGGAATCCAAAGAAATCCTGGCCATCCCTATGAGAATGCAAGACTAGTGCAAATAATACTTTGTGTCCTATCCTGAACTTTTATATCCTGGTCTTACTGCATTAAAATGAAATCCAAGAGCAGTTTTGAAGTGCAAAAGAAGTCACAAAAAAGCTCCAAGGAACACAGGCGGGAGAGAGAGAGAGAGAGAGAGAGAGAGAGAGAGAGAGAGAGAGAGTGTGTGTGTGTGTGTGTGTGTATAAAAAGGTAGAAATGTAGTCCCTTTTCCTTTGCCTTGGTAGTCTTACAGCATTTACAAGAAGATGAATATATGTATAGGCCACTAGGGTCTTATTTTAAGGTCACCTAGAGGGCTCCCTCCTTCAATTGAGCCTGCTGCCTACTTGAATAATGTAGTGTTTAAAATTGTCGAATTCTCAAGAAAAACCACTGAGGCAGAGTTTGGAGTCAATGGCACTTTATTAAAGGGTCCATGGTCCCCTCTAATGATATGTACCTTAGATCTTCCTGATGATCTGAAATGCCCCCCTTCCTCGAGGGCCTTATTTTTATAAGGTTTCATACCTGAACCCTCTAGAGGAGCTACAAAAAGTACAGAATCCCATTGGTTAATAGACCTTGCTTCTAAGGCCAAAAATGATGTATCAAACAAAAAAAAATGGCATATCAACATTAGGGTCTTAGGTTGAGCAAAGCATCTCCACTAAGTGGTCATAAGATGGTCACCTGCTCATATTGGACAAGAGAGAGTGGTCCAGAGGTACAGAAATAAGTTGGGGGATTTTTCATATAATTGAGTCACCTCCACCATCCTGGGCTTGGTCACCATAAAAAGGAAAAACAAGGGTCTCTAGTTAGCTTCCCATGCTTAAGCAAGCAAATTTACAATCTGTAGTTCATAGCTCTGGGGCCTAATATAGAGGACTTATAACCGCTACTCCCATGGAATCCTATTAAATCGGTTAATACTGATTGGAATAGAGTAGGGGTCCAAATGAATCATTTCTCACAATAGTCATTAATTCTTATAATAAGGCGTATATTTCTATGAGTGAGTGGGGAGGAGGGGTAGTACAGGGAGGGAAGATAGAAAAGTGTGAGACCCTAAGTGATTGCTTACATGTGCAATAGCTCAGGGCAGCTATATGTCCTGGTAGATAGGGTCCTGGATTTGGAGTCCAGAAACCATGAATTCAAATCCTGTCTCAGACACTAGCTACTTGTCCCTGGAAAAATCCCTGTCTCCCTGTATTCTATTTTCCTCATCTGTAACATGGGGATAATAATAGCCCCTACTTCACAGGGTTGTTGTAAGAATCAGATGAGATCATACCCAGAAAGTGCTTTGCAAACTTTAAAGTGCTATCTAAATATTAGTTACTTCTACCATTATTACCATCCTCTAGGGTTGATTCTGCCCAAGGCCCTTTGGATTGGGGCCAGAATCCCTAGGTCTACATAACAGGGACTTCCATATACCTCAAGTCCTAATTAGAACCATACCTCAACTACTTTTTCACATTTCCCAAACAGTTCACAATATTTGATGCCCTCCTGAATCTTGGTCTCATTGTAGTGTTCTCAGATCCTTGAGCATCTCTCGGGGAGAGAACAGGGTCAGAGGAAATGGAACACATCCAGATCAAAGGCCAGCAGGCAAAGAAAACAGATGGACAGAAAGAGCAGCAGAAATCAGAGGTAGGAAAAGGGATGGACTGGGAGATGTAGGAACCCAGGGCATTACTTTATCATTTCCTTGCAGCTCATATCAAGAGAATGGGGTCAGTTTGGAAACCCACACCTTCATCCTAGTCATAAATAAATCTTTTAATGGCTGCCTTGTAGAGACTCTGAGAGCCCTTAGGCAAATCCTGTGCATTAACTGGGCTTTCTGCAGAAAGGATTAAAGGGATGGGGAAGAGGACTTCCTTGTTAAATACTGTAATTACTAAAAATCCTATGAGAGAATAAATATGTAAAAAAAAGAAAAATGAGTATGCAAAACATTTTTGAGGCAACTTATTGTACAGACCGCTATTATCATGCTAGGTAGAGTGCAAATGAAATGTACAAATGTCAGCATTAACAACACATAATGATGTATGGTTATATTTGAAAATGACATCCACAGCTATTAACCTGATCTGTTTGTTATAGGGTAAGAAGAATGTAGAATCTTTTGATTTCATACCTATAGGCATAGTTTAACCCCTTCTTTTTACTTACCCTTAAAAAATAAAAGACATCAGGCACCATTTTTGCTATATGTGCCATCCAAGGTAACACTTATTTTTGTCTGACTCAATGGCCAGGAGTTTCATGGGAAGCAGCAGTGGCAGACAAGCAGGATTTGTGCCCTGGGAGCTAAGAAGGCTTCTATGGAAAAATGGTGGCTGAGTTACAGAGCACTATGGAGCTGCCCTTAAAGTAACTGGGGCGATTGATGAGCGAGGGGTTAAATACAACTGGTGGCCAGGTAGACTGGGGAAGGAAGAAGGTTGCGGCCAAATTCCTCTGACTATTTTAATCAGCCGTGTTCTAAATCTTACTCCATTTTTTCTCTGGTTCAAGAAGGAAGGAGGGAGGAAAAAAAATGAGCTAGGGCTCCCTACTAGGGCAGCACTGTGACTCTGCACAACCCCAGGGGATGGATGGATGGATTCCACAGAACAAACTGGGTCATGCTGGGTCATGGAGTAGTTTTCAGGGGTGTCAGATTACCAAACTGAGGCTTCCCCAGCTGGCCCCAGAATGCCAGGCCACCTAATTTAACCCTACGCCAACAAGTTTTACGTTTTCCATACATGGGCTGATGGAAAAACCTCATAATTAAATTCCATGGTTTTTACTTTGTCTTCCATTCTTTTCAATTTGCACTGAGAAGAAAAGCATCAAAGATGGGTAACTTGGTAGTGACCTTATCCTAAGGTTGTCATTTTTTGAGTCACGTCTAACTCTTCATGACCCTGATTTGGGGTCTTCTTAACAAAGACACTAAAGTGGTTAGCCATTTCCTTCTCCAGCTCATTTTACAGATGAGGAAACTGAGGTAAACAGGGTTAAATGACTTGCCCAGGGTCACACAGCTAGTAAGTGCCTGATCCCAGATTTGAACTCAGGAAGATGTGTCTTTCTGACTTCAGGAGGGGAGCTCCATCCACTGTGCCACTTAGCTGCCTTAACTTCTAAGGTAGCTTGACCCAAACAATCCCATGAAGATACTCTTTGGCCCAACACAGTCCACCAATCAGAAGGTTCTTCTTATATTTCTAGATTAAAACATGTCATCCATGATTAGAGAGCAATCCAGCCTCATGAGCCATCTAGCCAGTCACTAAGCTTCTGTCTATGAAGTGCTTTCTATGGGTCAGGCTCTGTGCTAAGCAGTAGGGGTACAAATACTGTTAAAAAAAAAAAAAACACAGTCACAGTCTTCCATTCTAAGGGGAGAAGACAACACATTAAAGGAAATGGAAAAGCAATGGGGAGGAGGGGAACAAAAAGCTCAGACAGATAAAAGAGGAGCCTGGAGATGAATGGATTGAGCATGGCTGGCCTGGACACTTTTCTTAAAATGGAGGTTCCAGGAGGAAGTGATCAGAGGAGATCAACCTATCAATCTCTATTAATAACAACAATAATAGCTAGAATTTATATAGTGCTTTAAGGTTTGCAAAGCATTTTACAAAGATAATCTCATTTTGTCTTTATCTTATCTATTTTATTTGTCTTTATTTTTTTTATAACCCTGGGAATTAGGTGCTAGTATTATCCCTGTTTAAAGATGAAGGAACTAAGGCAGCCAGAGGTTAAGTGACTTGCCTAGGGTCAAAGAGTTAGTAAATGTCTGAGGCTGGATTTGAACTCAGGTCCTCTTGACTTCAGGTCCAGAGTTCTATCTACTACTTTACCTAGCTGCCTTTTGGGGCTCTTGTAGGAAATGGAGAGATCTGATCCCGTGAGGATGTTGAGAGGGTTAATCAGCAAACAAAATAACAGACAAGACAATATTTATTCCTGTAGAGTTGTAACTAGTATAAGGTAAATGAGGCTTTGTCCTAGGGTGCTGACATATGAGGAAACATAGAGGGAAGGGCATCTTCTACCACATGGTTCAAGCATTCCTAAGCCCCCTGCAGGAGTCTGTTGTCATGAACCCCTCTCCCTGGGCCCACTTTTCCCACCCACCTCAACAGTGAGGTGTTGAAAGGAGGGCCAGACTGACTCAGCTCCCAGAACAACTATACCCACACTTTCGAAGTCCAGTCTAAGTCCCCACACATTTTTTTTGCCCCAGGTGTGGCCATTCCTACACATAACTCTGCCCCATAAAATAAATCCACGTGGTGCACAGATACATTACCCTCACTTGGATTGTATGAGCATCTCATTAGATGGACTTTTACCGTGCTGAGTGTGTTAGAAATATTAGAGGGTCGAGGTAGAGAGAAAGAGGCAGCTTTAACATGAACTCTGGAAGACAGGCCACATTACAAAGGATCTAGGTAAAAATTCACCCCTTCTAGATAACCTAGGGCAAGCTGTGTGTGGGGGGGGTGGGGGGGTTATATGGAAACCTGTCATTCTTTTCCCTAGCATGGAATCAAATCTGCTCATATTGTATTTATAAGTTGGGTCCTTCTTTGGGTCTAAGTTGTTACTGCACTTTGATGGTCACAGACCTGCTCCTGAGTCAGAAATTGCTTCAGGTGCTGAATGCGGGCAGGCAGCCAGTGACCGAGGCCTATCTGTCTGTATATAGATTGTTCCCCCAGCAGCCTCTCCCTCAGAAACTGGCTTGCTTCCAAGAAGGAAGCCAAAGGCACATTGACTCCCACTGAGATCTTGGTTACAGCTGTGTGGGATAAGAAGAGGCTGAGAAATAGCCTTTGCTCAGAGGTTACAACGATGGCCAGACCTTCCTGGAAATATTTTGTATTCAATGATTTATCTCATTCACATATTTCTTCACCACCACAACCCTGCTCTAGGATAAACAGAATTCCATGCCTGTGGGGTAGGTTTAATCACCTCTCAATGACCTGCTGAAAGTCAAATAATACATTAACTTCTACCAGGACCAAGTTTTAAAAGCCTTATATAAGGGAAGGGTCTGGAGGAACACATGCCATGTTTACTTTTGAAACTACATTCCCTAGAAGTCTGTGTATTAGCTCTGGAGCTTTCAGTGCACCTGTGTTAAATCATTCTGTAGGAGTCAGGGAGATGGTGAGATATGGGAGGGCAGTTGTTAAAAAGATGGGTGACATGAAAGAAAGGGGGAGGCAAAAATCAATGAAGTGCCTACTATGTGCTAGTTACTATAATAAGTGCTTTATAAATATCATGTCATTTGATTCTCACAACAAGCCTAGGAGGTAAGTGCTACTATTATCCCCATTTTAGAGATGAGATCAAGGGACTTACCCAGAGTCACATAGCTAGGCAGTGCCTGAGGTTGAATTTGAATTCAGGTCGGCCAGTTTCCCTGGGCTGGACTGTATCCTTCTGTCCAGGGACTAGGATGTCTGGAGCTTTTGTGGGTCTGTAATTCACTAGTCATCTTGGGGACATAGAGGAGTTAACAGTCATCTGAGTGTAGATAAGATTTATGTACCAGCTGATCCACTTCCTTTTTCATTTATCTCACTTCATGTATCAATGAAAACACTTTATTGGATTGATTAAATACTTTATTTGTAAGGCATTTAGGGTATTCTATCAAGAGTGACTATTGAGTAGGAGTTAGCTATTTGAACACCCCAAATAGAACCCAGGAAATACTGAGTGGCCCCCAACCATAGGCAGCTACACTTAAAAATAAAATCTTCTCATCAGAATATTGGAAGAAATTAAAAAATAAAAAGCCACAGGTACTAATTGTATACAAGGAAATCATTCCTGTCATGGGCAGATGTCTTTCAACTTTCCTTCATAAATAATAAGATTTAGAATTGGAAAAAAAACTTAGAGATTATCCAGTCCCACCTCCTCATTTTTCAGATGAAGAAACAGAGGCCCAGAGATGCAAAGGGTCTTGGCCAAAGTTACACAGGTAGGGTCAGTGTGGAAAAAACACTGGCTCCAGGACTAATGGGTTCAAATTTCACCTGGAAACTTACTCTCTGTATAACCTTGAGAAAGTCACTAGGCCTCAGTTTCCTTATCTATAAAAAGAGGAGGTTGCACTAGATGGCCTCTAATACCTTTCTAGCCCTATAATGTATCATCCAGTAATAACTTCGATCTGATTGCAGGCCTCCTGATTTCAAATCCTATATTCTTTTCAATACTCACCATGCTTCCTCAATTAAAATATATCATAGAGTACAGCATGGGGTCAAGACCCAGATCCATATCTCTAACACAAAACTTCCCAGAGTATAAACCACACACTCCCCACCCCCCAACCCCAACAGGCTTAGTTCCATCTTAACAAAGACACCTTTCCCCCTTTACCTTCTAAGTCATCCTCACTTGGAAGGGAAGCATGCTTCTGGCCCTTGAAGGTTTTCCATAGGTCTAGCCACAGTGCAGTAAGGACAGCTAGTGTTAGACAACTACCAGGTTGTCCAGAGACCTCTAATATTGTTTTGTTTGGGGCTGGAGATTTCCTCCCCCACCCCCAACTGACTTACTTTCTCTTGAATCTTTTCTTTTCAAGGGGAAAATCAATTCAATATCTGAAGTAAACCCTCATCTGTTCTGGCCCCTTTGCCCTAAGACTCTCATTGCCTTCCCTAGGGTGAAAAAAGAGTTTGGGGAATTATCTCCCCATTGCAGGACTAAGTGAGTCCTGATTTAATGCACTCGCCTTCCATCTCAGGCAGGCTTGAGCTCCAGCTGCAATGATTACTGTCTCCAACCGGCCCCTCTCCAGCCCCATCCAAGCTCTTCATCAGCATGGCAACCCATAACTCGGGGTCTTGGCAGGGAGTCTGGCCAGGGGCTTTGCATGTCAAGTCTTCAGAAGTTCCATTTGGAAAATACAGGGGCTCTAGGACCATTTGTGGAAATGAAGTCATTAGGGGAAAGCCAGGATTAGACACAGAGGGACGGTGATGAAAGCACGCAGAGCCTGGGAGGTTCCAAAGGAGAGGGTGAGCCAGGCTGGCTCTTACACCATTACTGAATTTGGGTCAGAGGAAAACAAAGGGAGCAAAAGCCCAGGGATGAAGCTGAATTTGTTCACTGGAAAGCAGCCCTGAATTCTCCCCAGGAAATTCTTTGTAAAAGAGATTTTTACCTGTAAAAATTTCAATGCTCACGTTCTTTAGTACTCAGTATTACATTTTGCTACCTTGGAACAAAAGCCTTGTGATCCCTTCATGCAAAGAGGGATCCCTTTATGCTGTTCAAAGTGCTTTTGCCCATGTTTCATCCTCACGGCAACCCAAGCAGGTCAGTATGATAGGTAATAGGTATAATGTTATTATAGGTACAGATCCATTTTACAGATGAGGAAACTGAGATTCAGAGATGACAAATTACTTGCCCAGGACCACCCAGCTGGTTAGTAACAGAGCCAGGAACAGAACCCAAACCTTCTAACTTGAATACTAGAATCTATTTTTCTCTGTGATTTGAGGGAAAGGATTAAGTGCTGTAGAGCAAGGAGTCATTAATTAGGAATGGGACCTCTAAAATGATAGGTTAGAGATCACCCATTATTTTACAGGTCCCACTCCAAATTAATGGGTTGGCTTTAGTGACTAAAGTGACTAAACAATAACATAGGTGATCTTGAGGTTTCCTCCTAGCTTTAAAACGTCACTGTATAACTCAGAGACCCTTCCCAGAGTTTGTCTAATGTAATTACCACAGTGTTTCCTGTTTTGACCTGTAGTTATTCAGGATCAGTTGAGTATTTCTGATCTCTCTAGGGGCAGCTTTGTGGATAGAGTATCCCACCTGGAGTCAGGAAGACTCATTTTCATGAGTTCAAATCTGGTCTCAGACACTTTCTAGCTGTGTAACCCTGGGAAAGTCATTTAACCCTGTTTGCCTCAGTTTCCTTATCTATAAAGTGAGCTGGAGAAAGAAATGGCAAACCAGTCCATTAGGAAGAGTCACACACAACTGGAAAGTGACTAAACAATAACATAGGTGATCTCGAGGTCTCCTCCCAGCTTTAAAATGTCACTGTATTACTCAGAGACCCTTTCCAGAGTTTGTCTAATGTGATTACCACAGTTTTTCCTGTTTTGACCTGTAGTCATTCAGGATCAGTTGAGTATTTCTGACAACATGCTGATTAAGGGGGGAAGGGAAGAGAGGGAGGGAGAGGGGAAGAGAGGGAGGGAGAGGAGGGAGGAAGAGGGGGGGAGAGAGGGGGGAGGGAGAGAGAGAGGCGGGGGAAGGAGAGAGAGAGGGAGAGGAAGAGAGAGAGAGAGAGAGAGAGAGAGAGAGAGAGAGAGAGAGAGAGAGAGAGAGCTCCTTTACTAAGGAGATTCAATTTTTTCCCTTATTAACTCAGTTTAGTTCCTTTCCTCCTACTTTCTGTTTCTCCCTCTTTGCCCATTTTCTACCTTCTGAAAAATGTTTCATCTCCCACTAAATCAAAATGTCTCCCATTGATTGCAGAGATCTGGCTGGATGATGAAGCTTCAATCACACCTGCCCACATCTCTTCTAGATCTACCCAGCACTCTCCTGTCACTAATGAGCCCTAACAATGGATCAAGTTCACATGGGCTTTGATCTGTCTTCTGGGGAAAAAATAATCCAAGTACCTAGGTGTGATTCCCAAGGTCACCCCTAGCCAGTGGAATAAGCAGCTCCCAGAACAAGTCTGTTGAAACCAGCTTCATCCACATCATTTATTAAATGCCCCCTGCAGTAGGACTCTTCTGGTTGGATAGGAAAAACAAAACAAAACAAGAAAAAAACAAGGCTCTGGTTGGTATCCAACAGGCTGCAGGGAAAGTTGATGGCAGCTTCCTATAGTTGTAAATCCCGGGATCACAGAGCTCCAAATGGATTATTCATAGACCAAGTTGGAGTATGTCGAGAAAGCTTTGGAGCACAGCTGGGCTATGGGAAGGACCAAGAACCTTTTGGGGCTTATGGCAAGAAGCCTGTCTCATCCCTTTGCTTTGGGAAATGTCCTGTGTTTGATCCAGTCACTGATTTAGCACTCTAAGGGAAAAAACACAAACAAGCAACTCTGTGCTCAGGGAATTGTTATTTCCAGCTTCCCGTTCCCTACCCCATGAAAACACAGATGCTCCCCTGATCAGACTGGAGTTTGCATTGGCCAGCATAGCCAATCTTTTAAGCAAGCCCTATCTACAGGCAAATTTCCCTTCTTTGCCTCTGCCTCAAGCCCTCCCAGGACTGTGGCTGCTGCAAAATGGTGAGATGCTCGACTAATGAGTGAGTGTCTTACTTTAAGTAAAATTTCTGCCTCTACTTCCAAGATTCACAGATATATGCAGATCATTCTGTTTATTTAATTTGTTTGGTCTCCATTCAGGGGAAGGGGAGGGGGATATGGAAGGTAAATTATTTACAGGTTAGGAAACCAGAGCAGAAAGAGGGAAAAGAGGATTTCCAAGCTCTCTTACTCTTTTTATCAGCTATCTCTAAAAAGATTTTATTTAATTTTTTTTTTACACAGCAAATTTCATTTATAGCATGTCACAGGAGGAAACCTCTATTGATTTGTTTAAAGGATTCATGCTGGATTACAGCACTAATATATACACATGCATTAGCAGGAGCTTTTTCAAACAATGTGTCCAGGAAGTTTATTTCTGAGCAGAAAGTTGGGAAGTCTGTGTCTACAAACATCAAATGACTCATTCTCTGCTAATTACTGACACCTGCAGCGGAAATTGCTCTCTACTAAAAACCAAGCATTTCACTTAATTTCTGTTCTAATTAGTCAAGTAACAAATGTGCCTTCTAGTTGATATCAAAATGCAGGAGTTGCATAACACCAGAGCTGGAAATGTTCGTTCTCCCTCCTAGCACGAGGCAAGATTTATAACAAGAGTGAGCCTGAACAATCTAGCAATGGCAATGCTCAATTTTAACATGGTGACATTGGTGCCCGCTGGTCACTTGATCATAGATTTAGAGCAGGAAGAAACCTTTAAGAGCCATTGGGTCCAATTCCCTTATTTTACAGATATGGAAACTGAGGCAAAAAGAGTCTAACTAACTTGCCCTGTGGCTGGTAAGTGTCTGAGGTGGGATTTGGACTCAACTTTTCCTAGCTTCAAGTTCAGTACCCTAGCCACTGAAGAAGATGAGGAATGCTTCACTTCTCTTAGACTTTTCTTCCCTTTTAAGCAAGCATTCATTTGTAGAGCATCCTAGAACTGGCAGGGTTATTATCAGCCTTGGTACAGAAAAGGAAAAAAATAGAATGTCAGAAGGTCTTCTGATCAGAGTATTTTACATGAGAAGAGTTCCTCTTCCATCATAAACCAACCAAGGGATAGAATTGGCTTTAACTGAAATCGGAGTTGGGAGACAATGGAAAGGATTATAAAAGGAAGAGGTTAGATTTGATGGTCTCCAATGTCCCTTCGAGCATTGAGTATGAGTTACTTAGGTCTATGAACAATATCTGATTTTTCTGCTCCTTGACTCCACATATCTAATCTGCTATCAGGTCCTACCTATTCTTTCTCTATCAGCTTTATCCCTTCCTCTTCAATTTCCATTGCTATCATCCTAAATGCTCACTTCCCTCCAATCCTTCTGGCACACCCAGCTGATCTTAAAACACCATATTCATCAATATCTACCTAGGACCTACAATGATTCTCCATAGAGACCCAGGATTTAACTAGTATGTTAAATTCTGGTGTGGAAATTCCCTGTGCTAATTATAATAACATAAGCACCTCCACTGCAACTGGGGCACTGATTTTTTAAAATAACTTAAGTATAATGATTGATTTATTATTATTTAAAATTTGAAGTAAAGTGCGGAAATGTGTTTTGCATGACTGCAAATTATTTATTATATCAAATTATTTGCCTTCTTGATGAGGGGGGAGGGGGAGAGAGGGATAGAGAGAATTTGGAGGTCAAAAATTTTTTTAAATTGGTTTTACATGTAATGGGAGAAATGAAATATTAAGTCATCAAAAAAGAATATAATAGGGGCAGGTAGGTGGTGCAGTGAATAGAGCACCGGCCCTGGAGTCAAGAGGACCTCAGTTCAAATCTGGCCACAGACACTTAACACAAAAACTAGCCGTGTGACCTTGGGCAAGTCACTTAACCCCAACTGCCCTCCAAGAAGCAAAAAAAAAAAAAAAAAGAATAAAAGTAATAACAGCATTTACATAGTACTTTAAGGTTTGCAAAGCATGTTACAAGTAGCTCATTTATCATGAATATTATTATTCCTGAAAGGTAGATGCTATTATTATCCCCATTTTGTAGATTAGGAAATTAAGGTAGACAGAGGTTAAGTGACTTGAACAGGGTAACACAGCTATTGAGGATCTGAAGCCAGATCAGAACTCAGATCCTCCAAAGTCCGGGTCTAGGGCTTTATCTGTGGCATCACCTGGCTGCCTGGCTAGTTAACTCATTTCTTCACCATTACACAAGTAGTATGTGTCAGAGGAAAGATTTGAATATAGTTCTGTCTCCAAGACTAGTTCTCAACCCACTACCACAAGTTCTCTCTCTGTTACTTATCAGAGCAGATTCAAGCTTCTTAGCCTAACCTAGTTCTTCATAAACTGGCCTTATTCCAGTTTATTTCTAACTAGTCTCTCAAATAAGCCATCTATTCTAGTTGTCAGTTCCCATAAAAAGCATCCCTGTATCCCTGCTATCCTCCTGCATTCTAGGACCTACTTACTCATCTCTGCCAACCCACATCCTGGGCATACTTCAGGACTCAGAAAAAAGGCTCACCATGAAGACCTCCCAAGGCAGCCCCAACCTACAATCATTTTTCACGGAGCAACTCGGAATCATTGAAAATGATACACGATTTCCTGAAAGCAATCCAGCTTGCTCTGTTTTCTTTTAAAATTGTGGCCTTAACTCATTGTCAAGCTGCAGTACCAATAAGATATGTGTACTGATGAACTTAGTAAGTTAAACTATCCAACTGAATATCATAGTCTGGACAATGGTCAGTTGGTTTGTTTTTGTTTTTCTGTGTAGATTATTATACTAAACTCCTTTGAATGGTTTTGTATCTCATTAAGGAAGCTCTATAAGGTTCTGGGACTTGAAGCAATCAGTAGAAGCAATCAAGAACTTTAACTAGGACAGGAAACTTGGACTTTGCACCAGTGGGCCAAAATGAGAGAGTGCTAACAACAGTTACACTCCATCATTGAAATAAACTTAGCACCTAGTCAACAAAAAGAATTAAATTGGAAAAAAACATCACATACTTTCTCTCTTTTGTTTTGGATATCCCAAATGAACTCCTCTCTCTACACTTCACTCCCAACCCCCAAAAGTGAGTCAGATGTTTTTTATAATCTACAAATGGACTAGAGCATTATATTCTCTGCATCTTTCGGTCAACTGGGTGACTATGAAGATGCAGTCTGCTGTAAAAAAAAATCACTTATGAAAGCCTACCTCTTCACTTCTCATATTTCTATCAAGGATACCTTTAATACCTAGGCAGATCATTCTCATAAAGGTTGAGTACAATCACAAAAGATGACATAAAAACATTCATAACACAAAATTGAAAAACTTTTGCCCAAACAAAATTCATGAGTTTAAGAAGGAAAGTGTTTGACTTGGTAAAAGCATTTATATCAAAAGAATCTGATTTTCAAAGATCCATAGGCATCTAACAAGATTATGTAAATCTTAGTTATTCCCCCCCCAAAATAAATGGTCAAAGAATGTGAACAAACAATTTTCAAAGAATTGTAAACTATTAACAACCATATGAAATAATACTCCAAATCATTAATGATAAAATACAAATTAAAGCAGTTGTGATGTTTTATCTCACACCCAGCCAACTGGAAAAAAGGACAAAAGATGTGAATAATCAACGTTGGTAGGTCTGTAAAAAAGACAAACACCCTAATGTGCTGTTGGTTGAGGTGTAAATTGGTCAAATCATTCTGGAAAATAATTTGGAATTATGGTAAGAAAGGGACTAAAATACCCATTCTCTTTGATGCAGAGATCCAACAGCTAGTCAAAAGGTTCAGTGATAAAAAGAATAAGCCCCACACAAACTGAGATACATAACACAGCACTTTTGTAGTATCATAGTAGATGCTCATTGATTAGGGGACTGACTAAACAAGTGTGGTACATGAATGCAAAGAAATATCACTGCACGGTAAAAAATGATGGAAATCAAATTCTGAAACAGCAGAACCAACAAAAGGTCAAGGTGAGACATTTTTCCAGCCCAAGACAGCCTAGGAGGTAGGAAGGTCTCTGACACCAAGTTGGGGCTGGCCCAGAGCCTACATAGCAACAACAACAGCTGTGGACTTTGGAGGCAGCAACAGCAAAGGCAGCTTTAGGGGCTCTCAATCCAGAGACCATAAGGTATCTGGCAACTGGTCAGAAAGAAATTACAAGGGACCCCTGTGCTAGCACTGGGCACAGGACAGCGCACTGGTAAAACCATTGCCTATACCACTTGTTATTCTGTCATTCAGTCAAGTCTGATTCTTCATGCCCCCAATGGACTATAGCATTCCAGGTCAATCTATATTCCACTCCCAAAGTCTGTTCGTGGAGCAGTGGTGTTCCACCCAGACTGGAATCAAGAGGACCTCAGTTAAAATATAACCCTAAACACTTACTAGCTGTGTGATCCTGGGCAAGTTACTTAACCCCAATTGTCTCCCCCCCAAACCTCCCAACAACTAAGTTTGTGTTCATTGCTTCCTGACACTATTTATCCATCTCATCCTCTGCCATCCCTTCTCCTTTCACTTTCAATCTTTCCCAATACCAGGGACCTTTCTAATTAGTTCCTTTTTTTCTCATTATGTGACCAAAGTATTTAAGTTTCAGCTTCAGTATCTGACCTTTCAGTGAATAGTGTGAATTAATTTATTTAAGTATTGATTGATTTGATCTCCTTGCTATTCAAGGGACTCTCAAAAGTCTTCTCCAGCATCACAATTCAAAAGTGTTGATTCTGCAGCACTCAGTTTTCCATAAAGTCCAGCTCTCACAGTCATATGTTGCTACTGGAAAAACCATAGCTTTGACTACAAAAATTGGGAAGAGAAATGAGAGCAATGCAAGAAAATTATGAAGGCAATTATTCTATATGAAGATAAATAATCTTTACTTACTATGGGTCACAGTTCCAGGATGGAAAGGAGTGCCTACAGTCACAAAGGAGCAAGGTCCCTGAGAAGCAGTATCCTTTGCAGTTGTTTAAGGCATCAGATTCCTTCCTGGTAAGGATAAGACTAGAGATCAGGAGATCGGTGACCACTCCTCTCCATGGATCACAATACATTGGAAGTACCAAAAACTTACAGACTCCCAGAAACAGTTACAAAAACAGCAGCATGAAAAAGTTTGAAGTTTGAGACAGTGCCTTACCACTCGAAGGTGAGCAGAGCCCAGCTTTAACATAAAGTTCAAAGTCAAGAAATAGTCTGGAAAATAGTCAAACAACAACAATAGCCAAAAAAAGAGAATGTGACCATAAAAAAACTACTATGGTGACAGGGAAGATCAAGACAAAAACTCAGAAGAAGACGAAGATGTTGAAATAGCTACAAGCAAAGCCTTAAAGGGAAAAAAGGTCAATTGGTCACAAGTTCAACAAAAATTCCTGGAAGAACTATAAAAAATTATTTTAAAATCAGAGTGACAGAGAAAAAATTGGGAAAAGAAATGAGTAATGCAAAAAAATTATGAAAAGAAAATTAGCAGCTTGGTAAAGAGACAAAAATACTGAAGAAAATAATACCTTAAAAACCAGAATTGATCAAATGGAAAGAGAGATACAAAACTTCACTGATGAGAAGAACTCCTTAAAAAGTATAATAAGTCAAATGGAAAAAAGAAGTATAAAAACTCACTGAAGAAAATAATTCCTTGAAATTCAAATTGGGTAACTGGAAGCTAATGATTCCATGAAATAACAAGAAACAATAAAACAGAGTCAAAAGAAAGAAAAACAAGAAAATGTGGAATATCTCATTGGAAAAGCAACTGACCTGGAAAATAGATCAAGGAGAAATAATGTAAGAATTATTGGACCGCCTGAAGACCATGATAAAAATAAAAAGAGAAATGATCAAGAAAAACTGTCCCAATATCTTAAAATAAGAAAGAAAATTAGATATTGAAAGAATCTACTCATTGATCACCTTATGAAAGATATCCCAAAATGAAAACTCCCCAAATGAAAGAATATGATAGTTAAATTCCAGAGCTCCCAAGTTGAAGATAAAATACTTTGAACAGATAGAAAGAAACCACTTAAATTCCAGTGAGCCACAGTTAGGATCACACAAGATTTAGCAGCTTTTATATTAAAGGAATAGAGGACTTGGAACATGATATTCTGGAAGGCAAAGGAGCAAGGATTACAACCAAGAATTACCTACCCAACAAAATTGAATATAATCTTTTAGGAGAGAAAATGGATATTCAGTGAAATGGAAGACTTTCAAGCATTTTTGATGAAAAAAACATAGTTGGATAAAAAAATTGGCTTTCAAATAAAGAGACTCAAGAGAAGCATAAAAAGGTAAACATGAAGAGAAATTATAAAAGATTTGATACAATTAAATTGTTTTCATTCCTATATGAGAAAATGATACGTCTAATTCCTAAGAACTTTACCATTATCACGGTTGTTAGAAAGACTCTACATGGGAGTGAGTCAATCATGTTGATACAATCTTAAAAAAAATGAATGAGTGAGAAAAAAGAATGAAGAGGAGAAGAGGAAAAGGAAGTAAGACTGGGGGAAATTATCTCACATTAAAAAGGCATGCAAGGAAGGACTTTTAAAGTAGAAGGGAAAATGGGGGGGTGGCAGATTGAACTCTTGAACCTCACTCACATTTAAATTGATTCAAAGTGGGAAGAACTAACTCTCTCTCTCTCTCTCTCTCTCTCTCTCTCTCTCTCTCTCTCTCTCTCTCTCTCTGAATTGGGTATAGAAATCTGTCTTACCAAACAGTGAGTAGGAAGGAAAAGGAAAAAGGATAAGAGAAAAGGGGGTGATAAGGTCAAATTAAGGGAGGGCAGATTAAGGAAGATCATTTAGATCTTTCATTAGACGAGGGGCAGGATAAAAAGAGAGAAAAGAAGAAGAAACAGAAGAAAATAGGATGGATGGAAACACAGAATTAGTCATTAAAACTGTGAATGTGAATGGGATAAAATCACCCATAAAACAAAACGAATTCAACAATATTTTTTATAAGAAACAGTTGAAACAGAGAAATGTACACAGAGTTAAAATGAGGAGCTGGAGCAGAATCTGTACTACTTCAGCTGAAGTAAAAAAAGGCAGGGGTAGCAACAATGATCTCAGACAAATCAAAAGCAAAAATAGATCTAATTAAAAGGGATAAGGAGGGAAACTACATTTTGTTAGAAGGAACCACGAACAATGAAGAAATATCAATACTAAACATATATGCAGGGGTGGCTAGGTGGTGCAGTGAGTAAGAGCTCCAGCCCCAGTGTCAGGATGGCCCGGGATCGGTCCTGGCCTCAGAAAATGGGCACCCACACATAAATAATGACTGGCCTGTAACCTTGAGCAAGTTACTTAACCCCAATTGCTTTAAAAAAAAAAAAAAACCATATATGCACCAAATGGCATACAATCCAAATTCTTAAAGAAAAAGTTAAATGAATTAGAGGAGGAAATAGGCAGTAAAATTATATTAGTGATGGGTTTCAACTTTCCCCTCTCAGAGGTAGTTAGGTCTAACCATTAGAAGGAAGTTAAAGAGATAAATAGAATTTTAGAAAAGTTAGATATGATAAACCTCTACAAAAATTTAATGGGAATAGGAAGGAGTATATCTTTTTCTCAGCTGTGCATGGCACCTTCACAAAAATTGACCATATATTAGGGCAAGAAACCCTCAAAAATAAATTCAGAAAAGCAAAAATATTAAATACATCCTTTTCAGACCATAATACAATTACAGTTTCATTCAATAAAGGACAGTATAAGCATAGATTAAATATTCTTTGGAAGCTAAATAATCTAATCCTAAAGAATAAGTTGATCAAAGAACAAACTATAGAAAAAATCAAGAATTTTATTAAAGAGAATGACAATAATGAGACAATACAACAATATTTGTGGGATGCACCTAACAAAGTATTTAGGGGGAAATTTATATCTCTAAAGACATACATCAATAAAAGAAAGAGCAGACCAATTAATTGAACATAAAATTAAAAAAAAAACTAAAAAAAAGAACAAATTGAAAATCACCAATTAAACACCAAAATCAAAATTCTGAAAATCAAAGGAGAGATTAATAAAATTGAAAGTTAAACAACAACAACAATAAAAACACTGAACTGATAAAACTAAGTGCTTGTTTTATGGGGGAGGGGAAAATAAAATAATAAGCTATTGGCTAATTTTATTAAAAAGGAGAAAGAACATCATATTACCAGAATCAAAAATGAAAAGGGTAAATGCACCACCAGTGAAGATAAAAATAAATCAATTATTAGGAATGATTTTGCCCAATTATCTAGTAGTAAAACTGATTAAGTAAAATAGCTGAATATTTATAAAAATGTGAATTACTCAGATTAATAGAAGATGAAATAGAATACATAACCCTATCCTAGAAAAAGAAATTAAACAAGTCATCAGTGAGCTCCCTAAGAAAAAATTCCCAGGACCAGGAGGATTTACAAGTGAATTCTACCAAACATTTAAAAAGCAACTAAGCCCAATACTATATCAACTATTTGAAAAAATAGGTAGAGAAGGAGTCCTACCAAATTCCTTTTATGCCACAAATATGGTTTTGATACCTACGCCAGGAAGATCAAAAACAAGAGAAAGATAATTAATGGCAAATCTCCTTCATGAATATTAATGAAAAAAAAATAAATAAAATACTACCAAGGAGATTATAGCACTATACCACAAAGATCATATACTATATAACCAGGTGGAATTTATACCAGAAATATTTTTTTTCCAACATTAGGAATACCATAAGCATAATCTGCCATATCAATAACTAAAAGAACCAAAATGATGCAATTTTTCTCAATAGATAAAAGAAAAGGTTTTTGACAAAATACAATGGCTATTCCTATTTTTTAAAAAACAGTGTAGAAAGCATAAGAATAAATTGAGCCTTTCTTTAAATGATAAGTAATATCTACCTAAAACCAAGAGCAAGCATTTTCTATAACAGGGATAAACTGGAAACCTCCTCAATATGATCAAGGGTGAAGCAAGGATGTCCATTATCACCATTATTGCTCGATATTGTATTTGAAATGCCTGCTATAACAATAAGAAAGAAAAAGAAATTGAAGGAATACAAATAGGCAATGAGGAAACAAAACTATCACCCTTTGAAGATAATATGATGACATAGAGAATCCTAGAGAATCAAATAAAAAAATTAGTTGAAACAATTAACTTTAATGATGTTATAAGATACAAAATAAACCCACATAAATCATAAGCATCTCTATATACAGTAGGAAAAGATAGAATGAGAAATTCCACTTAAAATAACTGTACACAATATAAAATACTTGGGAGTCTACCTGTCAAGACAAACACAGAGATTATATGAACACAGTTACAAAATATTTCTCACACAAATAAAGACAGCTCTTAACAATTGGAGAAATATGCATTGCTTATGGGTAGGCTAAACCAACATAATAAAATTGACAACTCTACTTAAATTAATTTACTTATTCAGTGCCATAGTAATCAAACTATCAAAGAATTATTTTATAAAACTAGAGAAAAATCATAAAATTCTTCTGGAGGAACAAAAGGTCAAGAATATCGAGTGAATCAATGAAAAAAAAATGAAAATAAAGTGACCTGGCAATACCAGATTTCAAACTATATTAGAAAGTGCCAATCATCAAAGCAATCTGGTATGGCTAAAAAATAGAATCAAAAATAGATCATTGGAATAGATTAGATACACAATATACAGTGGTAAATTACCATGGTAATCTAGTGTTTGATAAATCCAAAGACTCAAGTTTTGGATACAGGAACTCAAAATCTGACAAAAATTGCTGGGAAAACTGAAAGGCATTTTGTCAGAAGCTAGGCATAGACCAACAATTCACATCAAATGCCAAAATAGTGTCTGAGTTAATGGTTTAGACATACAGGGTTATATCATAAGTAAATTGGGGAAGCACAAAAAAATGTACTGTCACATTTGTAGATAAAGGAAGAGTTAATGACCAAACAAGAGATAGAGAGCATCACAGGATGTAAAGTAAATAACTTTGTTTAATGTTATCTTATTTAAAAGGTCTTGTACAAACAAAACCAATGTAGCAAAAATTAGAAGGCAAGCAGGAAACAGGAGGAAGATATTTTTTTTAATAGAAAGTCTCTCTAAAAATGTTCTCATTTCTCAAATATATGGGGAACTGAACCAAACTCATAAAAATAAGAGCCATTCCCCAATTTATAAATCATCAAAGGATATAAACAGGCAATTTTCAGAAGAAAAAAAAATCAAAACTATCAATGGTCACATGAAAAAGTCCTCTAAATCAGTGTTGATTAGAAAAATGTAAGCTAAAACAACTTTAGGTTGTTTTAGGTACCAACTCACTCTTTATCATATTGGTTAACATGATAGAAAAGTTAAATGATAAATGCTAGAGGCCATGTGGAAAAATAGACACACTAATGCACTGTTTGTGGAGTTCTGAACTGATCCAACCATTCTGGAGAGTAATTTGGAACTATGACCAAAGGGCTATAAAACTGCATACTCTTTGACCCAGCAATACCACTACTATCTCTGTATCCCAAAGAGATCAAAGAAAAGGAAAAAGAATTTATATGTACAAAAATATTTAAAGTAGCTCTTTTTGTGGTGGCAAAGAATTGGAAATTGAGGAGATGACCATCAACTGGAAATGACTAAACAAGTTGTCTTGTATAAGTCTGATGGAATACTATTGTGATATAAGAAATGATGAACAGGATGGGTTCAGAAAAATCTGGGAAGACATATGAACTGATGCAAAGTGTAGTAAGCAGAACCAGAAAAACATTGCATACTGTTAATAGCTATATTTTAAGGATGATCAACTATGAAAGACTTAGCTATTCTGATCAACACATGATCCAAGATGTTTCTAAAGGGCTCATGATAGAAAATGCTATCCTTCTCCAGAGAGAGAACTAATGAATACTGAGTGCAGATTGAAGCATATTTTTTCACTTTTTTATGCTTCTTGGTTATTATTATTTGCAGCATAGTTAATAGGGAAATGTTTTTATGACTTCATATGTATAATTAATGTTGCATTGCTTATCTTCTCAATGGGTGAAGTAGGAGCAAGAGGGAGGGAGAGAATTTGGACATTAAAATTTAGAAAAAAAACAAATACTACTAAGAAATAAATCAATATTTAAGAGAGAAAGTAATGATTATGATGAGTACAGAGAAGACATATGAACTGATGTAGTTCATTAAACAGAACCAGGAAAAGAACATATACTGCAACAATGCATCTGGAAAATACAATCGAGCAATTAAAACTGAACTCCCTAAAATTGCAATAACCAAGTTTGACTCCAAAGAAAAGATATGAGAAGGGATTGCTCCCTCCACTCTGGGTGAGGAACACTGCATTTATGTAATCTAAGTTTTTTTTTTCAATATGATATATTTACAGAATAAGATTCCCCCAACCCCCCCACCCTTTTTATTACTTGTTGGGAGGAATATCTAGGAGGAGAGATGGACATAATGGGAGATGTAGATGATGTAAAAACAAAATATGTAGAAATTCATTTTAAAATGTTAGCAACCCTTGAAGGGAAGTAGCATAAATAATACAATGGAAATAATGCTTGATTTGGAGTCAGATGCCTTATGTTCTTGGCTAGATCACACAGTAGCTGAGTGAATATGGGCAGGCTACATAATCTCTGGACTGTGAATTCCCCCTTGTTGACATCAAATTAAAAGTATTTTGAACACCTCTAATATTACTCTCATAGCCATAATGGATCAATTTTCCATGAATTTATCAAACGCCTTCTTGAATTAATTTATATTTTTGGCCTAAACAATCTCTTAGGGTAACAGTTTCCAGCAGTTTGCTACATTAAGGCTCAGATCTTCTCCATGTGGGACTTTCCTTTTAAACCTTATTCCTTTAATTATAAATTGTATTTCCCACTCCAGAATGGGTTTGAATTGATATTCCCTTTTAGTGTATGCAAACCTATCCCTTCCACCTCCTCCTCATACAAATAGTTTCAGACTCTGATTCCACACAAATCGCAAATTGATTTTCATAACTGAAACTCATCTCTCCTCCCCCAACCCCAGTTTGCAAAGGCTCCCTTGGCAAATGATTATAAAGTAGATTGTGATCCTCTGTATAAAAGATGTTACATAAAAGAAATTGTAACACTATTTACCCTTCTCATTTCTCTCCGGCATTTTAGATGTTCCATCATCTTAAAGATCCCTTTTGTTTGACAGTTAAGTGCATTAGTGCAGGCTACTGTGATATGTCTTCTCTATTGTAATTATTATTTTCTCTTGTAGTTTCTGAATTATATCATAGTTTCTAATGTCATTCCCCCAGACCCTGAATATATGGATTTCCATCATACCTTTTTATCTTTGCCATCATGCTCCAGGGCAAAAGAGGTGACATCAGCTAATCTAAGCCTCCCCATCCAGAGAGTTTATAGCAATGAAACAAATACATAGGCAGCTAACTGAGCAGTTCAAGCATTGCCTTGCAAGATAAATATGGTACATTGGAAAGTGCATTCACAGAGCACCAAAGTTTAGAGTGGCTCCCATCAATACTAATCATCGTGCAATTTTTGATGGTAGTAACCTTATCATCACATTCAAAATACTTTATTATCCAATGGGAGAAGGGGCCACCAAGGAATTCTTTGTACAACTACTCCTTTTAATATTACTTGTGAGACTGAATACTTCATTAAAAGGGGAAATAGAATTCATAACAAAGAACTTCACTCCACTCCCTCCCCTTGAGGGGAGGCTTTTCTTACTTTTCTCGGTGTCATTAATGTGTATTTTGTTTTCAGACCATAAGGTGGCGTCATTGGGCTATTGCTTGCACACAGGTGAGCCATGAAATCATTTGTGGGGCCAAGACAAAAGGTGATGATGGATTATACCCCCTTTAGTTTACAGGGACCATAGGGCCATATATTTAGAAATGGGAGGGACATTAAAGGTCATTGAGTTCAACCCCCTCATTTTACAGATGAAGAAACTGATGGACACAGAACTCAAGCCTTCCTGACTCCAAGCCCAGCATGCTATCAACTGTGCCACCTAGCTGCCTCACGATGCAAAACTACAGGGTTTTTAGAAAAAAATAACACTAATTTATATTGCCTACTCTGCACCAAGCACTGGGTGATGTGCTTTACAATTATTATCTCATTTGGTCCCGACCTGGGGAGGTAGGTTCTGTCATTATCCCCACTTTACAATTGAGGAAACTGAGGCAAATGGAAGTTAAGTGACTGTTTCAGAGTCACATACCTAATACCTGTCTGAGGATAAACTGAACCAGGTCTTCCGGACTCCAGCACCAGCACTCTATTTACTCTGACACCAGCTGCCTCTAATTGGGTGAGACAAAGTGAGCACAGAAGAGTACTGGAAGATATAACTAGAAAGGGAACAAAAGATTACATGGATCCTCAAATGCTAAACTAATGAGTCTGTTTAACTTGGAAGGCAGTGGGGAACCATTGAAGGCTCTGGAGCAGAAAAGCAGTATGATCAGAGAGGTACATTAGGAAGATTTCTCTGGGAGAAATAGGAAAGATGGATGGTGGAGAAACGTCAGCAGGAAAACCAAACTTTGGAGGTGATGGAGCAGTTCCGAAGGGTCTGGATTTAGAGAAGTTGGGTTTAAATCCTAGTTCTGACACTTATTACTTATTTGACCTTGGGTAAATCATCCCACCTCTTTGGCCCTCAATTTCCTCATCTGTCAAATGGGGTTGTTAGACTAGAGGGTCTCTAAAGCCCCATTCAGTTCCCAATCTGTTATCCTATGATCTTTTGGGGCCTTGTTTTCCCTATCTATAAAATGGGAGAGGGTGTGCTAAGTGACTCTTAAGGTCCATTTCAAGTTTTAGATCTAGGGGAGAAGAGATACGATTCTGAATTATTCTCCTGGGGAGAGGAGAGGGGGAGAAAGGGGATAGGTTCCAAAGACATTATGGAAGTAGATTTGAGTGTTGTACTATGATCTCGATGATTCTTCCTAGCTCTAAAATTCTATCATTTTTAGATGTGGGAGAACTAATTGAAGTCAGAGGCTTCATGGAAAGGACATTGTTAAGGAGATTTAGGCTGAAATTCTTTTCACCTTATAATTCTTACATTCTGGAATCTCACTCTAATAGGTTTCTTGATGTCGTGAAGTCACTATGTGTCCATGGGCAAATCATTCATCCACTCTACCTTTGTCATCTTGTATTTAAAATTGGACTAATGACATAAATTTACCTCACCAGGATATTGTAAAGAGTGGCTTTTTAAAAGAAAAAATGTATCCTCAGGCATGTTGCAAATATTCAGGATTATAGGAATATTCAGTAATAGTAAATGATCCATTAAGGTTCTCCAGATTTTAAATCTAAGTTTGAAAAAAGAGAGAAAGTAAGTGAGCAGGGGAGCTATTTTTAATTTCTTGCCAAGAAATGATGTTTAAAATCCACAGCACCATTACGGGGTCTGCCTGCTCCTGCAATGAATTTTGCTTTCATAATTGTCCTGTCTGTGGCAGTACTAAATGGTAAAGCAAAGGGACCTGCCATGTTCATTTCAATTTCATTAGAAACACAGGATGAGGAGATGGGGAGGGGCTGAGAAAAATCAGTCTGAAAGGGGCACCTATGAGTAAGAAAATAGTTCGACTGCTCTTGTAGCAAAGCCAAAGGAATAAGGATTCATATTAAGACCAATTTTTAGAAATGGTTGACAGCATCCTTAAGGAACAGACAATCATCTAAGGTCAGGATGGGAGAAAATGCATTTATTTATTGATTTTCTTTTTCTTTTCATCCCCATTAGTGTCTCTGCACATGTTAATCAATATTGCCCACAATGGACAAAAGAAAAAAAAATTTCCTGAATACTGCCATGTGTGCAGTCAATTCTTAATTATCCGTGCTAACAGGGCCTACAAATAGAATGTACATTAAATACAGTGGCAATCCAAACCCTGACTTTAGCCAATTTCCATTTCTTTTCGCACCAAACCTGTCACTAGAGCTGTTCACTATTAACTGAATTAACTGGTTGGAGTTCCTAAGATCTTAGATTTAGAATTAGAAGGCACCTCAAAGACCATCTGGTCCAACCCCGCCTCCTTTTACAGATGAAGAGCTGAGACCCAGAGAGGTTAAATAACCACCCAAGGTCACAAGTGGTAGAGTCAGCCATATGTGCAAAAAATATTTATAGCACCTCATTTTTTGTAGTAGTAAAGAATTGGAAATTAAGAGAGTATCCATCAACTGGGGAATGGAGGAGTAAACAGTGGTCTATGAATGTAATGGAATACTATTATGCAATAAAAATTATGAAAGCTAACTGTTTCAGAAAACCCTGAGAAAACTGGTGTGAATTGATATGAAGCAAAGGAAACAGAGCCAGGAGAACAATAAAAACAATACATAAAAGACAACAACTGTAAGATATTTAAATAGGAAGTCTGATCAATACAATGACCAATCATCATTCCAGAGGACCAAAAGATGCTTTTCACCCCTTGACAGAGAGAAGATGGACTCAGGGTACAGAATGAGACATACATTTTGAGACATAGAAAATTCTGGAATTTGTTTTGACTATGAATATTTGTTACAAGATTTCTTTAATGGCGAAGGGGAGATGAAAGGGAGAGAAAATTGATCTTTGCTAACTGAAAAATTTTTACATTTAATTTTTAAAAATAAATGGTAAAGTCAGGATTCAAACCCAGCCTGTTTGACTTTGAATCAGTTTTGCTCTGTATGACACTGCCCTCTAGCTAGCTATGCTATATAAAGCCAATGTGTGATTAAATCAATTTCTATTCCTTCCTTTTCCCTGCTTGATGGGAAGCAGTAGAGGGACTTCTTGCTTCAGTATGGGTTGGTTAGGTGATCTTGGAGATCCCTTCCTGCTGTGAGATTCTGTACTATCTGGAAGTTCTAAGTAGCAATGAAAAACCTAGGAAGTAGACCAAGGAAAGATGAACTCATATTCATGTGGTACTTTCCCCATAATCATTGGTAATGGAAAGTTTTTGTAAATTTCTTTTTGAAGAATAGAGAAATTGAGGCACTTATATCTCCAAAGAGATCTGAGGAAAAGGAAAAGGACCCCATGTACAAAGATATTTATAACAGATCTTTTCATAGTAGCCCAAAACTAGAAACGAGAGGGTACCCACCTATTGGGGAGCTGCTAAACAAATTGTGGTATTTTGGTGTAATGGAATATTATTGTACCATAAAAGGTAACTGAGAAGACCTCTATCAACTGATGAAGAATGATGTGAGTAGAACCAGAAGAACAATTTTCATGAAAACATTATAGAGAAAAACAACTTTAAAAGACTTTAAACTCTGATGCAATGATAAACTACAAATGTAGATAACTGAAGATGAATCATGCCACCTACCTCCTGCCAGGAAGATGATGGACTTAAAATACAGAATGAGAAGTACATTTTCAGACACAGCCAATGTGAGGATTTGTTTCTCTGGACTACATGGAGTTGTTGTGAGGCTATCAATATTGTTATTGATGTTGTTGTGTTTGCTATTATTATTATTATTATTATTATTGTTATTGTTGTTGGTGCTGTTCAATTGCAAGTTAGGCAATAAGAGGGAGAGAGAATTTTTGAAATCTAAAATAAAAATTTTTTTAAGAAATTGAATAACATGATTGAGTGACCCAAGTTCTCACAGCTAGTGAGTGTCCAAGCTGGGTTTCAAACTTAGGTCTTGTGTTCTAGCCACCATCATGTCACTTCCCAGCACCACCAAAGTATGAAGAAGAGGGTACTTGAACAACAGTAAAGTATGACTCAGAACGATAGTTTGTTATTCCTCCGGAAAGACTGCTGAATTTGGAATAAGAAGATATGGATTGGAATCCTTGTCATGCCATTTATTAGCTATGAGGTCTCAAGTAAGTCACTTCTAGTCTCTAGGCCTCAGTTTTCTAATCTGCAAAATGAACCAGTTTACCTCTAAAGTTCCTTCCAATTTTAATTCCATGATCCTATGAAATCGATTTTTCTCTCATCAATCCACAACCAATCAGATACTTGAGAGGAGGGTCATTCTGTGAACTAAGGAACCCTATTTAGGAAACTCGGTATCAGCATGAGAAGGAAAGTGTCATAGATAGAACCCCTTGGAAAGTGCTTCCTCTGAAGTATCTCATTCTTGAGACAGCCTCACTTTCTCCATGTTTAGGAAGTGGACAGCATGCTGAGTTCTTCTTACTCCAGCTGCTGGGATGCACAATTGGTCACGCTGCTGATGCGTTCTCATGATTCTGAGCCCCAAAGGTGGAAGCAGTCTTGATTCACTTCCACAAATATTTATCAAGTGCCCACCCACGTGAGAATAGATGTGGGAGGGAAAGTGATTAAGGGGAAGAAACTTCTATGATCGTTGAGAGGATGAGAGAAATAAGACAGCAAATTGAGTTTGGCTGCAGTACCAAATCTGTTACAGATATTGGCAACAACCAACATCAATTTTCTCATCTTCTGAGGTTTTTCCCTTTTAGACATGTTGAATAGTAATAAATCACTCTTTTCTGACTTGGTTTATTTTTCAGAGCGTTTTTATGAGAAGCAGGTAATATTTCCCCTTTCTACCTGCCTACTCCTGCCACCTTGTTTTAGTGCATAATGCAAAATACCCCCAAAAAACCACTTGTGAACATTTTTATTAATTAAAAAAATGGTCTTAGGTTACAGGACCAGTTTATCTGGGATAAGTATCAGGAGGCAGACAATGCTTGAAAAATCTCACAGCCCACCCCCTTCAGCTCTTTCCTTGAGATGGATCCAAAGGAGATTCTTTTTTGCCCATAAATCCAAATATATATTCATGCCTATCTGCTTTTTGATGCTGGAATTAGATGCTCTGCATGTGCGGATGCTGGAATATTTATTGATATTTAAAATTTCATGTTCCCTGGATTGATGTTTGTGCACAGGAACAAATGACTAGTGTCTTGCAGGTATTCTGAGCAGGTGTCATGTGAAGATTATTTAACATGAGTCCTGTTTTCTGTCTTCAGATTTTCTGGGAAATGAGAGTCCACATCTCCAGAGGCCGGTGGGGGCCCAGGTGGGGAATGGAAATAAATGGTAAACATAAAAATGACTTGGCTCTGCTTCTCATTGGTTGGGGTTTGGTTTCCCTTCCTCCACACCAAATGTTCTTTTTATTTTTCCAAAACCTATGGATTTTTTTAATGTAAAAAAGTATTTGAAACATTAAAATTCATTTTTCAAGAATCCTGCCTAGGAAATAGGGCTTTTATCTGATAACATCCAAAGACACTTTCATAGTTGCAAGCTACATAAAAGCTGCTGGCAGTGCGCCCCTGAACGATAGCGGTCTGACTGGTGAATTGCAGGAAGGACTACAGGCTGAACAAAGAAAAGGATCAATAAACATGAAAGGGCTGTCACTGGGTGTTCCGTGATTACCTTTCTCTCTCTCTCTCCTTTCAACTTGAAAGCAAAATGCAGCAATAAGCATTTTCCTTTAAGGAAAGACATCACAATAAGGAGTTGATATCCAGGGTTTTTGATCTTGGAAAAAATCCTTCATTCACCTCTTTGTGTCTTCAACTCTCAATTAAGAAGGTTGGACTGGATCAGGGACCATTAGCCTTTCTGGTGTCCCTTTGGCAGTCTGGTGAAGCCAATGGGCCACCTTTCAGAATAAGGGTTTAAACGTGTAAAAGAAAATACATGGGATTACATAAGAAGCCAATTGTATTTTATAATCGAATGTCACTAAAGACTCAGAGAAGTTTTAAGCTTCCCTGAGTCTTTTAGGACATTCTATAAAGCTATGAAAAAGCATTTTTTTACTTTACAGATCCAAGTTCAAAACCTCTGACAGAGGATCTCTAAAATCCCTTCCATTTCTAAATCCTATGATCCTATGAAATTATTCTTTTTGCATTCCTTCAATTCAAACATTTATTAAATACCTTCTATATTCAAACCACTGTGCTAGGCACTGAGGATAAAAAGAAAATAGAAATAAAATTATTTCTGACTTCAAAGATCTAATACTATACTCTTTGTGGGAATAGGGTTGCCTGGATGTGATTTCCTACCCTGAGCAAAAAGTATGCTAATATACTCAAATAAAATTAGTGCATTTCAAATTTAAAAAGCAAAACAGTTAACTGGGATGGGGGTGGGGGAATTTGCAGCAAATTTCTCTAATAAAATATGTTGTAATATGTTATATAATAATATAATAAAACATATATCCAAGGTACATAAGGAATTTATTAGAATGAGTCACTCCCCAAATGATAAATGGTCAAAAATATAAACAAGAACTTTTCAAAGCAAGAAATCTAAGCTATCAACAACTATAAATGAAAAAAAAAGGTCCCAAACACTAAAAATTAGAGAAATCAAATTCAAGCAACTCCACCTTACAACCATAAGATGAACAAAGGAAAATGATAGTTGTTGGAGGGGCTGTGAGAAAATACTAACACTATTTATTACACTGTTGGAAAAGATGAGAATTGGTCTAGTCATTCTTGAAAGCAATTTGAAACTGTCCCAGAAAGTCACTAAACTGTATATACTGTTTGACCCAGAAATACCACTGCCAGACCTATACCCAAAAAAATAAAATAAAGAGGAGAAAGAGCCACATGTAAAAATAATATTTGTAGCACCTTTTTTTTGTTATGACAAAGAACCAGTAATTAATGGGATCCCCATCAATTAGGGAATGGCAAAACAAATTATATGAATGTAATGAAATATTATTGTACTATGAGAAATTATAGTGTCAGTTTCAGAGAAACTAGGAAGATGTGTATGAACTGATACAGAGTGAAGTAAGCAGAACCAAGAAGATAATATATGCAGTAACAGCAATATTATAAAGAAAAACAACTATGCAAGACAAGACCTCTAATCAATGCAGTGACCTATCATGAGTCCAGATGACTCATGAATCATGCTACTCACCTCTTTAAAAAAAACAAAAAGTAATGTACTTAAAATGCAAAATGACACTTTTTCAGAAACAGTCAATGTAGGATTCTTTTTGGCTTGAATATTCATATTTGTTACAAGACTTTTTTTTCCGTTGGAAGAGGTAGGAAGGAAATAGGGCAGGGCTAAGAATTACAGGAAGAGGAAGAAGAAGAAGAGGAAGAAGAAGAAGAAGATGAAGGAGAAGGAGAAGAAAAGAGAGTAATTGAGGCAACTTTTTAAAAATGCCTTGAAGAAAGCAGAAAGAAGAATAGAATTACAGACAAGCAAGAAAGTTTTGAAAGTCATATGTAGAATTTATTATATGTTTCCAAAAGAGGCACAATGTGCATGATAGACATCTACAATTTCATGTACAATAATCTTTTTCTGTTCTACCACGCATATGAAAACACCCATTTTATTTAATATTTGCCAAATTCAGAATTTTTTATACTAATTTTTAAAAGGATGTTAGCCATACTTGAGCAAGTTTGTGGTGGTTGGATAGAGGTGTGTATGTATACAATAAGATGAATTCCATTTTCATCAAACAAAAGAATTCTTGAAAGACGGAAGGAGCATAAGAGATCATTAAGTCTGCCCCTTTATTTTACAGCTGAGGAAACTGAGACTCCTGGAGGAAGTGACTTCCATCAAATCATAATCAATTCATAGAACATTTAGCCCTAGAACTCAGATCTCCTGACTTCCCGTCTCCTGCCATAACACCAAGGGTTCTACTTTTTTTTTTTTGCTTTTTGGGGGGCAATTGGAGTTAAGTAACTTGCCCAAGGTCACCCGGCTAGGTTTTTGTTTGTGTGTGCGTTAAGTGTCTGAGGTCGGATCCGAACTCAGGTCCTTCTGACTCCAGGGCCCCTACGCTCTACTCACTGCGCCACGTAGCTGCCCCCAAGAGTTCTACTTTTGTTGTCCCTAACAATCTATTTCTCAGTGCCGAAGTCTGTTTGCATATACTACTGATGGCATAATTTTTTAAATTATTTGGTTTTATTCTAAACTTAACAATCACTAAATAAAATGGGCATTTCCATATAAATAATAGAATAGAAAAGAGAATTGGACAAGAAACTACAGGTCTATATTATGTATATCTTGTATTTCTTTTAAATTATATAATATATTCAACCTGTAGCTTTCAAAGCTGTCTTTCTTGTCTGTGATTCTTTCTAGCCTTCTGTTCTCTGCATTTTTTTTAAAGTCGCTAATAACTCTCTTTTTTTCTTGCTATCCTGTCCCTATCCCCCCTTTTCCTTTCACCATCCTCCCCACTGAAAACAAAACATAACAGTCTTTGTAACAAATATGAAGCAAAACATTGTCTGAGTCCAAAAATGGATGTGTTGTTCTGCATTAGAAGTCTGTTATCTCTATGTTAAGAGGTGGTTAGCATCATCAGTCTTTAGAATCATGGTTAGGCATTACATTGATCAAAGGTCTCGAATCGGAGCAGCTTACGGCAGAGCCCCTGAGCGGGGATTGCTGGGGGCCGCCTGGCGGGCCGAGATGCACCGCCGCGGGGTGGGTGCTGGCGCCATCGCCAAGAAGAAGCTGGCTGAGGCCAAATATAAGGAACGGGGCACTGTCCTGGCCGAGGACCAGCTGGCCCAGATGTCAAAGCAGCTGGACATGTTCAAGACCAACTTGGAAGAATTTGCCAGTAAACACAAGCAAGAAATCCGGAAGAATCCTCAGTTCCGGTTGCAGTTTCAAGACATGTGTGCCACCATTGGGGTTGACCCTTTGGCCTCTGGAAAAGGATTTTGGTCTGAGATGCTGGGTGTTGGAGACTTTTATTATGAGCTGGGTGTTCAAATTATTGAGGTGCGCCTGGCACTGAAGCATCAGAATGGAGGTCTGATCACTCTGGAAGAACTACACCAGCAGGTGTTGAAGGGAAGGGGCAAGTTTGCTCAGGATGTCAGCCAAGATGACCTCATCCGGGCCATCAAGAAACCGAAGGCCCTGGGCACTGGCTTCAGCATCGTTCCTGTGGGAGGCACTTACCTGGTACAGTCGGCTCCAGCTGAGCTCAACATGGATCATACTGTGGTGCTACAGCTATCGGAGAAAAATGGTTATGTGACTGTCAGTGAGATCAAAGCAAGTCCCAAGTGGGAAACAGAGAGCTCTCGACAAGTGCTGGAGCACCTACTGAAAGAGGGGCTGGCCTGGCTGGACCTGCAGGCTCCAGGGGAAGCACACTACTGGCTGCCAGCTCTCTTCACAGACCTATACTCCCAGGAAATCACAGCTGAGGAAGCCAGGGAGGCCCTCCCTTGATTCTAGAAAGAAGCAGACCAGTGGTTAGAATGGAGGAAGACAGGGCAAGATCTACTCAGGGAGCCTGAACAACAAACATTTTTGTAAGAAAAAAAAAAGGTCTCAAATCTTGCAAAGCTATTTTAATATTGATGTTATTGTATAAATTGTTCTCCCTCGTTCTATTCCCTTCATTCTGTATCAGTTTGTACAAGTCTCTCCAGGTTTATCTGAAACTGTCCGTTTCATTATTTCTTACAGCCCAAGTAATATTCCATTGCTTTCATATACCAAATTTATTTAACCACTTCCCAATTGTATTTCATATCCCAATTCTCCTTGATATCTAGTTCTTCACTATTATAAGAAGAGCTGTTATAAATATTTTTGTCTATATGGTTCCTTTTCTTCTTTAATCCTCTGGGGTACATGGTCTGTTTTTGGTTTGTTTTTGTTTTTGTTTTTTTTAAGATTGGCTCATGAGAAACCAAAAATTATATGTCTTATAGAATGTACATAAAATATAGGAACATAGACTAGACCTGCAAATTTCATTGGTGTAGGCAATTCCCAAATGAGAAGACTCCCTCTACCAATGCAGGTTAGTTGCCTAGAACACTAAGGTAAGTGATTGCCTTAAGTCACATAGCTAGCATATGTCAGAGATGGAAACTGAATTGGGTCTTATTGAGTTCCATTGATATATGAGTGCCTTTGGGGGTTGGAGTCATTTTTGCTTTTCTTTGTACACCCAGTGCTAGCACAATACCTGGCACACATTAAGCATTTAATAAATGTTTGTTGATTGTTGACTCTTGACTGACTTCCTGTCTTCAAGGTCAGTAGTCTATCCATTATGCCTTTCTGTGATGTTCTACATGAACAAAATAGGTTCAGATAATGTCAGTTGCAAAGAACAGGAAAGATTGGGGTAAAGGGAAACTACAAATGTGATACCAGAGATATTCCAATTCCAATTCTGTCTGAATCAGAATGATAGGCAAATGATAGGCAAACTTTGTTTTAAAAATTAATATTTTATTTTTCTCCAATTATGTGTAAAAACAATTTTTAACATTTGCTTTTTTGAAGAATTTGAGTTCCAGATTCTCTCCCTCCCTTTCCTCCCCACCTCACTGAGAAGAAGGCAAGCAATTTCAATATGGGTGCAGTCATGCAAAACATATGTCCATATTAGTCCTGCTGTGAAAGAAAACACAGACAAAAAACCCCCCAAAACAAGAAAAATAAAGAAAGCAAAGAAAAGGTATGTTTTGATCTGCATTCAGACTCCAACAATTCTTTCTCTGGAAATGGATAGCATTTTTTCATCATAAGTCCTTGAGAATTGTCTTGGATCATTGTATTGCTGAGAATAGCTAAGTCATTCATAGTTGATCATCGGACAATATTGCTGTTACTGTGTACAATGTTCTCATGTTTCTGCTCATTTTACTTTGTATCAGTTCTTGTGAGTCCAGGTTTTTTCAAGAGCATCCTGCTCATCATCTTATTACACACTAATATTCCATCACAATCATATACACCGTGTTCAGTCATTCCCCAATTGATGGGCATCCCCTCAATTTCCAATTCTTTGCCACCACTAAAAGAGCTAATACGAATATTTTAATACAGATTAGTCCTTTTCCTTTTTTTGTTTTTTATCCCTTTGGGATACAGACCTGGTATTGCTTGGTCAAAGGGTATGCATGGTTTTATAGCCCTTTGGGCACAGTTCCACATTGTTCTACAGAATAGTTGAATCAATAGAACAATTCACATCTCATTTTTCCCCATTCCTTCCAAGGTTTGTCATTTTCCTTTTCTGTCATATTAGCTAATCTGATAGGTGTGGGGTGGTGAGTTCAGACAAACCCTGAGGAAGTGTAGCTTCAGAATTCAAGATTAAGGGATATCAAAGCAGTTATGGGATCCAGGGAAGGGTGACTTTATGAAAAGGCACTTCACATGGGGACTCAAGATCTGGTAGCAGTTAAAATCACGGTATGGAGACATCTAGGGGTGGGAATTACTCGAGCAGTATTTAATTGATAAAGTTTTCAATATACTAGAGCACAACATTAACTTTTTTCTCCCCATAAGAAAGAAGATTAAAAAGAGTGGTTAATTTGTATGCAAATAGAGATGGATTATGACCTCTTGCTTATCAGTTACAATTTATCTTCCTTACAGAAAATAGAGACTAATATGCCACTTTGTACCACTGGTATTGCTGAGGATGGCTGCCTGAGGCACATGCTTCTTCCCCTTCCCCCCCTTTTTTTAACCAATTGTTAGGCAAGTCTTCACTCACTGTGTAAATGCTTCTGTAACCTTCAACACTTACTTTAGATCTTTCCTCATGGGTGAAACTTTCAGCAGAGGTGACCAGCAGCAAAATCTAATTAGAAACCAGATCATCAGCTCACACAGAATAAAAATTCAGAGAGCCCCACATGGATGGGTTTCTAGAAAAAGGGTCACTCGGAAATGGAACACCGATGCTCTGGGTGTCAAAGGGACAAAGGCAATCTCAGAGAATGTGTCCAATGAGGTTGCATAGGATTAAAAGCTGTGGTCCTTCCTTAGAGAAAGACAAAATATCGAAGATTCAAATGTTGGAAAGGGAAGATGTTGCTAGACAAAGTATTCGTTGGGATAAGTTCAACAGAAACACTAAGCACTCCAGTTGACCTCAATACTAACCATTCCTCACAGATATGTGACTAAAAAAGATCTCATAGGTCCATCTATTTCAATGGAGTTATGACATTGACCTTCACCTTGCCCTTCTTCTCTAGCTCTTTGTCATCATGGTTTTCAGACTTTTTAAACTTTTTAAAAGGAGTACTATGATCTTTCTTTGAGTGACTTTTTCATTTGAGGCAACCTGAGTTACGAATTTGAGGTAACTGAGGAGGGAGGGAACACCTACTATGTGCCAAGCTTTGTGCTACGTGCTTTACAATTTTTTTTTTCATTTGATCCTCACAACAAGCCTGAGAGGTACATGCTATTATGACTCCCATTTTACAGTTAAGGAAACTGAGGCAGACAGAGGTTGTGACTTGGCCACAGCCACAAAACTAGTAAGTATCTGGGGTCCAATCTGAACTAAGCTCTTCCTGACTTCAGGCCTAACTTTCTCTTTACTACACCATCCAGCTGCCTCTTAAACACTAGATCCCTGGGATCTGTTTCTTTTTTATGTTTTCCCTTTTTCTTCTTTCTTTGCTTTGCCCACAATTCCCCTCCTTTCTTATTCTTCTACTCTCTTTCTTTGTCTTCTTGCCTTTCTTTCACTCGATGATAGCATCATTGATTACAGACTGGAAAGGATCTTAGACCTTACCCAATCATACTTCTTCACATTATAGATCAAGAAACAGAGGCCAAGAGAGGCTCTAGGTCAAACAAATCATGAGTGGCAGAGCCAAGATTCAAACCCAGGTCCTCTGAGTCTCAATCTGGTCTTCTTCCCTCCTTTCCCTATCCCCAATTAGTCAGGGAACTGTTTTTTGTTCACTCTTCTCTTGAGAATTTAAAAACAAGGCAATAAATGTCTAATCCAATGACTTGAAGCCTGTCACACTACCACAGGGCCAGGGATAACAAATGAGAGATTAGAAGTTAGGGAGATATGTAAGCCCTTTCACCTAATTGAGATATCTTGGTTACCTCAGGGCAGGGAAGTTGTGGGCTCTGAAGGTAGCCAGAGAGACCCACACTGACATTTTCACTCTAGGATAAAGAAGTGCACGTCCAAAAACCAGGACCTTTATGACACTCTGAATATTTTAAGGAATTCTTGAATGTTAATGTATGCAATCAGGAAATATTTCAGTCCCAGGGAAATGTAACACCTTTTTCTCTCTGTTTAGTGGTTTTCACTTTCCTCCATTACTGCTATTCCATCTCTGGTGCTGTAGCTCTAACTCCTATGACATTTAAAAGTTCAAGCTTTAATTCAAGGACCAGGAGCCAAGCAGCATTCAGGCCCTGTGTTACTTGTTCAGCCCCTGCAGTGAGTGCAGAGAGGTGGCAAAGCTTCAGCAACAGGTGTGAACTCTGAGAGAATGGTCCCTAATAAGCGGTAATGGAAGTTGGAATCTATGAGAAGTGGGTGGGAATGAAAAGCAGAGCTGGAGCTCCGAGCCCCCGTGGTGCAGATGAGGTTTGATGGGAAAGACTGTGGCCATAGCGACTGTCTTCAGCTTGATAAAGAATTTCCCAAAGCAGCTGGAGCAGCCAGTTTCAGATGTGCAGTAATGGAATGACACGTGTCCAGGCAATTCGGATGTCATGATGCTTTCTGATTCACTTTTGAGTCTTTGATATTATCTTCCCTTAGCACACTGAACTGCTTGTGCTCAGAGCCCCCATCTCCTCCTTCCGTGCCCCACCCCATACCCATCCTGGACTTAAAGTCAGAGCATCTGGGATGGGTTGTCAGCTCCAGAAGCAAAATTGGCATTTCTTTTACTGGTGCCAAAATAGCAAAAGCACAGAAGAACATCTGGGGTGGGTTGGAGAGGGAGGGTAGGAAAGACTGTCAGGGTACAGAGTAGTCTAACTGTGGGTTTAAGCCCTGCTGGGAGGAGGGGTGCACTTCCATAGAGTTTGGGGAAGAAGACTGTCTATGGAGAGTGGAACCCCTGACAAGTCAGACCACATACTTCAGATAAGCAGTGAACCACCATGCTATTCCAGTAAGGAAACATGTCCCTCTTTCACTCCTACTAGCTTAGTCATATCAGGCAAGTCACCAATTGTCTCTGGGGCTCAGTTTCCTCATCCATAAAACGAGGTCTCTAAGGTACTCTCTACATCTAAAGCTATGGTCTTATTGTTAGATGCTTTCTGTGACCCCTTCCAGCTCTGACATTCTAGAATTTTATCATTCCTTCCCTTGAGTGTCTTACCTGTCCTGATTTTATTTCTTCCTCTTTCTTTCACAGTGTCTTCCTTCTTGTCACTATCTATTCTGACTCATTGCACTCTTATATTTTTGGATCTTCTTTTCCTCTTGAGCATCCAATCAAATCCAAGGTAAACCACATACCTTCTTTTGAAACAACTTGCATTTCATTCCCAGGAAGCATTTTGGAAATTCATTTTGGCTCTCTAAATACGTACATGCATATATACATACGTCTATGCATATACATATATGCGTGTGCATATATGTTTATATACATATATGTGTATATAGGTATATATGCTTTTACTATGAGGTCCCCCCCTTTTCCTTGATTGTCTTGGACGTGAGAGCACAATGCTCTTGTAGTACCGTTTTCAGTAGATGTTTATTGATCGATTGATTGATATGATCATTGGTTACATCGTATTCTTAGTCAGAAAAACTCATAGATCATTAGAGATGGAAAAAAACCTTGGGCATCATCCAGACCAACTTCCTGCATTTTATAGATGAGGTAACTGAAGCCCAGGGAGATGAAATAACTGTTCTATTTCTTTAGTCTCTCTCAAATCTCCCCTATTCTTAAGTACGAGATTTGTATTTCCCAAATGTCCTAAATTCTGTTTAGTTGTAGGCCTATATGGTTGAATGAAGAGAACTGGAAATTTTCCTCATTTCCAATTTTCTCAAGGTGGGGAGAACAGAACAAAAAGCATTCCTTGCATTTCATACAATTTAGATGTGATGATGTTTTTCTTCCAGAAATTATTTCCATAATTAAATGGGTTTTAATATTGTTACTTTAACCATTGTTACAAAATGTTATGTGGGGAGGTTTGGTAAGTGTCTGGGGGGGTTTGCATTAGTCACCTTGCATTTATTAAGTGCCTACTATATGCCAGGATAAGCACTGGACATATAGAGGAAAATAAAAAGCAAAAAACAGTCCCTACTGACAAGTGGCTCACAGTCTAGCAGGGAAGCAGCATGCAAGCAAGTATATATTAAGAAGATATAACAGGTGGGAGCAGTGCCTCAGAAGGCACTGAGATTAAGGAGGACCAGGAAGGGCTTCTTGCAGAAGAGGTGAAGGAAGCCAGGGAAGGTAGGATGGAAATGAGGAGGGAGAGAGTTCTAGGCATAGGGAATAGCTGGTGAAAATGCCATTTCAGAGTTCAGAGATGGAGTGTCAGGGGCAGCTAGGTGGTGCCTAGCCCTGGAGTCAGGAGGATCTGAGTTCAAATTTAACCTCAGACACTTGACACTTACTAACTGTGTGAACTTGGGCAAGTCACTTAACCCCAATTGCCTTGCCTTCCCTCCTCCAAAAAAACACAAACAAAAAAAGAGATGGAGTGTCACATGCAAGGAACAACAAGGAAGCCAGTATTGCTATATCCCAGTGATATAGTGAAGAGGAGTAAGGTAGAAAAAGACTGAAAAGGTAGGAAGGAGTCAGGTTATAAAAAGCTTAAAAGTCAAACAAAGAATTTTATATCTGAACCTGAAAGTGATAGGGTACCACTGGAGTTTAATGGATGGAGGGGTCAGACCTGCATTTTAGAAGATCAATTTGATATCCTGAGCAGCAGATGGATTAAAAAAGGGAGAGACTTGTGGCAGAACAACCGTAGAACTGGCTATTGTAATAGTCCAGGCATGAGGTGATGTGGGCCTGTGGCAGGGCTGTAGCAATGTCAGAGGAGAGAAGGGTGTGTGTGTCCCTATTACAAAGGTAGAAACTACAGGACCACAGAATGGGTATGGGGGTTGAGAGAGAGGAGGAATAAGGGATGACACCTGGATTGTGAGCCTGGGTACCTAGGAGGATGGGAAGCACCCTTGGTAGTAGCAGAGAAGTTAGGAAGAAAAGGTTTTGGAGGCGGAAAATAATGAGTTCAGTGTCAGTTCGAGATGTCTGACAGTTTGTAAAAGTTGCAGGTGGGATGCTACTATCACTAGGAAAATGCTAAGGAGAGCTATGATATGTAGGTTTAAGTCAGATGAGAGGGAGCTGGCATGAGTTTCCTGAAACTGAAAAATAAATAAATAAACAAAATGAAGAAATTATAAAAGCAAGGTGGCAGAGAAACCTGATTGGGGAAAGGCTGATGCAGATAGTGTCTTCTTAGGTAGCAAGTAATATCTCTTTGTCCTCTATTCTTCTGTCTTTGTCTCTCTCTTTCTGTATGTCTCTCTGTCTGTCTCTTTGTTTCTGTCTCTCTCCCTCTTCCTCTCTTTCTCTCTGTTTGTCTCTGTGTCTCTCTCTGTCTTTCTCTCCCTGTTTCTCTCTCTCTCTCTCTCTCTCTCTCTCTCTCTCTCTCTCTCTCTCTCTCTCTGTGTCTGTCTCTCTCTCTGTCTTTCTCTCTGTCTCTCTGTTTCTGTCTCTCTCTGTGTCTCCCTGTCTCTGTCTCTCTCTTTGTCTCTCTGTGCAGCTAGGTGGCTAGGTGGCATAGTGGACAGAGCACTGCCTAGAGTCAAGAAGACCTGTGCTCAAATCCTACCTCAGACACTTACTAGCTATATGACCCTGCATAAGTCACTTTGTCAATCTCAGCTTCCTCAAATAAAAAATGAGATTGACAATAACAGTGCTTCCCTCCCAGGGTTGTTGTAATGATCAAATAGGATAATATTTGAAAAGTGCACAAAGTAGACATTTAATAAATGCTTGTTTCCATCCTTCCTGCCCCCCTGCCCCTTATGAAGAAGGAAGCACTAACTACCCGAAGGTAGGTAAGAAAAGGAAACTTAAGCTTTTGGTAAATAGAGAGGGAAAAGGAAGCAGGGAACAGGAGCAGACTCTCCCTGGAGGAAGCAAAGCTGCCAGCTGTAGAGATAAGCAAGGAGACAATGGCTCTAAGATCACATGAAATCAGTTATGTGGCCAGAAAAAATCTCTACACTGAAGCAGGCAGCTGAAAGCCATGGAGGAAAAAGAATAAGAATTCTAATAATTGTGAATGAATTAAACAGGTGCCAAATTGTACCTTAGACTACATTAAAAATTTTTGCCTCAGTATCATCTTCAGTGCTATTGTCTGATTATATTAAATATAGTTTGAATAACGAGTTATAATTTTATGGAAAATGAGTAGAAAATTCATGACTTTCATTTGGATTTCAGATAAAAATATGTACTTTGTATTTTGGACCATAGACTACCTAGATGAGGTGCCATTGTTAACCAATGTTACAAGGCCTTTCTTGCAGGAAAAAAAAAAACACCTAAAAGGGAAGAGGAGAAGGCAGCCTCTTGAGTGCTGACTCTGCAAATCTTACAATCATCAAGTGAAGCAGAAAAGTAGTAGGTGTTCCTTTATCTCCTTGCCTAATCTTAAGGCATAGGCAAAAAAGAAGTCTAAGTTTCCTCCAAGCTCTAAAATCCAACGCTGCATCCTTGGGCACGGTCCACAAGGTTCCATGGTCAAGAATACTATACTATCCCTCTATTAAACCATAACCTCTTCTCATTCCTCTCTCTCTCTCTCTCTCTCTCTCTCTCTCTCTTTTTTTTTTTTTTTTTTTGCTTTTTGGAGGGCAATTGGGGGGTTAAGTAACTTGCCCAAGGTCACACGGCTAGGTTTTCATTTGTGTGTGTGTGTTAAGTGTCTGAGGTCGGATCCGAACTCAGGTCCTTCTGACTCCAGGGCCAATGCTCTACTCACTGTGCCACCTAGCCGCCCCCGTCATTCCGCTCTTCTTGTGCCTCATTCCCCCCTCCACCTCCTTTTAATTCTCATTGTGATCTACAATCCTTCATTTCCTCAATACTTTCCCAAACCATCACCCTTGCTCTGGCAGCTGGTGGTACCGTGGAGAGAGCCCTGGTCTCGAGGTCAGGAAGACCTGTGTTCAAATTCAAACTCAGACATTTACTCTCTTTGTGGCCAGGGACAAGTCACTAGACCTAGGTTTGCCTTATTTTCCTCAGAAAAAAATGATGATAAAAATAGGTCCTGCCTCCTAGGATTGTGGTGAAGATCAAGTGAGAAAATATTTGTAAAGCACTTAATATAATACCTGGTACATAGCACATAATACCATTGACAAGTGATTGTTTCCTTCCTTCCTTTCAGTTTCTTCCCTTCTCTCTCTGGTGACTGTAAGTGATCAATTCAGCTTGATGCCATCCTCTACTCTTGAATCCCTTACCCCCAACCACAGTCTATCTCACTCATGCCTTGCCAAACCCCAAATTTGGATTGCCCAAATCTTCTGCTCCTATTTACATTTAAAATCTTTACTGGACCTTGCCATCCCCTCAAGATGTCACTCCTCCTTCCTTTCATAGCCAATCTCTTAGAAAACTCTGAAGAAAGTAAAGCATTCTGAGTCCATTAGAAACATGTTATCTAATCTCAACTAGACTCTCCCTTACAAAGGCACCCCTGCCTCATATTGTACTGAGAGACGACAGATGATTTGTGATGAATTCCTGTTTTCCCCTGTTCTCTCTTCCCCATCTTGAAATCCCTTGACCTAATCTCCTTTATTCCATTCTTTCAGAAGTTTTCTATCAAAGCTAACCTTTTCACTCATGCTTCTGACTTTGTTGCTCAGTAGTGTCCCACTCTTTGGGACTCCATTTGGGTTTTTCTTGGCAAAGATACTAGAGTGACTTGTCATTGCCTTCTCCAGCTCATTTTACAGATGAGAAAACTGGGGCAAACAGGGTTAAGTGATTTGCTCAGGGTCACACAGCTAGTAAGTGTCTGAGGCCAGATTTGAGCTCACAAAGATGAATCTTCCTGACTCCAGGCCCAGTGCTCTATCTACTGTGCCACCCAGCTGCCCTATACCTCTGATGCCCCTTAATCATCTCTGTATCTTCAATCTCTTTCTATTGTATCCTTCCATGATACCTACTAAAATGTTCAGGTCTCCCTGTCTCTTTTCTTTAAAAATTTTACTTGACCTTACCATCCCTTCAAGAAGTCACCCAGTACTTCTCCTTCCTTTCACAGCCAATCTCTTTGAAAAATCTAAAAATGAAAAATCTGTTTTTACACAATTCTAACCCCTTTGCAAACCAGCCTCCAACTTGGTGACTCAGCTGAAACAGTTCTCTCCAAAGTTACCAGTGATCTCTATACTGTCAAATTCAATAGTCTTTTCTCATTGCTTATCACTGAAGAATTTGATTCTGTTGACTACACTCTCATCATAGATACTCTTCCTCTTTGGGTTTTCAAAACACTGCCTTCTCTTGGTGCTCCTCCTATCCATTTGTCCACTCCCTAGATTCCTTAGCTATATCTTCATTCATGTCCCATTTCTTAACCAAGATTCTATCCTGGGCCCTCTTATCTTCTCTCTGCATAGCCTCTTTTTTCAGTGATCTCATCAATTTCCATGGGTTCAGTTATCATCTCTATGAAAATGACTCCTAGGTCTATATTCCAGCCCTTCTCCCTTGAACTCCAGTCCCACATCACCAACTACCAAATGGACATTCCAAACTGGATATCTCATAGGTATATGAAATTCAACATGTTTAAAAAAGAATTTTATCTTCTCCTAAAACCCATCCCCTTCAGAACCCCCCTACTTTTGTTGAGTATATCACCATACATCTAGTCCCCTAGGATTGCACCCTTGGAGCTAACCTTAACTCTTTCCCCTTCCCCATCCCTTCTCCTCAGATCCAATCAGTTGAGAAGTTTTGTCAATTGTCCCTTTAATTGCATGAACAGTTACCACCCTAGCTGAGACTCTTACCATCTTTTACCTTGACTATTATAGTAGCCTCTGGCTTGTTCTCCTGGCCTCCAGTCTCCACACAACTCCACATAATTACCAAAGTGATATTTCTAAGATATGGGTCTGACAACATCATCCCCCTGTTCAGAAAACTCCATGGCTCACTACTGCATTGAAGATTAGCTATAGTCTTCTATTTAGTTTTTAAAACCTTCAGTATCTGACTCCAGTCTAGCTTTCTAGGCTTAATACACAATATTACAGTCCACACACACTCTATTTTCCAGCCAAACAAGCCTGTTTGGTTTGCTTCACATATGGCAACCCATCTCCTACCTCGGTACTTTTCCCTATCGACATGCCTCAAATGCATTCCATCCTCTCTTCTGATTCTTGGCATCATCAACTTCCACGGAGTTCCACCCGGATTCCCTCAGCTAAGATTGACTCTAGCCCATTACTTTGTTCTTTTCTAATGTTTGTACGTGCTGTTCCACCATTAAAATGTAAATTCCTCAAGGTCAGGGACTGTTATCAATCAATTAATATTCATTTATTGAACACCTGCTATGTGTAAAGCTCTCTCCTATCTCTAGAGACAGAGAGGCAGAATGATATAGTGAATAAAGAACATACCTCTTAGTGAGAAAATTGTTCTTGTTCAGTCATTTTCCAGTCATGTCCAACTCTTCATGAACCCATCTGGGTTTTATTGGCAAAGATTCTTGAGTGGTTTGCCATTTCCTTCTTCAGCTCATTTTACAGATGAGAAAACTGAGGCAAAGAGGGTTAAGTGACTTGTCCAGGCTCACATAGTAAGTAAGTGTCTGAGGCTGGATTGAACTCACATCTGACTCCAGGTCTGGAGTTCTGTACCACCCAGCACCTGAGTGAGGAAGAGTTGGGTCAAGTCAATGACTATGACTCACACTAGCTCCATGGGAAAGTCCTGGGAGTCACATCATTTCTCAATATCATAAGAAAATCTCTAAAATTATAAGTTGCAGTATAGCTGCTGGTTCTTTCCTCACCAATGAAACCACAGAACAAGGGGGGGAGGGGCAGCTAGGTGGCGCAGTGAATAGAGTGCCTGGCCCTGGAGTCAGAAGGACCTGAGTTCGGAGCCGGCCTCCGACACTTAATCCACACAAACAAAAACCTAGCCATGTAACCTTAGGCAAGTTACTTAACCCCAATTGCCCTAAAGGGGCGGCTAGGTGGCGCAGTGAGTAAGAGAGCCGGCCTCGGAGTTGGGATGACCCGAGATCAGATCCGGCCTCTGAAAATGAGCACCCACGCATAAATAATGACTAGCCTCGTAACCTTGAGCAAGTTACTTAACCCCAATTGCTTAAAAAAAAAAAAAAACCAACGGGGGGGGGGGGGCAAGCCCCAGTGCTTATATAGCAAATGGAGCATTGTATATGGTTAGTAAACATTTGTTGACTGATTGAACCACATAAGAGAAAGAGCATTGGGTGGGAGTCAGGACATTGACTCAAAGATCTTCCCAGATCTGTCAGTTACCATCTGGGTGACTTTGGGCAAATCACTTCACCTCTCCAGGCCTCAGTTTCCTCATTTGTAAAATGAAGGTATTGAACTAGACCTCTAAGGTCCTTTCTAGAGTCTTATAATCATGATGGTAACAGGGGCAGCTGGGTGGTGCCATAACTCATAGAGCCCCAAGTCACTTAACCTGTTTGCCTCAATTTCCTCATCTGTAAAATGAGCTGGAGAAAGAAACGGCAAACCACTCTCGTATCCTTGCTAAGAAAACCCCAAATGGGGTCATGAAGAGTTGGACACAACTGAAAAAGACTGAATAACAACAACATGATAGTGAAGGCAGACATATCATCCTACAAGGAAAAATAAGAGAGAGAAAAGTTCAAATAGGCCAACAATATACAGCTGCTTATCCTTCTGTTCTCCTATAATTTCCTCTGAGTCTCCTTCTGATCTGCTCTGACCCAGCATGGGTCTCAGCCCTCACCTGTATATACTTTTCATACCCCATTTACAATCTAGGTATTTCATCAGTCAGGCTCCTCTCGTCATCCATTCCCAATTTCATGCCGCACTTAGTTCTTAAACCACTTGCCAGCTAACGTGCCTCCCACTTTCCTAACACCACCCCCCTGCCCTCTTCCAGCTCTTTCTAATTCAGAACTTCAGA
Organism: Gymnobelideus leadbeateri; assembly: GCA_011680675.1. Lineage (NCBI taxonomy): Eukaryota > Metazoa > Chordata > Mammalia > Diprotodontia > Petauridae > Gymnobelideus > Gymnobelideus leadbeateri. The sequence continues at coordinate 72,580 of WOXC01000522.1, forward strand.
AAACCTTTTCCTTGGATTTAAAAAGCATTTCCTTCATGCCACATTCCACCCCCTCCCCATCCAGCTATTCCAACTTACAGGCCTAGAAGATCTAACTAAAAACATCAAAATATACCCATATGACATAGAGTTATGTTATAGGGAGCCAGGGACTGAGGTATAACCGGATAAGGAGAAAAATAAATCTTGGAATTAGTTCTAATTTTTTTCTCTCTCTGTATACAGATATTATATATATATATATATATATATATATATATATATATATATATATATACACACACACACATACAGAAACATATGTAAACTACATGTATAGTATATATATGTGTGTGTATGTATACATACACACACATATATATACCTATATGTTGTTGTAGATACACAGGGAGAAGGAGAGAGAGAGAGGAAAAGAAAGAGTGAGAGAGAGAGAGAGAGAGAGAGAGTCTATTTGTTCAAAATTATAGGAAAGGTAGAAATGATCAATTGTGGCAAGATTAACTACTTTTGGAAGAGTGATTAAAAAAATGCAGCACCAACAAACAATTGTTGTTATTTGGTTGTTTCAGTCATGTCTGATTCTTTATGACCCCATTTGGGGTTTTCTTCGAAGAGATACTGGAAAGGTTTGGCATTTCCTGCTCCAGCTCATTTTATGGATGAGGAAACTGAGGCTAACAAGATTAAGTGACTTGCCCAGGGTCACATAGCTAGTGTCTGAGGATCTGATTCTTGACTCTGAGACAGGCTCTCTATCCACTGTGCCACCTAGCTGTCCTACCAAGCTGCAGAGTTCTCTTTAATTTTCCTGGTGGACGGCAGAAGGAAGAGGAAGGGAGCAAAGATAAATCAAGGTGGTAATTATGGGTTAGGTTGCTTACGTAGCTTGATGGCTGATAGTTGCCTGATGGTGGGGTGGAGAGCCTTAAGGGAAGAGGGACAAGGGCTAGGATGGACATATGTGAGCTATAACTAGCACATATGCTTGAAAAAACGTGATCTTATCTAGTGGCTGCCTAACCTCTGCTATTTCCATTGATTCTAGCCCAGTTAATGACATTGTTGGAGCTTACTATTAATCTAGTGGCTGTGGATTAGAATAATAATGCCTCTCTCCTGCCTTCATCTCTCACAATTGATAGACAGCATCATCAGAATGAGCTCGACGGCAGTCAGTGTTTGTACCTTTAGTCATTTCAATATAGCTACAAAGGAGAACAAGATATGAAGTGTAATATATGACACCTGGGGCAGCAAGGTGGTAGAGTGGACAGAGTGCTGGACCTGGAGTCAAGAAGATTCATCTTCATGAGTTCAAATGTGGTTTCAGACACTTGATAGTTGTGTGACCCTGATCAAGTCACTTTACCCTATTTGCCTCAGTTTCCTCATCTGTAAAATGAGCTGGAGAAGGAAATAGCAAACCATTCCTGTATCTCTGCCAGGAAATCCCCCAATGGGGTCACAAAGAGTCAGACCCGACTGACCAACCACAACAACAACAATAACATGACATCTGGGATACAGGAAGGATCAGGTCAAAAGATAAGGGAGAGAATTCTGTTTCTGAAAGATAGACTCTTAAAGGCCCCTCCCATCACCAAAACTTTATAATTCTGTTTTATGGATGATGTACTTCGTGTCATAGATTCAGAGCTAGAAGGGCCATCTAGTCCAGTCTTCTATTGCAGAAGAGATGATGAAACTAAGGTCCCAAAATGTTCCCCTCACACAGGGAGTGAGCAGTGAGTCAGACTCAAACCCAGCCTTCTCCCCCCTCCATATTTGTGCTGATGACACTAAGGGAGCAGCTCCACTCCTGATATCCAGGCCCAGCCAATGGGAATACAGTGTAGATTCTTGCCTCTGAGCTATGACACAGTCTTGCATGGCCCCTCCTGTACAGTCTAGACAACCAAGTGGGAAAGCACAATTTTGGGGGTGGCTATTTGAACTGAGAAGGGCAAGGAACAAACTGGAGACCAGGAAAATTAAGGGGGCAGAGTTACACTTCTGGGCAGGCTCCTGAGATGGCTCAGGGGAACAGTAAGAGAGGGTTAGTAATAATCAATGCTCTTTACTTCTTTATCTGCCCCAAACAAACCCCAAAGTACTATTTGAAGGCCAAGGAAGGGAACGATATCGACTTGAAAGTGGTGTTTGTAGGATTTACAGCTGGAAGGGAACTAGTCTTACTCCCTCCTTATATAGAGGAGGAAACAAGGACCAAAGAGGGAATGTTGTTCAGTCACCTCCAATTCTGTGACCCCATTTGGGATTTTCTTGTCAAAGATACTGCAGTGGTTTGCCCTTTCATTCTCCAACTCATTTTACAGATTGAGGAAACTGAGGCAAACAGGGTGAAGTGACTTGTCCAGGGTCACACACTAGTATCTGAGGCCAGATTTGAATTCAGAAAGATGAGTCTTCCTGACTCCAAGTCTAGCACTCTATTCACTGCTGCCCTAGTGGATAGAGAGGACTTCTGTTAGTCAGGCAAGAAGAAAACAAAAATAAAACCATTTGGGAGCACCTATTGTCTGGGGATAGCTCTTAATGTTTTCCCATCTCTGAAGCAGTGAACCTTAATGACCCAGTGCATGTTGGCCCTTCTCTAAAGTTTAAGGGGGAGATAAGGAAAATTAACTTCTAACCTTTGGATCCCGTCTAGGAGAGACAGTGGATAAAATTCTGGACTTTGATTCTGAAAATACTTGGGGTTGAAATCCTGTTTCTACCACTGTGGGACCATAGACAGATGAACTTAATATTTCTGGGTCTCAACTTTTTTTCTGTAAAATGGATTGATTAATTCCAGTAAGAACTGCTTTACAGGATTATTGCAAGGATTAAGTGACAAGAAGTATGCAAAATGTTTCACAAATACTAAGGCACAATATATCAGCTATTATTATAATCATTATTATTATTTTATTTTTTGTTAACCCTATTATTTCATTAGGGGGGATTTTCCAAAGTCAAAATTTCCTCCAACCCATTCACTATAGTTTGTCACTTTGTACATTAAGAAGGTAGATGACTTGCCCAGGGTGACACATATTTGCCTGGTGCGTGTCAGAGGCAGAACTCAAACCCAGGTCTTCTTGCCTCCAAGGCCAGTTTTATCCTCTAAACCGTCCTACTATTGTTATATACACTTTCATTATACATCCATGTCATAGATATGTTTAAAGCTGGAAGGAGCCTCAGAGTCTCTCCAGTCCAATGCCTTAATTTTTATGGATGAAGAAGATGGAAGTGACTTGCACAGGGTCACAGTAGTATCGTCGTCGTCATCACAGCAAGCATTTATGTAATGCTTTAAAATTTGGAAAGCATTTTATGTATGTTATCACATTTGACCCTTAAAACAATACTCTGAGGTATGTGCTACTACTATCCCCATTTTATGATGAGAAAACTAAGTCTGAGAAAAGTTGAGTGCCTAACCCAATGTCATACAGCTAGATAGTGACTGAGGCAAGATTAAATCTCAGGTGCTCGTGACTCTCCAATAATCTAGGAGCTAGACTACTTAGCTGCTTCATCATCTTCCCCACATCCTACTTTGGCTCCATCATCTTCCCCATATCCTACTTTGGTCCCATCATCTTCCCCACATCCTACTTTGGCTCCATCATCTTCCCCACATCCTAATTTGGCTCAGGACTTTGACTGAATTCCCAGCCTTCTAGAACTGTCATTCATTGAGGCCTCACCTCAATGTGAGGAAAGGCTTGTTCTAAGTCAAAAATTCTTGTTTCTATATCACATGTCAGAAGAATGAGCGTGAAGATTGTGCTTGAGTCTAAGTAAGCGGGTTCTGGTCACTAGAGCTGCTGTGATAACAAAGCCTGATAGATGCTGAAGTGCCAGTAAAATCCACTGGAGTGCTTTGAAGGAGGTATGGATGAGAAGAGTCAATACTGTCCAATAATCTTAGAATCTCTGAAACAGAGAGTTGCTGAGGCTAGAGTAGATAGAATTTCAGGGGAAGGAAACAAGAAGGTGGCTTTGGAACACAGTAATGTTCAGGATGATCTGAGCCCTTAACCTTACTTTTAAAACCTGTTAGGGATCTTGGCCCAAAATAAGAATTAATTAGCATGCTGTTTTGCATAAATATTTCCATTAAGTTCAAGAGGCCTTGGCTCTTGGTATACACAATAAAATAAAGTAAATGAATACAACTCAGCAATCGCACTCAAAGTTCATATTAAGAGTATGACTCACAGGAAGCAATGGGTGAGTCTGGAAAGCAATTATCCCATCAGCATCCCTGGTTAGGAGAGGTAGGGGTAAAGACCAATGTTCCTCTTCGTGGACCCATGGTTGGAGGAGAGGGAGAGTGCATCATAAAGGGAAAGCACAAGGTCCTAGAGCATCCTGCCCATACTGGCTCTGACCACAGGTGGGAGAGAAAAGGAAGCAAGGGGTAGGAGGCATCAGAGACTTGGACCCCAGGAACTCTGCACAGTTAAAGGGCATAGATTGTGGGAATTCTAAGGTTTCCAACTCCTATTTGTGGTCTGCTGATTGCACAGAACATTTCAACTGCTCCCTTGGGGTCCATATTATCAAAAATGCCTCAATGAAATCACAATGCCATAATTTACCATAATTTGTTATTTATTATTCACACAAAACTTCTCTTTTATCCCCCTTTCAGATTCAGTAGGATACAACAGATCACTTGTTATACAAGGGCATTCTCAACAGAGGATTATGGGAAGGAGGGGGCCAGGCTAATCCCACACACCAAGCTTTGGTTTATTCATCAGTCAACTCAATATTGTAGCTACCAACTTAAACTTTTATAGCATTTTATCACACCAGGCAATCTCCAGGTACTTTACAGCCACATTAAAATGAAATGGGGAACCTTGCAAAAGCAAATAATTAGTTAAAATCCATTTGAAGCTGGTAAAAGTTGCTTTGCTCTCCAACAGGAGTTCAAAAAGTCATTCCTCATAAGCCATTGAAAGCAGAAATATTTGGTGGTAATTTCAAGTTCAGCAGCTTTCAGAGGCAACCTTTCTTTGCAACGCTTGTTATGCAAAGCAACCTGAAATGAAATTTAACATCAGCATTTGGTGAAGGGCTATAGATGGATTTATTAACCATTTTTATTTATGTTGCCTTTCTCGTGTTCCTTGCTCTATCTTCTTCTTGTTATCTTTTATGAAGTCGTAGGGCTGGTAGTTATTTTACCTTTGTGAATAGGGTTTTCAATAGAAACTTAATAAAAAAAAAAGAAAAACCTTTGGTGTGTGTATAGACTGACAGTATCCTGCTTGGCCACCTTATCTAAAGAGATTGATATCTCATAATTACAATCAAGCTTTGCATTTACCTTCCATCCAAGAATGCCAAGGACTTTTGCAAAGCTATGCAACTGCCTTCATTTTTAAAGGGAGAAACTGAGGCACAAATAGTACAGTTTTCTTTAGATGACATGGAAAATGAATTATAGCATGAATTAGACGGGTTCATGATTCGGATTTTTGCTATGACTGCTCATTGCCTTCTAGTCTTAAGGAATAATATGTTCTGCTAAATAGTTGTTCCATTAAAAGAAAATAGGGATGAGTACACAATTTAAATCAAAATCAAAAGTTAAATAAGTTTTATGTGTGAATAGAATCAATGAATCATGGCTTTGAATAAATCCTCAAAGAATTTCTCCATGTGGAAAAGAAAAATTGAAGAGCCGATTTTTGTATTAGGAGTACACAAATGATAGATGGGGAATACAGTTGATCTGTAGTCAGAGAACCTAGATTCAAGTTCACATTTCCACCTGTGTGACCTTAGGCTAGTTATTTCACTTCTTTATACCTTTGTTTTCTCATCTGTAAAATGGTGCTCACGATACTTTTACTACCTTCTCATGAGATAAGGAAGCCACTTTGTTAACCATAGGTGTTTTCCAATGTCACAGAAGATATCCTGTGCAAAGTCTAAGTAGAGGATATTCTTTATTGACAAAGTAGCTCTACAAATACTCCTGTTTACATATGGTATTGCATTGAGTAGACCCCTTACTCATTAAGTAGCCTTTATGAGTAAGATAGCCTAAGCCATCCTCATGAGAAAAACAAAGTGGATGAAAAGTATATATTGCCAGGATTGCAACACGGAATTGGATAGACTACCCATTGAGTTAGTCTCTTGGTACATCTTGGAGAGACACACTAGCCAGATAAGAAGGTAGGCCTAGAACTGAAGAGATTTGGGAAATTGTCCAAGTACTTTCAATGATTCCTAAGCTACTTACTCCATGTTGCTAATGTACATCTTTCTAAAACAAATCTTTTCTGGATGATGCTCTAAAATTACAAATTATGACACATAATCCCTTGAAGAATCTCAATTGTAAATGACCCAAAGAGCAATGGAGAGATGAATGGTGAGTATAAACAAGTTATACCACAAGGGAATTATGGTGAGTAGATACCAGAAAGGAACATAAGCACTCAAAAGTTCATGAGGAAGGCGGTTTATTATTCACAGACATGTAAAAATATGTGACTCCCTTGCCTTTCAGACTCATGAGCACACAACAATGGTATCTCAGGCATATAGAAGGCTGGTACCTTGATCAAGAGCCCTAATTTCATGGGTCTCTGCCCTTATATTTGATTGTTGTTGCTGAGCAGATTCAAAGGGTTTTATTAGGAAGAAGATCTTAGGTTGGAGGGGGCAGTCAATTAACAGGTGGTTTGGACTAAGATGCTCCCTTACCAACCACAAGGACACTGTGATTAATAAAGCTTACTAAGCTTACACACCTAAATTAGATGAAGTTTGCTAAAATGATAGTTTACTAACCTTGCGTTCCTAACCCTAAATGTAGTTAACCATGTCAGTCGTTGGGTATATAGGAACTTTCCAGTATATAAGCATGTTAATCAGTGATCAAACATGTTGTAACTCTATCGACTAAGGCCTAGCAATAGTCTATTTTTCTTAATTACCAATAATTCTTCATATGTGAGAAATGATATAAAAGATGTCCTTAAGTACATTAAGTCAAGGAGTTTGCTGATACATTGAAGTATTTTTATTCATTATTGCAGAACAAGGAATCATTTATCTGAATTAATATTGGTCCTCCAGTTACCCTTGTTTATAGAGGACATCATGATTGGTTGGTTGGTTGATTGTTGTCCTTCATTCTCAAAGAGGACCAAAATGACATCACTATGCTAGAGTCAAGTTTCAGCGTGTCCAACAGATCAGACCAACATGGGCTCAAAATGCTCTATCACGGGTCAGGTACAAATAGTCCATGTGAACATTTGGGGTGAATTCTCTAAATTTCACATCCTGCATTTCCTTTAAGCAGTTTCAATTCTTCTATGCTTATAGAGGGCAACACATTCTCTGATGTGGGCATGCCATGCTAAGTGGTCCTGTGCCAGTGTCTCCTATGTCATACAATCAGTTCCAAAGTTCTTAAGAGAGACCCTGAGAGTGTCCTTGTATCACTTCTTCTGACCACCACGTAAACACTTGCCCCCAGTGAGCTCTCCATAAAATAGTCTTTTGGCAAGAGTACGTTTTGCATTTGAACAACATGACCAGCCTATCAGAGTTGCGCTGTCTAAAGCAGAGTTTGAATGCTTGGCAATTTAGTTCGCAAAAGGACCTCAGTGTCTGGTATCTTATCTTGCCAGGTGATATTCAGAATCTTCCTAAGACATCATGATATCAAGCCCCAGAACACTGCCAAACTTTCAAATGAGATCAACAAGAACTCAAAAAATTCAACCAAACTGTATATGTGAGTAAAGTCAAGTGGATGAAACTATGACTGTTGCACAGACTATACTGAAGAATTGTGTAGACTCCAGTTTATCTGGTCCATTCATATATGTGTGCATGTATATATGTATATACATACATATATGTATATACATACATGCTTGTGCATACTTATACAGAGGGCAGGATACCACTCCTTGATAAGTACACTGAGGTAGGCACAGCATAGGTTAGGAGATAGATTCATCCCATTCCTCACCTGGTAGTTTCTTAGCTTAAAGAACCATGCTTAGGTACACAACTCTGTTGCTTCTGTGCTTCTGAAAAACTGGAAGTGATGTCCATTAAGAAAATCTCTGGTCATCTTACCATAGTCAGTCAATCAATAAACATTTATTAAGCACCTACTATGTGCCAGGCACTCTGCCAAGCACTAGGGTTACAAAGGAAGGCAAAATGAAGTCCCTGCTCACAAGGAGGGAGACAACAAACAAACAAATACAAATAAACTATATACTGGATAAATTAGAAATAATCAACAGAAGGAAGGCACTTGCATAAAGGGAGATCAGAAAAACTTTCTGTGGAAGGTAGGATTTTTATCTGGGACTTAAAGGAAACTAAAGAGGCAGAGATGAAGAAGGAGAATTTTCCAGGTATGGGGGCCAATCGGTGAAAATGCCCAGAGCTGAGAGATGGAGTGTCTTGTGTGAGGAACAACAGGGAAGTCAATGTCACTGAACTAAAGAGTACGTGAAATGGGATAAGTTTTAAGAAGACTGGGAAGGTGGGAGCAGGGTTTTGAAAATCAGAGGATTTAATATTTTATCCTAAAGATTTTAGAGAACCACTGCAGCTTATTAGGGATGGGGCAGGGGGGTGGAGGACCACAGCAGCAGGGAGATGACATTGTCTGAGTACAACCACAACAATAAAACAGGAAACAAATGGTGCAGAATGATTATTATCGTTTAGTCGTTCAGACCTGTCCTCTTTGTGACCCCCTGGACCATAGCACTCCAGGCTCTTCTATCCTCCATTATCTCTCAAAGTCTATCCAAGCTCATATTCATTGCTTCCACAATACTCTCTATCCATCTCATCCTCTGCCATCCCCTTTTCCTTTTGCCTTCAATCTTTCCCAACATCAGGGTCTTTTCCATTGTAGCCAAAGTCTTTAAGCTTCAACTTCCGTATTTGACCTTGACCTTCCAGTGCATAGCCTGAACTAATTTCCTTAAGTGTTGACTGATTTGATTTTTTTTGCTGTCCAAATCAAGCAGACTAGCAGAAAGGCATAAAATGAGGTAAAGAAGGAATAGGGTTGAATTAGTTGTTAGTTTTGTAGAGTAGAAAATTTTCTAGGCTGGAAATCAGGATACTTGGGTTTGAGTCCTGGTCTTTATGCTTTCTGACTCTATAACCCTAGGCAAGTCAGTTTTCCTCTCTTGACCTCAATTTCCTTATACAAAACTGAGATAGTAACATTTGCATTTTAGTAATTTTCTGTTCATACTCCCCACAATGCCTTTCTCACAGGTCTACTATAAGGAAAGTGCTTTGCAAATGTTATTGAATCGTTTCAGTCATGTCTGACTCTTCATGACCCTATTCAGGGTTTTCTTGGCAAAGATACTAGAGTGGGTTTGCCATTTCCTTCTGGCTCATTTTACAGATGAGGAAACCAAGGCAAACAGGGTGAAGTGACTTGCCCAGGGTCACACAGCTAGCAAGCATCTGAGGTCAGATTTGAACTTGGGTCTTCCTGACTCCAGGACAAATATTCTATCCATTGTGCCACCTAGCTGCCCCTGTTGCAAACATTAAATTACTATATAAATTTGAGTTATTTTTTATTATGTACCATGAAAGGCCCACTCAGTGTGGCTCCTATTCAGTTACACCCAGGTCCCTAAAATTGTTGGAATAATTGCCTATTCAAACCCAAGGCTCACCAGTCCCCATTGTTTCTTCTTTCATCAGATCAAACCAAATGATCATGAATTCAAAGCAAAGGCAATTAAGAGAAACAGTACCAGGTACTTAAATCAGATATTAAACCACTTGGCATCTATTCCCAAATGCCTGCCATTCCCTGCACATGTCTCCTGGGGAATGCTAGACTGGGTTTGCAATTAACTGCTCTGTCTGTTCTACAAGGCAGGAGGGGAACACACCAGTCACTCATAGGTTGGTAACTGAATAATCATGGAAACGTACAGGCAGTCTTGGCTTCTTGTTATAGGAACTGCATGATCACTAAAACCCTGGGGTATCATCAAGGTCTAAACAGGATGGCCAAGCTCAGGTCAAGGCTACCCTTTTCTCCATTTCTCCCATCAATTCCTTACTTTAATCCAAACCTGTATCTCATCCTTTACCAGATTTCTCCCAGCACTTTTCAAAACCATCTTGTGCTTAGAGGTTCCTAAAGCTAGCAACTCATGGATGGTCTCCTGGGGAATGTAGGTCCAAGTAAAAATGGAATCTGCCATAGACATGCCCCCCCCCTTTACAATTATTATTTGTTAACATCCCTTCCTTTTCCACCTTGTTCCAGACCAACGGAAATGTGTTTATTTAGTTTCTAAAAGTGATCGTTGGAATTAGAGTGAAAGGGGTCCTGGGTTCTAATCCCAGCTCTGAAAATCTATCTGTAACTTCAGGCAATTCATTTTCCTTTTCTAGATCTCTCATTTTCTTCATCTGTAAAATGAATAATTGAATTAAATGATTTCTAAGATCTTTTTCTAGCTCAAGAACTTCATAAGTCTATGTTTCTATACATCAGAAAAATGTAGAGGACTAAACAAAAATTTCAGACCTGAAACCTACTTGCCTTTAGTAAGCATCCCAAATACACTGTTTCTACACAGTGATTGGGGGAGAGAATAAAAAAATATTATTAGATCTTTCCATGCTGAGGTGAGAACCATCCTTGCATTTAGGTAACATTAAAGATCTTCTATAAACTAACAAGATTTGGAGGATAGAAAATAAAAAGTGACATATCTCTATTCTCTCCCACTTTTCCAACTGCCCCCATTTACCAGAATGAGTTAGAGAGAGTGTCACCTTTCCTTGGAATTTCTTAACTTTTGTCAGTTTCAGTTAGCCCTTTAATGCACTTTCAACATATTTTTCTGCAAGTAATAGAATCATGGAGGAGAAATGATGCCATATGTCACATAAACTTGGTTGTAGAAGGAACAGGAGTGTAATAATGGGGGTTCCGGGCTGGCAGAATACCTGTGTAAATGAAAATTGATTTTCTTGAGAATTCTTTGCCTGGTGAAATAAATTAAATCTACATTTAGTTCTATTTGTTTAAAAAACTCTTTGTTAAAATAAGAACAGCAGTCTATAGACATAATCTAATAAATTAGAGAAGGATAAATTATGTCCAATAAGGCACTGAATTGCTCTAGTTATGAGATTCTTTAAAGATGAAGAATACTCATAGGGAAAAACCCATAGGAGAAAGGCCGGTAGATGCCTCTTAAATACTTTGATTAATTCCCTTTGTAATGTTAAAGCTGACAAAACAGATGCGTGGGTTCTTCTCCAGCTTGTTTTATTTTTTTTTTTCCAAAGTCACAGCTTTATTATATTTTTAATTTGATACAATTCGGATTTTTCACTCAGCACAAGGAAATGGAGCACTGGCAAGTAACTGAGTCCTAAAACTTAATTTGGCTCTCAAGGTGTGCTCCTGAAAACAAATACCCTGGGATGAAAAGGAAACAGATTTATAGATCTGGTCTTATACCCAAACTCATTGTCAAAACTTTGCCCCTTAATCAGCCTCATCTCATAGACCAAAAGTGATCAATCCAGCCTTTCTGAGCCTCAATTTCTCCCCCTGCAAAAGAATATTCCTTGGGGCGGCTAGGTGGCACAGTGAATAGAGCACTGGCCCTGGAGTGAGGAGGACCTGAGTTCAAATCAGGCCTCAGACACTAAACACAAAAACTAGCCGTGTGACCTTAACCCCAATTTCCCTACCTTCTCCCCTCAAAAAAAAAGAGGATATTCTATTCTATTGAACACCTGCTACCGAACAGATCACAGTCAAAATATCTGAAGAAATTTAGTGGAATTTGAGTCATTACTGATATGACAGCCAAAAAGACTAATGTGAATCTGGGTTGCATTCAACTAGGAATAACTTCCAGGAATGCGGAGGTGATATTCTCACTGTACTCTATCTTGGCAAGCTCATATCTCAGGAATCACGCTCTTTTCTGGGTGTAACATTTGAGAAAGGACATTGGTAAGCTGCAACATATTTAGAGGTGGGCAACTGGGATGGTGAAGGGCCTGGAAATCATGCTAGATGAAGATTGGTTGAAGGAACTGGGCATGCTTGGGCTGAAGAAGACAGTTATTTTATCCCCTTAAGCCTTATCTTTTCCATGCTAAACAATCTCAGGTCCTTCCCCCAGTATTCATATAGCATGATTTCAAGGTCCTTTCTTTCATGTTCCTGATACTCTTCTTAAAGGACTATGCCATGCTTTCACATGCATCTTCTGTTACTAGCCTTTGTTCCCATCTTGTCTTTTAAATACATTAGTTAGTCAATGAGTTCCCTGGGCATCCTTAAGATCTTTAGACAAGACCCACTCCACCCCTCCTTTTCACTACACATTGTAAATGTTTCATTTTGTGTCTGTTGTTGTTCAGTCTTTTCAGTCATGACAGACTTTGCATGACCTCATTTGGGGTTTTCTGGACAAAGATACTGGAGTAGTTTGGCATTTCCTTCTCACTTTACAGATGGGGAAACTGAGGCAAACAGGATTAAGTGACTTACCCAGAGTCACACAGCTAATAAGTTCCTAAGGCTGTATTTGATTTTAGGTCTTCCTGACTCCAGGTCAAGCATTCTCTCCACTGCACCACCTAGCTGTCCATTCCCTTTTTGTCTATAGAATTCTAATTTTATTCTTGAGATTTTCTCATCCCTCTTTTTAAATTATTAATTTATTTCTTTTTAGTTTTCAACATTCATTTCCATAAGATTTTGAGTTCTAAATTTTCTCCTTTCCCTCCTGCCTCTCTCAAGACAGCATGCAATTGATATAGGCTCTACATATACATTTATATTAGATACATTTTCACTTTAGTCATTCTATAAAGAAGAATTAGAACCAATGGGAGAAATCACGAGAAAGAGGGAACAAACAAAAAAGAGCAAATAGTCTGCTTCAATATGCATTCAGACTCCCTAGTTCTTTTTCTGGATGTGGACAGCATTTTTCATCATAAGTTTCAGATCTTTGCAGAACAGGTAAACCCATCAAAGACAGTCCTTTCACAGTGTTGTTACTGTATACAATGTTCTCCTGGTTCTGTTCATTTCACTCAGCATCAGTTAATGCAAGTCTTTCCAGGTCTCTCTTAAGTCCACCTCCCCATCCCTCTTAAGCTGACTTTTTGTGTAGAATTTGAGTCTATGGATTTCTACCTATCCTTTCTCTGAATCCTTTGAAATCTGCTCTTCAAATTCTAAGGTACATGTTAGATCACATCTGACTATTTTCTCCTTCTCAATTTTTAATTCTCAGACAGTGATCATTTACCTCCAACACTTCCTCTATTTTCACCTCAGTAACTAGTTCATCTTTGATAAAGAGGAATAACAGCCAGAAAAGCTGTTCTCATTGTTCTCTTCAAAGACTGGAGTCCTCTTCAAGATGGCCACTGGTAGAAGTGGCCTAAGCCTGTCATCCTTCCTCCCAAGGCAGGGAATGACTTCAGGGATAGCAAGAGCAGAGGGTTCAGGCCAGGACTGAGTTACAACAGCTGATCCCTGGCAGTCCCAGTCATTATGGAACATTATGGAACTATACAGGGTGTCTCTAAAGTCTGGACACATAGGAAATCTCATTAACTATGCATATTTTCAAGAAATGAAATGAATGAAGTTTTCAACATTTTATTTAATTAGCATAAATGAGATTTCATAGAATGACATAGGAGATGCATAGGAAACCTCATTAATTAATTAAGTTAAATTAACCTCATTAATATGGAAAATAGTCTCCAATAGCTAATGAAAGCTTTTATTCCATATGAAATTGTCATGGCTAAAATTTATGTTAATTAAATAGTTATCATTATGGAACTATATAATTATGGTGGTCATTTGGGTGGCCCCTTTCAGGCACCCAAGACAGCCAGTGAAAATACAGTCAGTACCTTCTCTGTAGCTGACAGTCTTAGAGAATAATATCACTATCTTGGAACATCAGGAACATTCTGGCTATTGTTTCATCCTTTGCCGTGATCACAACCCTTCTCTTCCTTCTCAGTGGCCACTCAAGTTGTGGGGATAGCAGAGAAGGGGGTATTGGAGGGAGAAAATAGTGGTGGAAGTAGGGTTGCTACTCCATAGTGAAGGCCATTACAAATGGAAGGAAAGAAAGCCCACCACAAAGGAGCATTTAAAATTCCTCTTTAACAATGAGGTGCTGAATTATGGGCAAAGGGATGAACTTGTAGCCAGCCTTGCCATCTTCTCTATTGCTATGCCCTCTAGATCCCTGGGTATCGTTACCCTCCTTGCCACTGTTACCTTTCACCTAACTTGGGCCTTTTCTTCTTCCTTGTAGCTGAATTTATATGTGTGGTTCCCCCCATTGGAATACAATCTCCTTGAGAACAGGGATTTCTTTCTTTTCTTTTTGTATATCACATTCTTAACACATAGTAAACACTTATTAAATATTCCATTCATTCATTGAATTATCATTAAGGCAACCCCCCAAAAAATCACAAGCTGCTCTGATTTTATCAGTGACAGTTCCAGCAGATGTCCAGATAATTAAAATCCCCCTTCATTACTATATCATGCCTCCATGGCAGGCTTATATCATTTCCAGAATTCCTCATCTATCTCCTTCTTCTCCCCATGCAGGCAGTAGTATACTCACTGACAATGTGGCTCCTCTTTCTGCTTCATTGATCTTTGTCCAATGCTCTCTAGCAGGTTTTTTTCCCTTCTGGTTCTTGGGTTTCTTCACATATCATCTTTTTAAACTTGTCATTTAATTAGTTTAAAGAACTCTCAGATGGGGAAGCTTCCTCCACCAATACAGGTCAGTCATTCAACAAGCATTTGTTGAGTACCTACTATGTGCCAGACACTGTGCTATATACTGGGGATACAGAGAAAGGCCAAAGACAATCCCCACCCTCAAGAAGAGGACAAGGTGGCACAATGGATAGAGTGCCAGGTATGGAATCAGGAAGACTCATCAAATCCAGCCTCAGACATTTACTAAATGTATGACCCTGGGCAAGTCATTTCACCCTGTAAGCCTCAGTTTCCTCATCTGTAAAATGAGCTGGAGAAAGAAATGGCAAACTACTCCAGTATCTCTGCCAAGAAAATTCCACATGGGGTCACAGAGAGTCAGACACAGCTGGAAAACGATTGAACAAACCCTCAAAAATCTCACATTCCAGTGCAGGAGCCAATGTATAAACAACAACATACAAGCAAGTTATACACATAATCAACAGAGGGAAGGCGTGAGTGTTAAGGGGGATTGGGAAAGGTTTCTTGTAAAAGGCAGAATTTTAGCTGGGACTTAAAGGACACCACAGAAGCCAGGATGTAGAGATGTAGAGGAGGGATAATCTTTCCGGCACCCAAGACAGCCAGTGAAAATGCAGTCAGTACCTTCTCAGCAACTGACAGTTTTGAGAATAATATAACTGTCTTAGACAGCTATCCAGAACAGGAAGGGCTAAGTGACTTGCCCAGGGTCATATAGCCAGTATGAATCAGAGGTGGAACTTGACTTTAGGTCTTGCTGGCTCCAACATCAGCTCTCTATCCACTGTGTCATAATTTCATCTCTTTTTTTTTTACTTGATTTATTTTGGTTTGGGTTTTTTTGTTTGTTTGTTTGCTTTTTTAGTAATTGGGATTAAGCCCAGGGTGACAGTGCTAGTGTCTGAAGCTACATTTGAACTCACATCCTCCTGACTCCAGTGCTCTATCCACTGCACCACCTAGCAGCCCCTCTCTTTACCTTCTTAATAGACACTGCTCCCTATTTCCTTTTACCTATTCTTTTTTAAGTTAGGAATATATTTGAGTCAATATTCCAGTTATGCGTCCCATCCTACCACATCACACTAATAACTATGAGTCAATTTTGCCCCCTCAGATGTAAAGTAGTCACAAGATCTGATTAGATCATGTAGTTCTAATCGCTTGTCACCCTACTGTGTGCATTTGTATGCAGATATCTGAGACCATGGGGGCAACTAGGTGACCACTATGAACAGAGTACTGGGCTTGCAGTCGGAAAGACTCATCTTCATAAATTCAAATTTGTCCTCAGACACTCACTAGCTGTGTGACCCTGGGTAACCCCATTTGCCTCAGTTTCCTCATCTCTAAAATGAACTGGAGAAGGAAATGGCAAGCCACTTCAGTGACTTTGCCAAGAAAACTCCAAATGGGATCATAAAGAGTCAGACATGACTTAAACGGCTGAACAACAACAGTACCCTCTGAGATTGTAGGTTTTATTGCTGTCTCTTTTCCTGGACTTTGCCTCCAGTCAATTTCTGAGTCTCTACTGCTATTCTTCCTACGCTGATGTTGCAAACTAATTTCTCTCTGTGGCAGCTAACGTGATAGATACTTTTCTGTCTCTCTTCCTTTTCAGTTTAAAGCGTTTTTGATTAGATTTTCAAGACTCCAGATATATACCTTTTCATTAGTCCTTATTTGGTGCATTCTGTCTCTAGCCAAGAGTCTGTCCTTCCTCTTTTCAGTCATGGTTATAGGATCTTGGATGGGGAGGTGGAAGGGACATCATCAATTCTCATTCTGTCATTTCCAGATAAAGGGACAGAGGCAGAGAGCTTCCATGATAGGTTCCTACTAGCAAGTACCAGAACTATGGGTGAAGAATTAAATTCACATACACACACCCCTTGTACATTGTACCTTATTATCAATTTCACAATGCTTTATATCAGTCATAGAAAGTTATAGAGAGTGACATCCAAACTGAAACTGAAAATATGCAACAAAATCTAGGCTGAGCCTGGAGTCAAGAAGACCCAGGTTCAAATCTAACCACAGATACTTCCTATTTGTGTGACTCTGGGAAAGTCATTCAATCTGTTTGCCTCCATTTCCTCATTTGTAAAACGTAGATAATGATAGCACTTCTCTTGCAAGATTATTGAGATCAAATGAAATAGTCATTGTAAAATGCCTGGCACGTCCTAAGCCCTATATAAATGTTGGTTATTATTATTATCCTTTAATACTTAGAGGATTGATTCCACCTGAATCAACCTTCAGGAGCGATCCAGACAAAATCGAAAACAAAGGAGAGGACTGGATTATGTGACCTCTAAAGGATCTCCTGGCTCTATGATCTAGAGAGTGGAACTCCCTTGGAATGAGATATTTGAAAAGAACCAACCATTTCTCTCTCAGTGACATCATGGTGTTGGGTAACTGAGTCATATATAAAATTAATTTTAATGATGACTCTAGATTCCATATTCACCATGAAGAATTATGCAAAATCTAGGGCTCTTTGAGGGACCTAAATCACATGGTTTCCCTTTGCCCTATCGGATAAAGGAGGAGATGAAACATACAAATGGGAAATTCATACTGTGGCCAAGACACTAGAATGTGGACCTTCAAAATTTGAGTGACATGCTATTCAATGCAATGCTTCTTAGAGAGTATGAAAAAGAAAGTTTAAAACAAGAGAGAGTCATTTGGACCTAAGACCAACTTATGACACAAAGGAATTGTGGAAATACATTTCAAATTTCCCTTCTAGTTTTGCTAGAGGTATTAAAAAAAAAGGTTTTTTTCAGTTTAAAATCTTTCCAAACTTTTCCCTTTGGAAAGGCAGGTAGAACAAAAGCTAAGGCCTTTCTTAGGGAAATGATTAAGGATAATAACCAAATTTAACTCTTGTCTGGATAAATCATTGCCTTCCCCTCTAATCACTGAAAGGGAAGCACCCTATTTCAATTTATATTCTCAATCAAGGTGTCTAGGAAAAGACCCCATTAATCCTCAAGGGAAATGGTCTAGAAGGAATGGGTCAGTGACTTGGTTACTCAACTATTCTTGAATATTAACCCATACTGTATTTTAACATATATTTTCCTTGTTCAGGATTTCTAAAAATATTACCTAAAATCATCTTGGGAAAGAAAGTCATGTTGGAGGACATGGTGGACCATCCCATTTTGGACATCTCTCTCTCCAAGCTGGAAATGCTTAGATATTAAAATGATGAAAAATTAAATAAAATTGTTTCTGGAAAATTTGAGCCTATTTGATATCATTCACTTTTTTCTTGGTTGATTCTTTTGTGAAGACAAAGTAGACCATGTTTTGTCAGTTCTTATAGCTTTTAACTACAGAATGGACATTGCCTCAGACAAACTGAGAGCTTTGAAAGACTTTAACTTAAAAAGACCAAGATCTCCCTCTGTATCCAGGGTCATTGCCAATCTTCATGACCTATGTCTTACTACTGAACTTAGATGACTCCGGAAGAAAAAGAGTGAGACTGATGACTGCATGGCTCTGCCTCACTTAAGTCCAATTCATTTGCAAGGCAAGATATCACCCTGCTGTATAGTCTTTGGTCCTTTTCTAGAAAGGAGGTTGAATAACCATCAATCTGTCACAAGCAACACAAAGAAATCTAAAAAAACATCTGCTCTAGAAATGGGTTTGGTTCTTTTTCTTTAATTTTTGTTTTCGTTTTGTTTGTTTTATTGTTTTGTTTTGTTTTGTTTTGGTGGAGGCAATCAGGGTTGAGTGACTTGCTCATGGTCACCTGGTTAGTAAATGTCAGGGGCTGGACTCCAGTCAGATCCTCCAGATTCCAGGGCCAGTGCTCTATCCACTGCACTACCTAGCTGCCACCATACCATATCCTTAAAAAGTATGTTCACTTTTCCAAACAGCCTTTCTCATTTGAAGCCCTTTTCCTAGATCAGCATCAATGATGAAAACACCACCTGTGCCCCAAAGGTCTTTAGCTTCTTTCCCAAATCTTTATAAACCTTAATGCATTCTAGGTTCTTTCAGGTAGTATCATTTGCATCTGCGTTTATCATAAAAAGCAGGAAAGTAGTCCTTGAGTGTGACAAGTCTTGGGAGGGTCTCCATTAGATCCTAGATAAGTGACTTAGGAAAACAAAAGACCTACCCTTTCTTAATGTTAATCATCTCTCCTTCCTATAGATGATGTCTTTCTGGATGGAACATGGGGATCTCCATCATCATTCCTCAGAGCACAAAAATTCACTTCCTCCTCAGATATCATAGATCCTTGAAGCTGAAATATTTATAGGACACTTGACACATCAACAGCATCTATAATCTAGTTCCCCCAGTTAGGTCTCAGGGTTAAGGGAGAAATAAGTTTTGAATTCACCTTTTTAAAAATCCTGTGCTACTTTTATTTCAATTTTATTGTGGCTATATATCCTCAAGAGGCTGAAGGTAGGGGAGGCTGAATTACTGGAGCTCTGGCTCTCAGCAGGTACTCTTTGGAAAAGTGAGAGTAATTGAAAAAGGGCTGATAATCCTATGTTCAAATATTAGAATAAATTCATTCAATTTAAAATATGATACACTTTTATTGAATTATTGGGAGAGTCAACTAAAAATATCAAATATATGTTTTGGTCTTCTCTATTTTCCTTTTTCTTTCTTTCTTCCTTCCTTCCTTCTTTCCTTTCTTTCTCTCTCTCTCTCTCTCTCTCTCTCTCTCTCTCTCTCTCTCTCTTTCTTCCTCCTTCCCTCCCCATCCCTCCTTCCTTCCCTCCCTCTCTCCTTTCTTTCCTTCCTTCCTCCCCTCCCTCTCTTCCTTCCCCCTCTCTCCCTCCCTCCCTCCCTCCCTCCCTTCCTTCTTTCCTTCCCTCCTTTCTTCTTCTATCCCTTCCCTCCTTCCTTCTTTCCTTCCTTCCTTTCTTTTTTTCTCTTTGAGAAAAAGAGTTGGGGGGTGCATATTTGTATAATCCCTATTACTGGAGGATGCTTGAGTTTAACAGATCTGATTTACAAGTAGGGCTAAAGCCAAACTAAGTCTGGCCCCAATAATGGTGAGCTGCCAGGAGAGGAAGGCCACCAGGATGATAGAGGAGGGGCAAATCAGCCCAGGTCAAGAAAACTGAACAGAATAAAGTTTCCTTAAGTGTTAGCATTGGGATTAGCCTGTGAAAGGCCAGCTATTGCATTTCTAGCCCCAAGGAAATACGGTAACCAGTCTCAAAAAAAAAAAAAAAAAGAAAGAAAGAAAGAAAACAAAAGGAAAATGAAACTGAGATATTAATATTCACTGGGTTAGCACTTTCAGTCTCCATCTTTGCCTTCTTTACTGTACTCTTGTTGAGCTATCTGAAGAAAGGGTAGTGTGTGCTCTTAATAATCCAGGCAAACAAAAAACAAACTACCCCCAGAAGACAACCAGTCATTGGTCCAGTGATCTCTCGGATAACTTGTACTTTTTGAATTTTTAGAAGTTTTCTTTTGTTTGTTTGTTTTTAGAAGTAGCTTTAAGGAAGCAGGCAAATTATCTATAATCTACTATTGACTAGAGCAAGAGTGCAAATTCCTCAGCTTTGTATTCAAAGACCTTTATAATCTGACCCCAACCTACTTTTCCAACAGAACCACAATGTGGATGGGACAAAGCTTGTTTGGTGAATTACCCAAGGGTAAGAAATTTGTCATGAAATAGGGAAGTTTAAAGCTATTACATTCTTTAAAAAAAAAGGTAGAGGTACAGCCTGGTGGTAGGGTACAGCCTGGGGAAAGGGCTGAAACCTTCAAACCATCCTGGCCCTGGTCTAGTGAGGTGATCCTCCCAATATACATTTCTCCAACTGGGAAGAGGGAAGTACCATATCTTTCTTGCCCTAGACAAGGCCCTTCAAATAAGAGACAAGGTGAGGGAATGAGTAAGTTAGAAGCATTTATAGGATATTCACTATATTTTTATATTTATTATGTATTTGTTAGATTTACTGTATTTACTATATGCCATGTTATGCTAAGCCATAGGAATACAAATACAAAAAGCAAATAGGTTCTGCCTTCTAGAAGGTTACCTCCTAATAGAGGGGAGATAATGTTACATAGTAGAGGGGTGGTCAGAAAGGGGTGCTATTGTTTAGAAAGTCACAGGGGAAGAGAGCAGAGACACAGAATTACAAACACACTTTTCTCCAATAGCTATAGCAATATTGATTTGATTACGGATCCAGAACTAGAAAGGGGGGTGGAAGGGCAGGGACAAATTCATGGTATAGTAGGGCAAATGGCCATCTGTGAAGTGAAACATGGATGGGCCATCAAGGTAAAGTGTGCAATGTGAGGCTCTCATCAGTCAGAACAGCATGGACCTCAAGGTAGGAATTCTAGATGAGGTTCTCCAGGGTATGATCTCTGCTGGGGGATGGAAAAAGATGGCCAGAGTGGAAATAAGGCAGTGAAAATGTAGTGGAGGGGGGTAGGGAACCCTCTTACTAAGCAATGATAGCAACCCCTTTAATCATGAAGAAGTTTCCTTAAAGCCATTCTTTTTTTTTTAAACAAATGCTTTATTAACTTCTGTTTTACACCATTTATTTCTGACAGATTTTGAGTTACAATTATTTCCCCCCCCCTGTTTTTCCCCTACCCACACTCCCAGAATAGCAGTCCCACAAGATATCGCTTCCTCCAATCTGCTCTCTCCCATATCTTCTCCCATACTCCCTTCGACTTTTCCATTAGAGGAAGGTGAATCTCTGTGTCCCAATGCCTGCACATCTTATCTCCCAATTACAAGCAAAAGAGTATTAATAATAGTATTTATATATATTTGAAACATTTAATGTTGAGACCTCGAATTTCAGATCCATTTCCTTCCTCCCTTGTCACCCATTCCCTCTGGGAAGATAAGTAATTCAGTATATGTTGTACATGTCTAGCTATGCAAAACATTACCATAGTAGATATATTGTACAAGGCTGCTTATAATTCCCTCCCACTCATCCCACCCCCCACCTGGTTCACAGGCCAGGAGCTGGAGCTGCCTCTGAAAACTACAAAATGGTGTGTCTCCTCAGCAGCTTCTAGCCCCCAGGGGAGGAAGCTGACGCATTCCCCAAATACTGGTCCCAAAGTCCATAGAGCACTAACCTCTCGCTTTGTCCTAGGCATGTCTATGTTGATAATTCTGGAATCGCCACAGCTGCTGGTGTGCTGGGGTCCCTCCAGCCAGCTGCTGGCCCTGCCACCCTCAGGCTAAAACCCGTGACTCGTGCTTGGCTCCCCACGCACTGCGCTGCTGGCTCCCAAAGCACTGCACTGGTCCTTCCTGCAGGGCTGCTGGGCTGTCCTCAGTGGGAGATTAGCTTCTCTGTGTCATTCTGTGAGTGCTGGGGCTCCAGAAGTTGTTCAGAGTCCCCTTTTACATAGTTTGGAGGTGATCTGGGGGAAGAGTGGCTTGGACTCGCTGTTTCTACTCCACCATCTTGGCTCCCCTAAAGCCATTCTTGAAATCAGAAAGACCTGGGTTCAAATACAGCCTGTAACATGTACGGGCTATGTGACCCTCTCAGTGTCATAGATAACTCACTAAGACTATAAGTTGCAGAGAAATCTCCAACATACATTGATAGAGGGTGCATGCCAAAAGTTCCCTTTCTCAGTGAAATCATAAATCTGGTACCTATCCCTATGCTAAATATTGCTACCAGGAAAGATCAGTTGGAAAACACTTGCATACATCAATTTCATCATCTGTAAAATTAGAAGTTTTGACTAAATGATTACTAAGGTCACTTAGTCACTACTCTGATTGCATAATCCTATAACTGCAAAATCTTTACAGATCACACTTTGAAAATCATTGGTCTAAGGAGTGGAACCCTGAAGTACAAGTACAATCATGCCTTCCTAAATTACTTGATGTCTCTATACCTTATTTGCACCATCTATAAAATGGGAATAATAATGCTTGCTTTATTTCTCTCATGGAGATATTAATATATTAAGAATAATAATACATAAATGACAACCTAAACTGGAGGTTCTGGAAGGGACCAGACAATCAAAGGTGAGTTTACAGGGGAAGAAATTACTTTCAATGTGAGAAGTAGTCCAGGGAAGATTGTTGAGTGGTAGATGTTTCATGACAAGATTCACTCCCCTCAAAAATAAAGCAAAACAGGGGCAGCTAGGTGGCGCAGTGAGTAAGAGCGCTGGCCTTGGAGTTGGGATGACCCGAGATCAGATCCGGCCTCAGAAAATGAGCACCCACGCATAAATAATGACTGGCCGTGTAACCTTGAGCAAGTTACTTAACCCCAATTGCTTTATTAAAAAAATAAATAAATAAAGCAAAAAAAAAATAAAACTCCTATAAGTAGATCTAGAAAATTCACCAGACCAAATTGTGATAGGGAAATCTAGAAAAAGTCACAGTGAGTCATTTGTCCAGCCTGGGTCAACATAATGAGACAGACAAGGAGGTCTGGACCAGGTCTGGCCAGGACCACCCTGTGGGCAGAGCATTCTAGCACTCAGGCAGAGGCTGTGTAGTAGGATAAATGGAGGAGGTCCTAACCTAGACCCATTTTGGGGCTCCCAATGCAATGTGCAGGAACAGATGCCAACTGACAGCTTTTGTACCTACTACCCAATTCCAGGTCACAGATCCAGTGAGAACTGGGAAGAGGACATGTGACCAGAGGTGGCATTCACAGCTAGGGAGGTCCAGAGTGGGTGTACCAAGAAAGGAGCAAGTTCAGAAGTAAGCAACAACTGTATGGCTCTGACGCCAAGAAAAGAAGAGTGTCTCAGTCTCCAGTCAAATCTTACACCCATAGGGGATAATCAGGACAGAAATCCCAGACAAAAGGGGAGTCTGCAGTTAGTCCTATCCCCCTGAACCTAAAGAACTTCTCAGATGGCTGATTGATTGTGACTGAACAATCTACTGGCACTTCCAATCAGGGATAGGCACACAGGACTATTCATATCCAAACCAAGGTTAACAACTTGCTGAACTTAGACCAGGAAGGGAGTCTGCAATCAGACTCTGCCCTGGACCACTCTGGGAGCAGTGAAAGCTTCCAGGTCCCCAAACTGAACTGTCCCTGAGATACTGGAATAACGAAATACTCAATACACCAAGAAAGCAGTGGAAGGACCCTAAAGTACAAATGCTCAGCCCAGATATTTCTCCCTCTCCCTTTCCCTACCCTTTAAAATTCACTGAGAACAACCCTAACATAAAGTCCAAATCAAGGAGTAGGCTGGAAGAATGTGTGAACAAAAAAAGAATTCCACCATAAAGAGCTATTATGGTGACAGGGATGCCAAACATACAAACCCAGAGAATGACTACAAAATATCTACAAGCAAAATCCCAAGGAAAAGCACAACTTAGACACAAATCCAACCAGTATTCTTGGAAGAAATGAAGCAAGATTTTTGAAAAGAGCTAAAAAACTTTTTTTAAATCAAATGAGAGCACTAGAGGAAAAATGGGAGAAGAAATGAGTGAGGGAAGAAAGCAAAACTCGAAAGAACCCACTAGTCATCTCTTGAAAGAAACCCTAAAATGAAAACTCCTAGGAACATCATAATTAGTATTCAGAACTCCCAAATCAAAGAAAAAATGCTGTAAGCAGTCAGACAGAAAGAATTCAAATACTGAGTCACAGTCAGAATTACACAAGATCTATCAGCCACTACTTTAAAGGAACAGAGAGCCTATAATACCACATGCCAGAAGGCAAAAGATCTAGATCTAAAAATAGCCTATCCAGCAAAACTGAGTATAATCCTTCTGAGGTGGGGGAATGGATCTTTAATGAAATTGATGACTTCCAAGTGTTCCTGATTTCAAAAAAACCACAGATGAGCAGAAAATTTGAAATCCAAACATATAAAATTAGAGCAACATAAAAATGTAAACATGAACAAGTAATCACAAGGGATAAAACAAGGGCAACCTGCTTACTTTCTAATATGTGAAGATGATACATTCATCCCCTCAGAACACTATCATCAGGGGTCAAGAAGGAAAGCCTAATAAGACAGAGGGTCAGGAGTGATTCTGTTATGTTTTGAAAATATTAAAAGAGTAATAGAAAGGGAGAGGCAGAGGAATACACTGGGGTAAGGGGAGGGAGGGAGCATGTAGCTCCTTCCTGTTGACATTGCATTCTGGTTACTCTTTCCAGTAGTGGTTGCACATTTGCTCATATGCCCAAGTCACTAGTTGTAGTGGAAGAATCAGAATACTCCTTTTTCCCTATTGCTGCTTCCAGACTCACCTTCCATTACTATCACAAGTAACTTCTTTTGATCCTAACACATTTTTTGAATGGATGGATGGATGGATGGATGGATGGATGGATGGATGGATGGATGGATGGATAGCCAGAGTCACTAACTAGAAGATGAGAAAAACCAGAATACAATAACAAAGTCAGAGTATCTTCACAAAGTACCACAAGATCATTATGAACTCTCTGGGAAATAGATCATGAGATAATTCTTAAGTAACCTGTATATAGAGTGATCCAATGCTCACAAATAATAGTAGTTCTATGTTTTGTAAAGTCTTAACAATAGCCCTGCAAAACAAGTAGTGCAAATATCCCTGTTTTATTATGAGTTGAATCTGATGGTAAAGTGACTTGTCCAAGGTCACACAGCTTATAAGTATCAAACCCAGGTTTTTTGACTCCCAATCCATCATTATATCCACTATATTCTGTTATGAACCATGTCCTAGTTTGCCCTAAGGGAAAAAATGTGAAATAGGAAAAAACATTTCTTTCTACTTATCTTCCCTTGTCTCTCTCCCTCCTCCTCATATCCCACTCTTTAGACCCTATCTAAGCTGGTTCTCATTTTCATAGTACCTTGCTCTCAAGCTAACTCCCAATTGATCCCCACTTCCTTAAGAGATACATCTGAAATGGAATATGGATCTCTATCTAATCTTTAATTCTTTTGAACACATTTCTATTTATTCACCATGTATTTATCCTGCATATTAATATATAACTCATACATACATTACATAAATATATTAATATGTATTTCTTGTACATGCTTATTTACGAACATGCGTACTCCTTATCTCCTTCATTAGAATGTAAGTCCTTTGTGAGTGAGGATTGTTTTAGTGTTTGAATTTGCATTAACCAACACTAGTTCCACCAGCGCCTGGAACATAAAAAGCACTTAATAAATATCTGTTTATTGAAAGGCCTTTTAGATGCAAATGAATACATTTTTAATGGTGAAATTCCAGGCACTTGACCTAGCAGACATTTTGGGGTGAGGTAACTGACCTGGTATCCTCAAATCACACCTGATAAATGGCTAACCATTACAAAGTTGGTCCTATGAATGGCCCTGCTAAGAACATCTTATTATCTTTAGCTGACCAAACTGAATGACTTTTTGGTTTGATTTGGTTCTGCTTAATCAGTTACATTGTTGGATACTCACTTGGTTAAAGATCTGCTTGTTCTGTTCACTTTCTCATTGAACACGTTTTTGTTCTTGTTCTGAAAGTATCAGCAGTTCCCAGGGACTATCATAGGCCATTCATGCTTTCCATTACATCTTTCTCTCCTTGGGATGTTGATTGAGACACATAGATTTCACCACCTTCTTTTTGTTGAAAACATAAAAGCATCTATGGTGTTGCCCTGATATTCTTCTAATGAGGTTAGACAGAGTGATTCTGAGTCTCTAACAGCCATCTGCCTGAATACCTCTTAACTGTCTGACATTAAACAAAAAGCAGGCTGAGCTTTCACTAATTGGGAATTATCATCACTAATCCATCACCAGTCTCTTAGAAATTAATTCACTCTGATTGGACTTTGTACCTTCACTAAGGAACCTGGGTGTTACTCTTGACACTCACTTGTCCCATTTTCATCCTGTTTTAGTTCCCTAACAAGGGTTCATTATCAACTCTTATTTCCCCAATTAGAAAATGGGAAGATGACTTTAGCAGATGCATCACTGTTCTCTCACGTCGGATTATTTTAATGGTATCATTACAGCCCTTCTTGTTCTTTCCATGTTCTTTCAAATTGGTTCCAAACAGAACAGAACCTCGTGTCTGACTGCTCTCACTTCCATTCCTTCTCTCATTACAGCTGTATCACCACATTATTTAAAAGAACTTTGCTAGTCTTCCATTTAACCAAAACTGCAATTAAGGTTTGTATTTATGAAAGTTATGAAATCAAAGAATTTCAGAGGTGGAAAGGACGTCAGCAGTCATTTGGTCCAATCCACATTTGCAAAAGAAGCCCTACTCCAACATACCCAAGAGGTCCTTGACTTTTTGCTCAATGACCTCTGATGAAGGAGCTCTAACAAAGCTTCAAACAGTGGCACCATAGTTATTCTCCAAATTCATCTTCAAATTTCACTATGCCCATAGTTGGCTAGATGGGACTATAGGCTTTGTACTTCGAGGGAACAATTGAGACCAGTTGAGAATTAGATGGAAAGAAAATTAGCCAACTTTCTCTATTAGTTTCTGACTTTCAAAATGTTCAGATCCTGGAGATTGTGATCTCCTGAGTTTTGTCCAATATTCAAAACCAAGTGTTTCTGTTCCATGATCATCACTAATGGACACACTCTTTTTGCAAGGGATATAATACCTTTGTCTTTTCTGAAAGATAACATAAATCAATTTGTGATTATAACGAATAGCATCCAACTTGTAACTGGGGTACTCTCTTGCTTCACTGAAATCATAATCTTATATGCATGAAATCACAGTGTATTGTCAGAGAAATAATTGTGATGTCAAAAATTTGTCATTCCCAAACAAGAGGAGAAACTGGTCTATGAAGGCCAAC
This sequence comes from Gymnobelideus leadbeateri, assembly GCA_011680675.1. NCBI lineage: Eukaryota > Metazoa > Chordata > Mammalia > Diprotodontia > Petauridae > Gymnobelideus > Gymnobelideus leadbeateri. Next base: position 100,267 of record WOXC01000522.1, read on the forward strand.
CCCTAAAATTTCGGCAGGAGGCAAAAGTAGGATAGAGAAAGGAAAATGCAGGAGGATTAAATCAATTGATTTTTCATAAAAATTAATGTCATGCTATTAACATTTTCCCAATACACATTTGTTTTAAAATTAATATCCTCATCTTTTAAGTTTCTGTTCCTACCTTTGCAATTAATATAACTTCTTTTAAAACCCTTAACACAATCCAAAAGTGAGCTTTCTTTTGCTAAACCTAGAGAATATTTAAAAAGGAATGTTCTTTGACTATACCGACAGGGAGATATTGTAAGCTCTACAATAGTATTTTTTAAACCCATAGAAACTTGTCTTTGCATTGGTGAATAAAAAAAAAAATCCAGTTAGATACTCAGCATGAAAAATCTTTGATTTTAACTTCTTTCTCATTTGCAACCACCAGCCTCCTTTCCCCATGACATGCATGTCTTGAATTGAGCCAGAGTGATGATGGGTGTGCATTTCTGTGTGTTTACATCTTACATTTGTAACACAACAGCTGGATTGTCAGTCTTAAAGGCTCCTGTTCCAGAATTTTTGGGCCACCAGGCTGTTGTTCACACACAGACATTGGTTGCACAGAGTGGAAAGCTCATGCAGGAAATGCACCCCAGAGTTGGTCTCATGTGGGCTAACTTCCTCAGAGCCCTGTGGGTGAGGCTTCCCCACCCCTCTCTTCCTTCAGCAGCAGCAGATTGTTAAGCTCCAGCATCACATTTGTTCTCTTTACTCAGATATTTTATTATTTTTACACTTGCCCTGGGTGAAGAAGAAATTCATTCAAACAAATATTGTCATTGATCAGTGCTGTGATTCCCCATGACTGAGGACTCCACAGGAAACCTGTGATTTATTTGCATGTACTAACAAAAAGAAACTTCGGATGGTTATGAAAGAGTGTCTGTCCCACAAGTTAATTTAATACCACAGTGAAACTATTGCCTTAAGGCTGTAATTCATTAAATCGCCCCCTACTGGAGTGAAAAAGAATAAGTGTCTCAAAAAAGCAAAGGTTAGGGGCGGCTAGGTGGCAAAGTGAATAGAGTGCCGGCCCTGGAGTCAGAAGGACCTGAGTTCGGAGCCGGCCTCAGACACTTAATCCACACAAACAAAAACCTAGCCGTGTAACCTTGGGCAAGTTACTTAACCCCAATTGCCCTAAAGGGGCGGCTAGGTGGCGCAGTGAGTAAGAGCGCTGGCCTTGGAGTTGGGATGACCCGAGATCAGATCCGGCCTCAGAAAATGAGCCCCCACGCATAAATCAAATGACTAGCCGTGTAACCTTGAGCAAGTTACTTAACCCCAATTGCTTTAAAAAAAAAAAAAAGCAAAGGTCATTTCTCTATTTTATTCAACAAGTATTTATTAAGTGACTATTGGGTGTAAGACATTGCACTTAACATTGGTGCAGCAAGACAAAATTAAATAGTTACTGTCCTCAAGAGAAGCTTACATTCTATTAAGTGCCCTCTTCTCTGAGTCTATAGATAGGAGCAGGCATCTGGACCACCAAAAAGAACAATAAATCAACTAATAGTTTATGTTTATCTTTGACATACAGGATAAATCTTTTCAGCAGATGTGCATTCTTTAATCATCTTTGTTTTACATGCTACCCCTGCCTTATAAACAGGCAATGGAATCAGAACGCAGAAACAAATATTTTCTAGGACATGACCAATGTGATGAACGTAACGAGAGAAAAAGAATTATCTTTATTATAGGGGAATCTTAAACAGAGTGCATATTCTCTAAGTACCCAGTAGACAGTGGCAGTGTGGCAGGAGATTTAAACTTTGCTATGGAGGTAGATTTTAATCAGAGGACTTGGTTTCAAATCCTGTCTCTGACACTTGCTGCCTGAGCTACCCCTTTGGACAAGCCACCTAACCTCCTTTGGCCTCAATGTCCTCAACTTTAAAATGAGATAGGTTAGAATGGATGTCCTAGAAGGTTCCTTCGAAATCTACGTTGCTATGATCCCATAATCCACAAGATGGACAGTTGATGTAATCAAGCATTGGAGGGAATAATTTGCTCACCCATAGGTTCTGACCTAAGGCAGAATGTCAAAGAAAATCTGCAACAACTCCAGACAGAGACACTGACGGGCATTGGATTGATGAAGACTGGAATCTAGGCCATAAAAAATGGAAGAAAGGACCAAAGATGTCTCACCTTAAGAAGCAAAAACTTCGTTTTTGGTTTGTTTGTTTGTTTTTTAGGTACTGAAGGTCATAGGGAAGAGATTAGACTTATTTTGCTTGGGCCCAGAAGGAAGAACTAGGAGTATTTGGCGGAAGTTGTAGCAAAATAAATTTCAATCCAACACAAAGGAAGACTCTCCTGTCTATTGGAGCTACGTATAAATAGAAGGACATCTCTCACTAGGAAGAAGAGGTCTGCATCACTGACACTTCCAGGGGAGCCAGAATAACCACTTGATGGATTAGGTAGTAGTTGACTAGATGACCAGTTTTGAGAGTCTGTGATTCTACCTATATCATCATGGATCTTTTCATCAAATGCTAGACACTTCTGTCTTCTCCCAGCATCATTTACTTATTACTGGCAACTACTTTGGCCCTAGGTCAAGTTGCCAAGGAAGACTATTGCCCAAACTAATCAAAAGTTGTTGCTGAGTCCTTTTAGTCATGTACCATTCTGCATGACTCCATTTGGAATTTTCTTGGCAAAGAAAATGGAGTAGTTTGCCATTTCCTTCTCCAGCTCATTTTATAGATGAGGAAACTGAGGCAAAGAGGACTAAGTTACTTGCCCAGGGTCATACAGCTAGTAAGTGTCTGAGGCTGGATTTGAACTCATGAAGATGAGTCTTCCTGATCCTAAACCCCAGTGCTCTATCTACTGCATCACCCAGTTGCCAAAGAAGACTATTGGCCATATTAACTCTGTGGCTTAATTAGGCAAACGCTTAATTACCCTGGGCCTCATTTTCCTTATCTGTAAAGTCAGGGCAGTGAACTACGTGATCTTTAAGATCCCTTCCAGTTTTTATGATCTGTGACTCTATAATATTTTTCATCTGCTGAGGGTTCCCTAAAGACTCAAACAGGAAGAGCAGAATTCTCATTTCTTTCATTCCTATTGTTATTTCTTCCTCTTCTCTCCCATCATCTCTATTGCTATTCTGTTCTTCAGACTTCATAAGGAGGTTTCTATGGATGTTGGGAGGTGTCTGCTGTGTCAAAACAAAATGTCTCCATCAATTTTTAAAAACCATTTCCCACACATCCTTGCACTCTCTCTCCTCCCTCCCAACTTGCATCTTGCTCATGCCTCATTGCCACTGTTTTTATTGGGGGGGGGCTTGTTGTGTTTTGGGAACTGGCAGGGCTAGTGAGTCTGAGGTGATAAAAGGGCAGGGGGCAGCAAGATCTTAAGTGGACGTATTTGCAGATTAGTAGCAAAATTGCCATGAAATTCTCCACATTCTGTGAGTAGGGAAATAAATGTTCATTTTTTAGTAAAGCAGGTTGAAAGGTGCTAGGAATGGTATTCAGAATTCCTTGGTGAATGAAATCTGTGTCTCATTGCCTCAGCAACAAACCTGGGAGAGTTCAACTGCACATGATACCAATTACTGATTTCTTTTCTTTTTTCATTCTTAGATGCTAGCTCACCATGACAAAGAAAAAAATTGCCCTTTTAGGAAGGATGGGGACTTACTTGCTCTCACTTGAGGGCTCCGTAATAATTGAACCAGGCAAAACCTTTCTCTTTCCTGCATCCCAGCCTCAATCACAGCTGCTGAATCAAAGAGGAAGAAGAGCAATGGCCCTGAACTTCCCCCCACTCCTCCCACAAATGTTTTCTCTGTGTCCAAGGACTGAATGGCAGGTCAAGCTAAGATCCCATCTGACAGTGAGACAAAACACCCCATGCCTCAGATGCCCTTCTGTTCCCAGTACCCTGCTGAAAAGTAAATGTTATGCAGTAAATTCTTTCCTAACACATCAGCAGTGCATGACCAGAGTACTTTCCCCCAGCAGAGAGAACCATCCATCATTGCCATTAAGTGGGTCTGCAGGTTTTGTGTACCATTGGCAGAACATTTGGAGCAAAGAGATACACCTGCCTCAGGGTGGTTTTGCCAGGGTGTCCTCCAAAAGAATTTCTTGATGGAGCATCTGGGATGAAGGAAGCTTGTTCCCTATGTGAAGAGGAAGCAACTGCTGTTACCAGTGGTTCAAGGCTTGAGCCAATAGGTAGACCCAGAAAGACTGAGTCCTTTTTTGGAGTATTTTAATTTCATCTTATTTCTCCTAAGTGGGTGAGAGTTACTTCTCAATATCTTCCACACGACTTACAGGAAGTGATGCAGGAGGAAGAAAACTAAACCAGAACAATAGGCAGGCAGTGATTACAACAACGAAGATAAAATCAACATGGAGAGTCAATAGAATGGGTCGATTATAACAGTTGATTTCAACACTTTATAGCTGGTGTTAAAGGAAACATCTCTCCTTTCTGTTAACAGTCAATAATTGTATATGTTGGAGAAAGGGGGAGGAAGAAGGCATTTTCCTAGAGTCACAGATTTAGAGATTAAAGGATCTTCAGGGTGGTCCAATCATCTCACTTTACAGTGGAGGAAACTAAGGCCTAGGAAGGCTAAGTGATTTGTCCAAGGTCATCCAGGTAGGAAGTGGCAGAATCAGGATTTGAACTCAGTTACCTTGATTGCAAAAGCCAACATAGTTTCCAATGGACCAAGCAGTCTTCATTTGCGTGTTTGCTAAGACACATCTGTTTAAAAAAATATAGATCAATCAATTTTTCAAAATACCTCCCCAAAATCTTCCCACCCTGCTTCTTTCTGTTCTTTGTGAAAAGATAATGTGAGGACGATCAGGGGTTTGGAGGGCTATTGGAAGAGGGGAAAGAAATTAGAGTCCATAGGCAGAGCAGGGCAGGAGAATTGGATAAGAATTATCCAAGTTCCTTCTTATTTTTGTCCATCCTCCAAGAAGATCTCTTCTGACTAGCTGTAACAGCAGTGTTTCCAAGCTCCTCATGACAGATAAACCACTAAACCAAAGAAGGGCATTAGAAAGTGTTAACCAGCCCTTTCTCCCCCTAATTTTGTGCCTGAGAAAATGACAGTTTAGAAAAGAAAAGCGGTCCCACTGAGATCGTGCCATTTCAGAAAAGAGACAAGAACCCAAGTCTCCTCCCATTTAAGTGTTCGACATACTATATTGGACCACAGGATTATAGAGTTAGAGCTGGATTTATAGGTCACCTAGAGCATTGATGTTAGACTCAAATAGAAAGAAGGTCACTAAATTATATGTAAGGATCCTCTAGGGCACATAGTAGCTTAGAAAACCACTTATTAACATTACATATGTTCTTTTATATTTTTATTTATTTTGTTAAACATTTCTCAATTGCATTTTTTTTTTTTGCTTTTTGGAAGGCAATTGGGGTTAAGTAACTTGCCCAAGGTCACACGGCTAGGTTTTTGTTTATGTGTGTTAAGTGTCGGAGGCTGGAACCGAACTCAGGTCCTTCTGACTCCAGGGCCAGCACTCTACTCACTGAGCCACCTAGCCACCCCCATCTCAACTGCATTTTAATTTGGTTTTGCAGGAGTCTTGTCTGCAGTTGTTTGACACCTCTGATCTAATGCCCTTGTTTTACTGATGTGGAAAATAAGACCCAGAGAGGTTGAATGGTCCAAGATCACACAGGTAAGTGACTTTCCCTTTTATTATCAAAATGGCTATCCTATACTAAGTTCATAAATCAATTGTATTCAAGGCACACACACACACACACACACACACACACACACACACACACTCACTCACTGCAGATAAACCTGTGATCATTTCTATAGGCCAAATACCAGGTTGCTAAACCTCATGGTTACTGTAATCCAAAATTCTATTACCTTTCACCAAGAAAAAGACAGCTAAGGCCAATGATCAGGATCGGACATGAGCTTCTAAAAGAGCAAAATGAAAAATGACACTCTTCAACTCAGCAAATATAAAAGCAAGATTCCCTCCTGAGCCTCTCTCTGAGTGCTTACTGCAGAGCCTCTAGGCAACACTGTCATTCTGGACTAAACTCAGCAAACTAGGAACCAGGGCAGAAAGCTTGGCCATTATCTTCTGGTGTTTTTCCCTTTCTTGCCTTGTTAATACAGCACAACTAATTCAGAGTTCACAGTTTCTAGTCTGGGCTTTTTGCAATCACAATACCAAATTACCTCCAAAAGTTAAAATATCGTTGGATGTTGCAGGGTTTTTTTCTCCTAAAGAAAAAAAAATCAAATTGTAAGCTCTTTTCTGAGTCCAGCATCCAAAGTTATGGTCTCAAAAGATAAAGTCCTTCTTTTTTAAACATGTATTTGGCTTTATTATTTTCTCTCTATAAGAAGAAAATAGTAAAAAATGGTCTCTCCTCTATGGCCATCATCTGAGCATGCTAGGGAAAAGGGCATCGTATTTCTTTTCTTTATGAAGGTAGAAAGCATTGCCACTAGGATGTGATCTGAGTTCTGACCTTGACTCTTAAATTTTTTTTAGCTTAGTCTCTCAGGACATTTCATGAGAAGATGGCTTTCAGATGATAAAGAAGTAACCTAGTAATACTGAAAACTTTCTTCTTCCTTTATCTGTTGGGTAATTATATAGAATTCAATAAACTTTTCTTAAATACCTATTATCAGACACTGAAGAAACAAAGACAGAAAGGAACTAGTTCAAAGGACTTGCATTCTACTGGGCCTCACCATTAGCCTTTGGTGTGACATATGCATAATTCTGAGTATAATTGTAAATATTTACATGAATATAATATTTTCCACTGTATTGAGTCAAGCTTTGTAGTCCCAAGTCCTCGTGGCTATGGTGCTACAAAAATAAAATAAAAAAATAATCTAATCAGAGTTAACCCCATTTGTGGGTAGGTGAGCTCAATATGGGGGAAAAAGACTGGTTTTGTTGCTCATTTTCCATCAGAATATTCCAATTTTGTTTATATATTTCAATTCAACAAACATTTACAAATTAACTACCATGTGTAAAGGACTAGGGGTACCAGTTCAAAAAAATAAAAATAATACCTATCCATAAAGAACTGATATTCTAGTAGAATGAATATCTTGTCTACTTAAGTGTATGCACAGTGTATATTTTATATTTTTATATCTATAAATGCACATACACATGAATATATGTGTCTATATATGTATACATGAAAGCATACATCATGAGATGTATAGAATATATATACATATATCTATAGATATATAGATAGAATATATGTCATATATAGGTCTCTATATATGCAGTATATATATGTATGTATGTATATACATATAAAATTTTAAACTGTGCACACCTTGGTTTAAGTCCTTCTCACTTAGAGGATTGTAACAGCTTCCCAGCTCCCTCCTCAATTTTTCTTATATTCATGAATACAAGTAAACCCTATATGGCCCCAGGAAAATCTAAGCTTTTTTAGGACAGATTATTTTTCACTTTTTAAGTATCACTACAGCTTAGCACAGCACTTAGAGCGTCACTCTCTCCTCCAGGCATCACAGTCCAGTGGCAGAACAGAATCAAGACGACTAAGGATGGCCCAGGATGCAGTGGATGACCTTGGCATCTTTGATGTCTAACCAAGCTCTAAGCGCTACACACAGGTGCTTTATAAAGTCTTATTGATTGACTAAATGTGTCCCAAGTGCTGTGCTAAGATATGGTGATATGACAAAAAGTGAAAAATTATCTGTCCTAAAAAAAACTTGTATTTTACTGGGGCCACATACGGTTTACTTTCCTTACTCAAACTAAACTGCCAAGCATTGAAACTCTGCTTCAGAGAGCACAACTCCCATGGACTGGCCAAGGTTTGGTTTAGGTTCTACCTCTTCTATGAAGCCTTTCCAGATCCCTCCCCACCCCTTCCCCCAATTATTAATGCTTTCCTTTCTCCTTTTATTTTCCCAGACAACTCTCATCTCTCTCTTGCCCTCTTCATCCCATACATCATATTCTATTTATCTGTATACATATTGCATGATGCCAGTAGAATTTAAGGTAATCATTTGAATTTTAGACATATTTAAGATACCTAGGGGATATGCAGGTCCAGATAAAAGTAGTTGGAAATGTGAGACTGAAGGTCAGGAGGGAGGTCAGGGCTGGACAAGAAGATCTAAATTTTCTCCCCCTCCCCAAGACAGTGTGCAATCTGGTATAGACTGTACATTATTATCACTGTCTTACACATGAGAAATGAGGCCTTGCTCAGGTTACACAGTTTTAGAATGAGAACTCTTTGAGAACAAGAGACTTGTTTTTATCTTTCTTTGCATCTTCAGTGTTTAGCATAGTACTTGGCACACACGTTACTAAATGTGGACTTGACTGCTAGTGTCTGAATAAGGATTCACATTCGGGTCGTGTTGAACTCCCAAATCCAACTCTATCTCCCTTGTCACCTTGTTGCCTAATAAATGCTTGTTAAATTACTTCGTAGGTATGAATATTAAGAGTAATTTGCCATTAGTTCCTCTTAGATACATTTCTTAAATTCTTCTTGGAAGTTGCTCATACCACAGCCACCATTTTCCTGACTATTTGACCTCACCAGTAATCCTATGTCGATGCAATTAGAATATTGTCAACTGAAACTCCCCCACTTCAATCTCCCTCCTCTTCTCCAATTTCATATTTTCCCCTGTTGTCGGGAACCTCTTATAGGTGTTTTGATTTGACTCTTGCCTCCCACATGACTCAGTTCTGTAGCCCTACCTTCTCTTTCCTTCAAAACTATGTCTCTATCTGCCACTGGTTTGATCTCTCTTTTTTTCCAAATCTTTTTTTCTTTCCTAATTAATTCCTCTAATTCTTCTCTGTAGCCCAATTGGAAGACTTCTTCAGCTGCTTATCTCCTTATCTTCAGCCAGTCTGGAGTCTATTAATCCCTGGAACCATTCATTTCTTGTTTAATTCAAAATTTAATATAAAATCTTCCCCTATAGGAATTGCCCCAACTACCCACACCTCCCCGAGCATGACTGCAATTAATTCCCTATGCTAATTAGATGCCTGATTCATGTTTTCCTAATTCTCTCTGGGGAACTCTCCTCTGTCTAATCACTGTTGATGCTCAAATTCCTGAGTAATCTCTAGATTCACTCTGACTACCCTTGCCTTTCCCCACTCTAGACTGTACCTGTCTAATAAAACCATCAAACAGCTCCCCTGGAACCTCCTGGTACCTCTGTCCCCAGCCTATGCCTGTCCCTACCCCACCACGTCTGCTGATGCTATCTGTATGATGAATGGTGAACCAGCCCCTCTCTTGGATTTGCACAGAAAGGCCGTAATTAGCTGTGAGGCATTTTGTTAAACTTCTGTGTGAAAGATGCTATAACTTAAAATAAATTACATTGTATTGTATTGTACTCCTGGGAGAACCCTTCACTCCCTTCCCCCCATTCTTCTGTGCCTGCTGTATTAAAATCTTGAAAATTGCTATTCTTGTCTTGATTACTGGGTCCTTTCAGTCTTAGAATTAGTTTTCAGTCTACAGAGTGGTTTCTGCAAACTCTCGCTTTTCAGTGGGGTCTTATTTACCAAAGTTAATTTTGCTCATATTGCAACACGCTTGAAAATAAGTATGAATCTTGTTTATTTTCGTGTGCAGTGTTCCACCAGCAAGTAGCAATTTGAACTAAATTACAAGTGTTCAAGGAATGTACTCACATATTTCAGGGCCCGTTCGGAAACATCTTGCCGGACAAAGCCAGGTTCAAATAAAGCCATAAACCAAAGCACTGTTAGCTTTAGGACCCCCCAGGGAGTGCCTCTGCTGGTGCCTTTACAGGATTTGGGTGGTCGTTTGTTTTAGCTTCAAAACTGGTCACAGTTTTACCATCTGTCTCACTCACAACCCTGGCAGGCAGGAGTGAAGATGGCATCCGCTTAATGTTTCCCAGCCCATTAGAAATGCAAACCTTTTCATTCCTTGTAAATAAATCTCTCACTTCTCCCTGGGTTTGCCCAAATGGAATGGAGTTGCCAAGGCTGCAGAGAGAAGAGCATTCCACTCACAAAGGTCAGTGACCTCTGCCTGCAAAGAAGGTGAGGTCAGTGCTCAAGTGAGGGGAGCTCTTGGGGGGACTAGGCTGATAGGCACAAAGTTTGAGGAATAACAGCATGCATACAAAGCAGACTTTGGACTGCTAGGATCAGATCAGTTATTATTAATGTTATTTCATATTTACAGGCACCTTGCCTTAAATTTAAATGCATTCCTGAAAAAAAAAATAGTGCCTATTAGTAGACTCTCAGGGAAGTGAGTTGTATTTTGCCATTGATACAGATGCAATTTCAGACTTTCACCTTCATACTTAATTAATCTTCAATTGGCTTTGAAAACTAAGGTTTTATTAATGAAATGTAAACTCCTTAAAAGCAAAAACTGTTCCTTTTTTTGTCCTTCTATCCCCACTGTCTAGCACGGTGCCTGGCACACAGCCTGGATTCAATAAATATAATTGATTGATCTTTAAGTTTTTCTGTCTCTCTCTCTACCCCCCCCCCCACTACCCCATAGGACAAGTGAGCAAGGGATTGTTTGTTCTGTCTACAAATGATCACTTATACACACTTATACATACTAATCAATCAGTAAGCATTTATTAAGCTCCTACTATGTTTTAAGTGCTATGCTATGCACTGGATTGTAAAGAAAAAAATAACAGAAAGGACTTAGGAAACAACCTGTGCACAAATAAGTGGGGGGGGGGGCTGGATTTTGTGCCACACACACAGACATACACGATTGAAGTCAGCAGCCTCTGGGAGCTAAATAAGCAATGCACCCAGCAGGTATACCTTCCATTTCCCCCTCCTGCACCAGATGCACTCAGAGGTAAACTTCCTAGTATTCTATGAAGAGATTAAAAACAACAACATTAGAACTCTGGCACTGGAGAAGAAAGTAGCTTTGGACATATGTTCCCTGCACAAACATTGTATTCTGATTGTGCTCACCTTCCCATGGATGTCATGTGTATCTGTGGAAAAGTCATTTCCAGGTTGTTGCTGTTGTTGTTTTGCTTTTTGGAAGGCAATTGGGGTTAAGTGACTTGTCCAAGATCACACAGCTAGTTTTTGTGTTGTGTCTGAGGCTGCATTTGAACTCAGGTCCTCCTGACTCCAGGTCCAGTGCTCTATTCACTGCACCACCTAGCCGCCCCTCCAGGTTTCTTAAAAGATGTTTTGCAGTTGCTATTCTTACTATGCAACAACAGCAACAAATGCCTTTGCTAATAGCTAATAGTATCTACAGAATTCATTAAAAGCACACTGGTGGGGGCTTGTGAATTATAGTGTTAGGATTAGGTGCCCATAGAGAATCCCTCAGAACCTAAGGTACCAGTCAACTCTCCGGGACCCTAAAACAGCAAGGGGAGTGCAAGTTGGGGGATTGCCCCAGAGGGTGTGCCATGTAATTATACATAAAATACATGTGAAAGAAAATGCAGGGTATTTTGGGGGTGGGGGAGGGGCTCTAGTATCTCTGTGTGGGCCAGGACAGAGTTCATATTGGAGATAGCATTTGTGTTGAGTTTTAAAGGAAAAAGGGGTCCAAGAGCTGGGTATAAGGAAAGAATACATTCCAGGAAAGGGAGATGGTGGGTGCAAAGGTACTGACTTACTCAAGGGAACCTAGTAATGAATCCTATAAAGTAAAGAATTCTTTTCTAGTCTGAATAATCACTTCCTAATGTATCTGTTTTTCAGTTCAGACTCGAATAGTGAATTGATAGTAGTTTTTCAACTAGAGGGGGTGGGTGGTGATGCTTTTAAAGCAAGGTACCCCACTACCCAGACCCTTAAACCAGCCCATTCTCTTTCCAATGAAAGAAAGAAAAAAATAATTATAATCCCCTTGTATCCTAAAGGCAATCTCACAATAAGCACTTACATGTTGCTGCCCCCAGGCAAACAGCCTTTTCTTTTTAAATTAACTTTCTTTTTATTGAATTTCCATATTCGGCAGCTAACACAAACACACCTTTCTTCGTGTGTGTATAAAGTAAGGCAGCTCTCACACCGCATGGTGCCATGGGATAGGTCTGCATGACCCCCAATCATCAGAAAGCACAGCTCTTCTCCCACCAGGGCAGCAATCTGTACAGCAGCATATTTATGCGTTGATGGCACCACAGACTGATTATCCAGGAAGCAAAGGGAGGGAAGAGGGTAAGCCGAGAGGGAGGTGTCAGCGTGAGATTCAATCCTCAGGATTAGTATAAAGAGCACACAAGTTGTTCCTTGGCTGTGCTTTACAAAGGACAAGAACTACATTAGGCAGGCAGCTACAGATAATGCACATTTTATTTCTGATTGTAAGGTCGAGAAACTGAAGGAGTAGCTGAAAATAGACCATGCCCACAAATCAATGATAGGCTGTTTCCCCACCATATACCATCTTCTTGAAGACTCCAATTTCACTAACATGAGAGCCAGCCTTAAGCCTTACCAAAGTGGCTTCATTAGTCCTACTATCTATAAAAAGCTTCCAATACAAAGATGCTTTGTTCCCATGCAATTCTCTGCCCACCAAGGCCAGGTCAGCTTTCTAAAGCTGAATTTTGAGCATCCCTTGATAGTTAGGATTGAAATCGAATTTTCCATGCATGCTTGGGAGTTCCCCAACCCTGCAGGGGACACTTACACATCTTTAACATGTAGGACTAGCTCTGGATGACTGGGAGAACTCAAAGCAACCAAAAGACAGGAAGACTAGGTCCTTGATGCTCCTTCGACATTTTCATTATGAATCCCTGCCACTAGAGAGATTCTTGTAGGCTGTATGGTTCAGTGAAAAAAAAAAAAAAAACCATGGTCTCTTGAGTCAGAGAAATTGAGTTCAGTCTGCCCTTCACTGGCTATTTGATTTTAGGAAAGTCACTTAATCTCTCTTTGCCTCAGATAGCTCATTTGGAAAATGAGGGGACTGAACTAGATTACTCCAAAGGTCCCTTTCAGCTCTGTGTCTAAGATACTATAAACCTACAGTCCCTGAGTTCCAGCCGTATCTTCTTGCTAGATGCTTCCTGCATGTCTCACTGGCAGCCCAAATTCAACATCAATGCCATAATCTAGCTTCTCCAAAAAACTTCTTCCTTCCAGTTTCCTGATTTTGGCCCTGTTGATGGCACTCCCACCTTCCCAACCATTTAGGCTACATCTCTTGGAATCAATTTTGACTCTCCACCTAATCCTCCTTCCCCTCCCCCACCATTTCCAACCGGGGGCTTCTACCTCCACAATATCTCTTAAATATGCACCTTCTATTCCACTTACACTGTCACCACCATACTTTAGGTGCTCCTCATCTCTTCCTTGGACTATTGAATAGCTTCCTAACTATATACTCTGGTCATTTTTTACAAATCTGTCAAAACAATCTTCTTAATACATGTATCTGACCAATCCACACCTACTGTTACCTCCAAAACCTTCAGTGACTTCCAATTACCCAGATAGGGGTCAATAAAGTATGACCTGTGGATGGGGGGGATCCAACCTCCTTTTTTATGGCCCATCAGCTAAATATGGTTTTTACGTTTTTAATTAAAATTTTATAGTATTTTTAAAAAGTAAAAAACAAACAAACAAAAAAACCCACATTCTTGGCTCACCTGGCCAAATAAAAACAGTTTAGTGGGCCAAATTTGACCCTTGGGCTATAGTTTGCTGGATATCTTATGGCCTATAGGATAAAATACAAAAACCATAGCCTGGAGTTTAATACCTTCATAATCAGGTTCCAGTCCATCTCTCTAGCCTTATTTTACCTATTCCTATTCATATACTCTATATTAGAGCCAAAAGGGACGACTAACCATTCCTTGAACTTGATCTGTCCATTCCTATAACTGTGCATTCACAAGGTCTTCCTCCATGTCTAGAACACATTTCCCTCTACATCTCTGCCTTCTAAAGACGTTCTCTTCCTTTAAGGCCCAGGTCAGTTGCCTCCTTTTCATGAAACCTTTCCTAATACCTAAAGCTGAATCTTCCTTCATTTTTTTAGAGCCCTTACAATCTTTTCTTCGGCCTTCCCACATTCTTTTTTGTACTATACATATTGCTCATCTTCCTTATCTCTCCTATTACATTGAAAGTTCCCTCAGGGGCCAGGACCATTTAATTTTAGTCTTTACATCTGCACTGATGAATATGGTAGTTTATACTTGGTAGGAACCTTATTAAATGTTTGTTTAATCATCAAAGCAGAATAAAACAGAACTGAAGTCTAATTAAGAATTAAGTCTAATTCTCCTAAAGACATATGAATATATAATAATTCATGAACACTATCCACACAGCAAAGAACAAATGGATGAAAAATACCTTTTGTTCAGACAATGATACCTAGATGAACAGATGAGCTAGAGAGCTCATCATCTGTACAAGTAGTTTTAATAGGCTTTGCAAATGGACAATAAGCTATTTTCAGAGTTGAAGAGAAGGAAGAGAACACACTGGATGATTGTCTTTGGGAAATTACCAAGTGCTTTTAATGACAATAAACTCCTCCCTGAAACAAAAGTCCATTTTTAAAAAACAATATTCTTTTGGTTAGAGACAATGGGACTGAGTAGATAAAAAGCTGCCCTCCATGTTAGAAGACCCAGCTCAAGTCTCACCTCTGGCACATCAATCAATCCATCAGTCAATCCGTGTATATATATATATATTAAGCTGCTACTATGTGCCCAACACTGTGCTAAATACTGAGGATACAAAGAGGGGCAAAAGACAGTTCTTGCCCTCTAGGAGTTTACAATCTAATGAGGGAGACAACATGCTAACAAATATATACAAAGCAAACTCTATACAGGAAAAAATGGTAAATAATTTAAAAAGGTAAAGCATTAGAATTAAGAGGAATTGGAAAAAGTACATTCTAGCTATGTGATCCAAGACAAGACACCGAACCTCTCAGACAATTCTTTAAGACTGTATGTCAGGGTTGGCAAACTTGAATAGAAACAGAGACCTTTAAATCCTACATAAAGATCCCTACCAGTTGCCTATTGACTTAGAAAGCCATATACGAATATCATCTATATTTTATTGTATTTTTATTTATTTTGTTAAATATTTCCCAATTACATTTTAGTCAGGGCCACACTCTGGAGTGTTTATGTGTCCATGTTTGACATCTTTGCTATATATTACAGATTTGCATTGTTAGAGTTCCTTTATCCAGAGTTCCCCATCCCAATGAAATCATAGATGCAAACACAAATAATAATAATAATCATAATATAAAATAATTTGGATGTTGTATGACAGTAAGTGGTGGAATTCTACAGTCTCAGAAGATTTTAAGTTGAGTATCAACCAAAGAACAATAGAGACATACATGGTGAACATAGGCAGGCTTCAAGACATTGTAAGTGAGAAATAGTACAGGAGAGTATAAAGGAGAACCATATGACCAGAAATAAATACTGGCCCTTCACATTTCAACTAATGGATGGCCCCATGTTCCATTGGTAATGGAAATATATAAGGGTCAATACATATGTATATTGTTCAAATATATAAGGAACTCAAGAGAGACCCCCCGTATTGACTTTATGGGAGGACATGGACAAAAATGCTACAGAATGGACAGGAACTGATAGGCTGTGACCTGTGTCACTAGAGGGAATACACACATTGATGAGATCATAGATCCATTGGAATATTATGGTTCTGGAAAAATGACATTTAATGATTCTGGCACTTAAAATTGATGAAATTTTTTCCTTAGAACAGACCTATGAAGTTGGCAGAAAAGGAACAATATTAATAGCAGTTTGCATTTCTGTTTGTGGAAAAACCATTCTATTTGTGGTTATCAGCATTAAAGAAGCAAATTTAATTTTCCTTTAAAAAAAAAAAAGCACACAGTTAGACTTAATGGCCCCTGAGATCTCTTCCAATTCTAGATCTATGATCTTATGATCTTCTGTTTCCAAGTCCAGCACTCTTTCCACCACCCCATAATTTTATCCCTCAGACCCAGGAGTTATCCTGGAGTAAATGGCAGCTGTTGGAAATATTAAATTTGTAGCTGTTTCCAAAAAGAGCAGACATTTCCAGCTTTAACCTCTGTTTCATTGGTCCCTGGTACTGGGCCTTTGTTGCCATATTTTGTAAAAACATTGTCACACCCAGGGGTCCTGGCAGATTTCAGGCTTTGAGATACAGTCATGTGCCTCACTATATGTTGGTTGTTATGCAAAATTAATTATCTTGGTCATTTGAATGTTTTCCCTAAAATATAATATAATCTCATTACAGACTACTCCATTGTAGAGTGAATCTCGAGCCAGATTCCATTTAGGAAATTGAAGGTAATTTAGAGTTATATGATGAGCAAAAAAAGAAGCCCCTTTCACTGCTAAATGCTAATTTTGTCTGTCTCTGTAATGTAAGAGTGTCATTCATTTAGACAGGGAATTGCTGTAAGTGTGTAAAAGGCTCAGGGTAGCAGGAAGAACAGCTCAGAATGATGAGTGGGACACAAAAGGAGACTATTTGTGCAAGAGAATCCAGGGAGCACTTTTTTGTAGTAGCAAAGAACTAAAAACAAAGCAGGTTTTGAAAATCCGTGGCTGGAGAATGGTTGAATAAATTGTGTTCTATGAATGTAATGGATTATTATTGAGCCATAAGAAATGACAAATATGAATATAGCAGCTCCTCTAGGCTCACTTTCCTAACTCCCACTCTCACTGGCAGATTGAGTTCCCAGAGGAGAGCTGGCTCACTTCAGGGTTATAGAGATAACCCTGTGGAATTTTGATTTCTAATACTAATTGCTCATGAGCCCCCATCTGGTATGCTTCCCTCAATATCAATTAACCAGTTTACATCAATTAACTTTTACAAAGGGATATTTACTGAAAAGGTATAGAGCAAGAATAGTGCCAGCATACTTTGTGTTATTGAGCTTCACAGATATTGCATTCTTTTTGGTACAAATTGAAGGATTGTGGCAATGCCCTACATTGAGCAAGTCTATTGGCATCATTTTTCCAACAGCATGTGCTCATGTCATGTCTCTGTGTCACATTTTGGTAATTCTTGCACTATTTTGAACTTTTTTATTATTATTATTGTATCTATTATGATCAGTGATCTTTGATATTACTATTGTAATTGTTTTTAGGCACCATGAACCATGCCCATGTAAAATGATGAGCTTAATCGTTAAAAGGTTGTATACATTCTGACCACTGCACAAGCCATTCCCTTGTCTCGCTCCTTCTTCTCATGCCTCTCCCTACTTTCTGAGACAAAACAACATTGAAGAATACTACATAAACTTAGTTGACAAAGCAACAGTAGGGTTTGAGAAAGATTGACTCCAATTTTGAAAGAATTTCTACTGTGTTACCCACATTTCACCAATGGTATCAAATAGCATTGCATGCTACAGAGAAATATTTCATGGAAAGGAAGAATCAATTGATGTGGCAAATTTCGTTGTTATCTTAAGAAATTGCCACAGCCACCCCAACCATCAACAACCACCATCCTAATCAGTCAGCAGTTATCAACATAGAGGCAAGACCCTCCATCAGCAAAAAGATTATAATCAGATGATGGTTAGCATTTTTTAGCAATAAAGTATTTTTAAATTAAGATATGTACATTTTTAGACGTAATAGTATTGCACACTTAATAGAGTACAGAATAGTGTAAACATAACTTTTATTTGCACTAGGGAACCAAGTAATTTGTGACTTGCTTTACTGTGATATTTGATTTATTGCAATGGGTTGGAACTGAACCCACAAAATCTCCAAGGTAAGGCTGTAGTTATAAACCAATCCCTCTAAAATGGAAGGCACAATTTACACATTACACAAGGTCACTGGGGAGAATAAGCTCAAACCTGGAGTACAAAGGCAGTGAGGACTACATATAAAGAACATATGAACCCAAGGGGTACCTTGAGACTCCTAGTCCTGGGAGTCCTTCTCTCCCTTCTCAGCATCCCTACTATGTTCATTTTGAAGCGACATATAGGCCCTTAGTCTGTCTGATTCCATGGAGCATGCAGTATCTTCGATAACACATCAATCAACTATTGGAATGGGTCAGGAAGGGTACTCTGCTGCTATGCTGGCTGCTCATAGGTCTTGAGTGCAACTGCTATGGACTCCAGTTGCTAGTGAGGTCTTTCTGTGAATACCACAGTCCCACCTAGGCATTCCCCAATTGGATTATTCCTTTGTTGAAGATCAGGAAAAAATAAGTAACATAGAAACAGAGATTCTTTGTGTTATAGACACATAGCAGCTAGGTGAAAGGGCAGCCAACCTCTTCTGCCCAACAGCTTACAAACAGCAATTCTTGCCTTGTTCACAGTCAGAAAGACTGAAGGACAGACCTATCAATCCTTCTGCATGTGACTTCTGTTCCAGCTACATGCCTCATGAGCTGTCAATCTTCCTGGCTCTGAAGATAATTAGGAAGCTTTTCGTCACCACAAAGTAGGAAACCCCTGAGATATCATGGTGGGAACTAAATTCTAGAATTCCATATGTTGGATTGGCAACAGAGAGAGAATGTTTGTGCATGCTTCAAGAATCCAGGCCTCATTGACCAGTCCCCTCTGATGTGAAAAATATAAGAGAAACTTAGGAAGTCTTGTATGAACTGATTCAGAATGAAATAAGCAGAATCAGGAGAAAAAATTATGTATTGACTATAACATGAGGAAAACAAATAGAAAAGGCACTTGGACTCTGATCAGTGCAGTGACCAATCATTTGGCTCCAGGGACTGATGGTGAAGGATACTTCTCTAGCCTTGGCAGAGGTGGGACACTATAGCTTCAGAATGAGGCTTATGTTGTCATATGTGGTATTGGTTTATTTTTCTTGGCTGTACTTCTTTGTTAGTAGGAATGGGGTTCTATTAGGTTTGGGGGGGACAGTCATTGGGAAACGGCAGTGATGTAAGTGTAATGGAGGACTTGCCAAAGAAGGCCCAGTCTTTTTGAGCCTGTTCTGGAAATGCAAGATGATGAAGAATGGAGGGACCCAGCTCTCCATGTCAAAGTTTGCGCACATATTCTATAACTATTTCCTGTCTAATTTACAGAGGGCTGAAGAAAACTTTTGCTTTTTGATTGCCCACTAAGATAGAATTGAGTGTGCATACAAAATGCACAAACTGGCAGGTCTGATCTCTGTATTTGCTGGTGGTGATTCAGGAAAGGACTGCTGGAAGCCTCCAGGTAGAGAACCATGTCCTCACTGACCATTCACTATTATATACAAAAGAAAAAGAAAACAATTATAAAACACTTGTTTAAAAAAACAGTTTTGCTAAATTTAATATACACCTTAAAAACTACATGTAATAAAATTTCATGGTTTCATATGTAATCATTTTTGTCTTTTTTGCATATTGAAATATTTATGTTTGTGTGAAATAAATTTAAAGAGATATGGAGATAAAATGGGACATGAATTGGAGAGAACAAAAGGAAAAGGATTTCTCTCGAGGGTGAAGTTTTCCCACTGGAAAGTGGATTTACAGAATGGAGAACCAATAATAGTTGATATTTACATAGTGTTTTAAGCTTTACAAAGTGCTTTTCCCATAATGGCCCTTTGAGGTCAGTACTATAAATGTTATTGCCTCTGTTTTTACAGATGACAAAACTTAACCAAGTGGCTTTCCCATGGTTAGTAAACCAGCTAGTGTGAGTCAGAGTCAAGGTTGGAACCCTAGACTCCTGACTTCAAGTCTAATATGCTTTTCAGTTTAGCACATTGTTTTTCAGCAAATAGAAAATGCAAAATGACCCCATTTAGGGTTTTCTTGACAAAAATACTGGAGTGGTTTGCCATTTCTTTCTCCAGTTCATTTTATAGATGAGGAAACTGAAGCAAACAGGGTTAAATGACTTGCCCAGGGTCACACAGCTAGTAAGTATTTGAGGCTGGATTTGAACTCAAGTCTTCCTGACTCCAGGTCCAGTGCTTTATCCACTGAGCCAATTTTGCAGTTGCCCTGCAAAGCTAATAGGCAAGTGTCAGTGTGTAGTCTGGTGAATGGTCTGGTCAGATTAAAAGAGGGATGGATGAGGGAAATAAAAGACAGATGCAGAGTGGTTTCTGAGGTTTTTAACTTCATCCTGGCACCAACTTACAGCTGAAGGACCTAGACCTGGAGCTGGTATGTCTTGGTGGAATCCGTAATGGACATAATAATGGTAATAATAGCTAGCATTTATACAGTGTTTTAAGGTTTCTAGCGCTGGTTTTTTCCCCACTCATTTGATGCTCACAGCAACCCTGAGCAGTGAGTTCTATTATTATATCCATTTTACAGATGAGGAAACTGAGACTGAGAAAGGTCAAGTGACTTACCCAGGGTCACATAGCCAGCAAATGTCTGGAGTCAAATTTCAATTCAAATTTCCTGACTCTAGGTCCCTTGCTTTATTCATTCTTCCCTCCATCCTTTCCTTTCTCCTTCTCTCCTTCCCTCTCTCTTTCCCTTCCTTTGTCCTTTTATTTGTCCTTTTCTTCCTTCTTTCCTCTCCCTCACCTTCTTTCTTCCCTCTCTCCTTCCTTCCCTTCCTTCCTTCCATCTATCTTTTTTCTCTCTTTTTTTTCTCCTCCCTTCTTTCCTCTCTCTCTCTCCTTCCTTCTTTCCCCCTTCCTTTGTTTTTCCTTCCTTCCTTTCTTCCCTGGATAAATCAAACTCCAGATAGCAGAGATTAAAGAAAGAATAGTGAACTTGGAGTGAAAAGACCTGAGTTCAAGTTTTGCTCCTGTCATTGACCTGAAGCAAATCACTCTACTTTTCTGGACCTCTGTTTTCTCATCTGGAAAATGAAGGCATGCAGTTATTGGATTATAAACTCCTAGAAGTCAGGGACTGACTAATTTTGAACCTCATGCCTCTAAGTTCCTTTCAGGTTCTAACATTTGTAGACATTTGAGTCTATTATGACTCTGTTTGAGTCTATTCATAGACTTCTAAGTCATAATTGAATTAGAGATCTTGGAAATGATCTTGTCCAACCCCTTCATTTCACAGATGAGGACAATGAGACTCCAAAAGGTGAGTGGTATCTTGCCTGAGGCCACAGAAATAGTAAATAGAGGTGCAGCTAGGTGGTGCAGTGAATAGAGCACCAGCCCTGGAGTCAGGAGGACCTGAGCTCAAATCCGGCCTCAGACACTTAACACGAAACTAGCCGTGTGACCTTGGGCAAGTCACTTAACCTCAATTGCCCTACCTTCCCCCCTGCCAAAAGCAAGAAAGAAAGAAAGAAAGAAAGAAAGAAAGAAAGAAAGAAAGAAAGGAAGGAAGGAAGGAAGGAAGGAAGGAAGGAAGGAAGGAAGGAAGGAAGGAAGGAAGGAAGGAAGGAAGGAAGAAAGAAGGAAGGAAGGAAGGAAGGAAGGAAGGAAGGAAGGAAGGAAGGAAGGAAGGAAGAAGGAAGGAAGGAAGGAAGGAAGGAAGGAAGGAAGGAAGGAAGGAAAGAAAGAAAGAAAGAAAGAAAGAAAGAAAGAAAGAAAGAAAGAAAGAAAGAAAGAAAGGAAAGAAGGAAGGAAGGAAGGAAGGAAGGAAGAAAGAAATAGTAAGTAGAGGGTTCCCACTAGAGTATTCCAACACCATTCTTTCCGCTATGCTCTGATTCTGGCCCAGAAAGTCAAATATAGTGTTAAGTGGCTCAAGTGGCATATAAAAGACCACCTCAGGGTCCTTTAGCCTTCTTTCTATTGGGTTGTTATTTTCAGTAACACTGTTAAAAACGCACTCACATACCACCACCACCACTACCCCCCCAAGAATTACTGTTATGATTTAATAAACAACTGTCATGGAGTTTAATGACCTTGTTCAGACCATGTAATTATTGTTATCCAGGGCACACAAGCATTACAAAGGAATGGATACTTCCTTCATAGGTTTCGCCTCAATCTCTAGGAAGTGATGCTGAAAAAAGAACCAAACCCCACCCCACAAAAAGAAATCCAAAGGGGAAAATCAAAGCTGGGGGAAAAAACCACAGTCTTCAATAAAGGAATATTTTATAATGAGTAAGTCCCGGATCAAACAGATAAAGATATTTTAGTTATATCTACTTCACACTTTGCATGCATTATCTAATTTAATCCTCCAAATGACCCTGTAAAGTAGACTGGGTAATCTCTCAGGACCATCTCCACTTTAAAAAGGAGGGAGATGAGGTTTAAAGACATTTACTCCCTTGCACTTATATGTATAAAAGTAGTGAACATTGTGCACATTATCCCCTCCATTGGATTATAAACTCCTAGAAGTCAGGGACTGACTAATTTTGAACCTGATGTCTCCAGCACCTAGTACAATGCCTGGTACATAGTAGGTACTTAATAAAATGTTTGTAGATTGATTACCTAAAGTCACAGAGCTAGTAAAAGTCAAAAGTCAGGACTCAAATGCAGGATTTTTAATTCCAAATTCAGTGTTCTCTCCACTATACCATAACCTTCTATTACATAGGATGATGTGATATAAATCTGGAAGAGATCAAAAGAGGCCATTCAATCTGATGTCTCATTTTACAGATGAGGAAACTGAGGTACAGAAAGTGTAATGTGACTTACTCAGGGTCACATAATAAGTAGCTGAGGAAGGATTTTAACTCATGTCTTTTTGACTGGGCTGCTGGGTGACACAGTGAATAGAGCAACATGCCTGGAGTCAAGAAGACCTGAGTGCAAATCTGGACTTGGACACTTACTAGCTATGTGACCCTGGGTAAGTCACTTAACTCTGTTTGCTTCACTTTTTTATCTGCAAAATGAGCTGGAGTAGGAAGTGGCAAACTGCTCCAGAATCTTTGCTAAGAAAACCCCAAATGGGGTTATGAAGAGTCAGACACAACTGAAATGACTCCACAACAACAATTTTCTGACACTAAGCCCAGCATTCACTCTACTGTAACACCTAGCTACCTCTGAAACTAATAGAACTAATCTTGTGCTCTATTGTCAATATAATGTTTTATTACTAGTGTTGCTTAATAATCTTCCTTTCTCTAAGCTATCCTGAAAATCCGTCCCCAGTGCCTTCAAAATAATACCACCTCCAGCATGAGTGTCTTCTTTGTGCATTCAATTTATCCAGTCACTCTTTCTGACTTTAATTTCTTAAGGATCACTCTCTTTCTCCTACAGCCCATAGGGAGTTGGGGTCTGGTGGTTCCACTATCACGTTGATGAGAATAGATCTCGAGAGAAACATAAACAAATCTGTTCCACTTATGTCTATTTGTTGTCTTGCTTCCTGCAACTTTAAATGATCTTAAAATAATATGAGGTTGTGCAGTGAATATAGTTCCAGGCCTGGAATCAGGAAGACCTGAATTCAAATCCAGACTCAGACACTTTCTAGCTATGTGACCCTGGGCAAATCACTTAATCCTGCTTGCCTCAGTTTCCTCATTTGTAAAATGACCTGGAGAAGGAAATGGCAAACTACTCTAATATCATTGTCAAGAAGACCCCAAATGAGGTCATGAAGAGAAGGACACAATTGAAATGACTCAACAGTAACAACAATGAAATAATATGATTTAATTGGGTCTCATGCTAATGGAATAAATCCAAAAGGGAAGAATAAACTAATCATGGAATATTTCAGGGCTTTTGGAAAAGATTGCCCATCTTCTTACAGGAAATTGTGACCATGGTTCAGGTTACTAGCAACAACACTAGACATTAAATCAGATAACTTAGATTCAAATTCTGTTTCTACTTCCTAGCTTCATGTTCCTCATGTGTAAAGGGAAGACAATAAGAAATTTGCGTTTATATAATACCTTAAAAATCTTTCAGTATTGGGGCAGCTAGGTGGCACAGTGAGTAGAGTGTTGGCCCTGGAGTCAGAAGGACCTGAGTTCAGATCTAGCCTCAGACACTTAACACACACACAAACAAAAACCTAGCCTTGTGACCTTGGGCAACTTACTTAACCCCAATTGCCCTCCAAAAAGCAAAAAAAAAAAAATCTTTCACTATTTCCATTACAACAATGCTGTGGGCTATGTAGTATCAGGTCTCACTGCTTCCAGTCTCTCTCCCCATAGGCAACATGGGTAGTCCAGTGAATGGAACATTAGGCCTAGAATCAGGAAGCCCTGAGTTCGAATTCAGTCTTAGATATTTCCAAGCCATATAACCCCATGCAAGTCACTTAACCTCATTCTGCCTGTTTCCTCAACTATAAAATGATTATTATAATAACACCTAACTCCCAGGGTAATTGCAAGACTCAAATGAAATATTTGTAAAGTGCTTAGCATACATAGTGTCTGGATAAAGTAGTAGTTTGATAAATCAATGGTCCCTTTTCTCTTCCCCCCTCTCCAATCCATCCTTCAACAGTTACCAAATTGAAACTCCTAAAATACACACCTGAGACCCTTACTCAAAAATCTTCCATGACTCACTATTGTCTCTAGAATGAAACATTAACTCCTCAACTGGCATTAAAAGACCATCACAATCTGGCTCCCACTAATCTTTCCATCGTTTGTATCAGCCCCTTACTTGTACTTTATATACCAGTCAAATTGACCTTTTTCCATAGTACAACAATCCTCCCATCTCTGTGTTTTTGCATAGGTCTTTCCTCAATTCTTCTTTCCTTAATCCATTCAAAAATATAAAGTAAACATATAGAGTTTGGAAGGGAGGGCACTAGCAGTTACTGGGATGAGAATTGCAAGAGATTTAAGAGGCTCTCTACTACAATCCCTACAGTGAAATTCAAGGTTAAGCCTAAAGTCAAACAAGTAACAAGTACTAGAAATGGGAATTGGAACCCAGTTCCCTTGACTGCAGAGCCAGCCCTCTTTCCAGTGTATCATCAGAAAAGACTTTCTGTAGTGAGTGGTGACTGAACTGTTTTGAAGGAAGAGAGGGATTCTATGAAGCAGAGGTAGGGAGACAATGTATCCTAAGCAGGGGCGGAGATGAGAGCCGGAGAGAGAAGATAAAAAATACAAAGTGACATGGGGGAGAGGGCATTACCAAAACTACAGGAAAAGATGAATAAGGGTGGAGTCAAGATGGCAGAGTAGAAACAGGGAGTCCAAGCCACTCTCCCCCCAGATCACCTCCAAACTATGTAAAAGGGGACTCTGAACAACTTCTGGAGCCCCAGCACCCACAGAACAACACAGAGAAGCTAACCTCCCACTGAGGACAGCCCAGCAGCCTGCTGGAGGGACCCCAGAACACCAGCAGCTGTGTCGATTCCAGATTTATCAACATAGACATGCCTAGGACAAAGTGAGAGATTAGTGCCTTATGGACTTTGGGACCAGTATTTGGGGAACACGTCGGCTTCCTCCCCTGGGGGCTAGAAGCCTCTGAGGAGACAGGCCATTTTGTAGTTTTCAGAGGCAGCTCTAGCTCCTGGCCTGTGAACTGTAGGGAGATCCAGCAATCAGTCTTGGGGGGTAATCACTCTTGCTTTAACCTCCCTGGATCTGGATTGTAATCTGGGGTGGAGGTAGTGGGGGGGGGGGGCTCCAGCTTGCCAGAAACAGAAGTTGTCCCCCCACACATTCAGGACAAAAGTTCCCCTGCCTGGTGGCAGGGCCATACTGTGACAACAAGCCCAAAAGTCAAGTAATTAAGTGACAACATGCCAAGGCAAAGGAAATAAATTAAACAGAAAAATGCAACCTTAGACTCCTACTTTGGGGACAAAGAGGATCAAAGCATAGAACAGGAGGAAGACTGTGAGGTCAGAAGTCCTGCTCCAAAAGCCCCAAAGGAAAACATGAGCAGGTTACAGGCCATAGAGGACCTTAAGTAGGACTTTAAAAATCAAATAAGAGAAGTGGAGGAAAAATTGGAAAGAGAAATGAGAAGGATGCAGGAAAAGTATGAAATGAGGGTCAACAGCCTGACTGAGGAAAACAACACCTTAAAAAATAGACTAGCTCAAATGGCAAAGGAGGCCCAAAAGGGCAATGAGGAGAAGAATGCCTTAAAAAGTCGAATTTGCCAGATGGAAAAAGAATCTCAAAAGTTCACTGAGGAGACTCATTCCTTCAGAGTTAGACTGGAGCAAATGGAAGCTAGTGACTTTATGAGAAATCAAGATGCTGTTAAGCAGATCCAAGCAAATGAAAGATTAGAAGGCAATGTGAAATATCTCATGGGAAAAACCACTGACCTGGAGAATAGATCCAGGAGAGACAATTTAAAAATTATTGGACTACCTGAAAGCCAAGATCAAAGAAAGAACCTAGAAATCACCCTTCAAGAAATTCTCAAGGAAAACTGCCCTGATGTTTTAGATCCAGAGGGCAAAATAGAGGTTGAAAGAATCCCCCAATAACCTCCTGAAAAACATCCCAAAAAGAAAACTCCCAGGAATATTATAGCCAGGATCCAGAATCCCCAGATCAAGGAGAAAATACTACAAGCAGCCAGGAAGAAACAATTTCAATATTGTGGAAACACAATCAGAATAGCACAGGACCTGGCAGCTTCTACACTGAAGGATCAAAGGGCATGGAATATGATATTCCAGAGGGCAAAAGAGCTGGGACTGAACCCAAGGGTCACCTACCCAGCAAAACTGAGTGTTTTGTTTCAGGGGGAAATATGGTCATTCAGTGGAATAGAGGACTTTCAAGCATTCTTGAGGAAAAAACTAGAGTTGAATAGAAAATTTGACATCCAGAAGCAAGAAGCAAGAGATGCCTGATAAGGTAATCAGGGAAAAGAAATTAAAAGGAACTTATCAAAGTTGAACTATTTACATTCCTATATGGAAAAACAATAATTGTGACTGATGAAATCTTTCTCAGTATGAAAATAATGGAAGAAGAGTATATGGTCATATGAATACATATGTGAATGTGTGTATATATGTTTACAGTTATATATGGATAGAGGGCATATCTGTTGAATTTGTTGGGAAGGGAGAATACTCAAGGGGAGAAATTATGAGGTGAGAGAGGAAAGTGGCAAGAGGAGATGGGGAGAGACAGGGTAGGGTAAACCATCTCATGTAGAAGAAGCAAGGGGAAGTGGCTGCAAGGGAGAATAGGAAGGCAAAAAGGCAGAATCACATTCTCATTGAATTTGGTTCAGGGAGAGAATGCTTTCATACTAAATGGGATATCTCAACCTGCAGCAGAATAGGGGGAAGGGGGATGAGAGGAGGGATGATGGATGGGAGGGCATCCTTGGGGGGAGGGGAGGTTGGAAGTACCCACTCTTGAAGAGTGACAGGATCAAAGTAGGGAATGGACCAGGTGGGGGGTGGGATGAGTGGGAGGGAATTATAAGCTGCCTTGTACAATATATCTACTATGGTAATGTTTAGCATAGCTAGACATGTACAACATATACTGAATTACTTATCTTCCCAGAGGGAATGGGTGACAAGGGAGGAAGGGAATGGATCTGAAATTCGAGGTTTTAAAATTAAATTTTTCAAATATATATAAATACTATTATTAATATCCTTTTGCATGTAATTGGGAGATAAGATGTGCAGGCATTGGGCCACAGAGATTCACCTTCCTCTAATGGAAAAGTCGGAGGGAGTATGGGAGAAGATATGGGAGAGAGCAGATTGGAGGAAGCGATATCTTGTGGGACTGCTATTCTGGGAGTGTGGGTAGGGGAAAAACAGGGGGGAAATAATTGTAACTCAAAATCTGGCGGAAATGAATACTGTAAAACAGGAGTTAATAAAGCATTTGTTTAATAATAATAATAATAATTTAAAAATTTTTAAAAGATGAATAAGAACCATGATTCATTAAAGTCCCACATTTCCAGTCCCTAAATAAGAGTCTGCCATCTTGACCTGAAGTAGAACCTTCCAGAAGCCACGGAAGGCTGTGGTGACAAGTCTGTGGTCTCTGTGCCCAGTGTAGCCTTCTGGCATTTCGTATTCCCTGTGTCAGATCTCATTTTCCTCAACACTAGAAAAAGCCCACAGCTGCTATTTGCTTTGTGTTTCTATTACTTTTTGTACCTGTTTTCCAACACTTTTCAGGTACACAGGGGCATCTTTTACCTTTAATGGTCTCATCTACCAAGATCCATTTCAGGGAAACAAACAAACAAAAGAAACCAAATCCTACTAGTGCCAAATAGCATCATAGAATGTTAGAGCAGGAAGGGTCATTAGAACATTCCCGCCCACTCCCACATTGGGGAAAGGAAGATGACAGAGATATTGAGCTAAAATCGACCTCAGGGACCCTCCAGTCTCTGCAGATGAAGAAAAGAGGACCAAGGCAGGTCATGACTTGCCCAGCGTAGGTAGGAAATAGCAGAGATGGGATGTGAAACCCAGTTCTCTAACTCTGAGGCCAATGTTTTATTTTTTCCACTGTATAGTGCCACTGAGGCCCAGAGAAAGAAAGGGACTTATCCAAGGTCACACAGACATCAAGTAAACTACTCTGACCACAATAAATCTGATCTTCTCTTCAATTTTTCCTACTCTTTACAAGCTTTCTGAGGGCATCATTCTCCACTGATTTATTCATTTTAAGAGATATAGGTAAAGCTGTTAAATTTAGGTAAAGCTATTAAATGGCAAAATTATTATCAAAATATTAGAAACTGGTAGCCTCTCTGATGGTGTCCCTTTGAAGCCAGTACTCTCCCTTACTTTCTATTTTCCCCTGTCACTTTTCTATCCCATGCTGAACTATTTTTACTTATTCCCTAGACAATCATTTTCTACTACAACTTTCAACTTCAGTCAAAAGTAGAAAACAAATACAAGTGCAGAACATTGTACTCTGGGGGGAAATCTGGGTCCCAAAGTAACAAATCAATCACACCCCCCAAAAAAGTAATTTCCCCAAGCAGAAATGGGTAAACCCTTGGATTCTATTATTATACACACTCACACACACACACTCACACACACTCACACTCATACACACACACACACACACACAAACACACACACTTTTTTTTCTTTTTCAGGGAGTCCTTACTCTTTCAAATGTAACCTACAGATTACAAGAGAGATTACTTTCATGGAATATATTATTTTTTCTATCCCCGAATGGGCAGGACCTCATTTCTCAAAGCCAACACACTGACTACTTGGAGCTATGTCTATACTGCCACCCAGGAGCTGTAGGATACCTCCCTCGGTCCTGCTTCATCACTTCAGCTCCCCTGTAGCATTCGGTCATGGCCCCTCTGTGTGTGGCTGGCAAGTTTACCCTAGGAGCCTAGAAGTTGGTTTCTTTGGCTTTTTCTGTACTCATCCTGTCCTCCTTTCTTCATCATATTGTTGCCACCTCAGTTCTCTTTGAGTCCAACCTCATGTGAGATTTACTGTCCTCAGAGCAGTGTGACATGTTTTTACATGCCCTTTCATCTTACCATCCACAGAGAAAAAAATGGCCAACTTGAAAGAACCCCACGACTCTAGCCCACCATCCCCACGGCCTTCTGGCCAAGAGTGGCCCAGAAATAGATTTTCTGATTCATCAGAGACACCTGTACTCTCTCACGTGTGACTTCTTGATTCTGATTTCACCTCTTCTTTCGGGGCAGCTTCCCCCTTTCCTCTACTTATTCAAAACAACTTTCCTACCTCATTTCTTAAAGCTGACTCCAGTTAATGAAAGGAGAAAACAAACCAAACAGCCTTTCCCTTTAAGCCTTCAATAAAATCATAATATACATAACACATTCTAAAAGTATTTTTTAAAACAAGTTGCTATTTGTGTTTCTCTCCTAGAAGATAAGCTCCTGGAGGACAGGAACTATGTGGCTTTTTGTTCTCTTTCATAGTACCCAGTTTCTTCTGAAGGCTTAATAATTAAACAACAAAAAACAAAACTTTCCACTCTGAGGCAGGTAGTGAATGAGGTGCAGGGAAAAGGGGGGAGGGAGTGTGAGGAGGAGTGCAGAGGCATGCAGAGGCGGAGGTGAAGCTTGTAAGGCCAACTGCACCATCATCCCCATTTTACAGATGAAGAAACCAAGACATGGAGAGCTGAAACTGTCTGCACAAAACATAGTGACTCAAACATTTAAGTAAGGTATTCAACACTCCTGATCTGACTCTGAGGCTGACTCCTTAAATGAGGGGTTTACAAAATCTTTAATGTTGTAGAATCAGCTGTCAGCATTAACATAGCCCAAGTCCTTAAACTTTGGGATGGTACAGTGAGAGGATTCTGGAGAGGTAAAGCAGAACAGAGCCTGCAGGTGACTAAACTCACTTTCAGGGAATCTTAAAATATGCCTCCTAGAACTTTGGGTTACCAAGAAGCATACTCTGACATCCTACCAGCCACAGCCATGACAATATTCTAGGAAATGGCAACTGACGTAGGCTCCAACATCCAGCAGGCTAGATATTTTTTGACAATGCTTGACTTTCACACTGGACCTAAGATGTAATTGCTATATAGAACTCCCAGTGAGGAAACTCCCTCTACCAATGCAGACCAACTTTGTTTAGAGTCTTAAGAGACTTAAGTCTCTTTATTAATGTATTAATATTTATTAAATTAATTATAAGATGTTATAATTATAGAAATATATTTATATTATAGAAATAATAATAATCAATTATTAATTAAAGCAGCCTCACTTTAAGATGCTTAAGAGAGCTGCCTGAGTCTCAGAGAAGTTAAGTAACTTGTCTAAGATCACTCAGCTGCTGTCAGAAATACAACCTGAAGCCATCTTTAAGTCTTCCTAGTTTTGAGGCCAACTTTGTCTTTGATATGCCATGCTGACTCACCCCAAACTTGGTGAATTAAAAATGAGGTGGGGTGAAAGAAGAAAGATGAGCTCATTCATTTATATTGCTTGGATGTCTTCAGTTGTTTCCTTTAATAGGAAAGGGGAAGGATGAAGCAATTTAACATTCAGGGTGATTGATGATCATACAGGCTAAAAACTTTCAAATTTAAAGCCCGGGAACAAAAAGTCACCATGGCCCTTGAGTTGTGCTCTACAGCAGAACTGGACTTGATTTGCCAAGGCACCTTTTATTCCAGGGAAGCCAGAGCACTTTCAGGACTAATCAGTACCATGCTGGTAATACAGTTCCTCTGCCTGTAAACAAAGCATCCATTATCTACTTGCTGGAAGAGCTCATGTTCAGACTCTTGGTCATGATTATTCATCATAATTCATTCATTTGTACAGTGTCATAAGCCCAAGTCCCCTCCCAGAACTGTAAAATAGATACAACGTGCCAATTACCCTAACATAATTAAGGGAGAATGAAAACATTAGTATAAAAAGTTACAAAGGGAATATCATCTACTTGGGGGCAATGGACAGTGGACAGCCCTCAGGAACAAGCTAGATGGGTATTGATTTGATGTCTATTTTGATCAAAGGGAGAAAGCAGTCCCAGTCCAAGACAGCACATAGGGATCCTCTGGTGTGGGTCCATGTTGCTTGTCCTCATGCAAGTATGGAATGTATGGGCATAGATGTGTATGTGCTTTCTCTCTTAAAGAACATCAGTTTCTTGAGAGCTGTCTCATTTTTTTCTGGGTACACCTGGTGCCTGGCACATAGGAGATGCTTCATAAATGCTTGATGGAGAGCAGGATGCATTGATTGATGACAGATGCATGATTGATGGGATGGATATCCCATCCCATCCAAAGGGCCACACTCCTCAGAGCCTCAAATAACTGTATATTTTGTGCAAATTTGCCTCAGCACCAATATTGGAGCAGGAAGAATTTCAAGGAATCTGTTGCCCATGAGACATTCACATTTCATGGCTTAGGTTATTGGTGAAAAACAAACAGTGCTGGATGTATATTATGGACCCACAGATGAGAACATCTTCTTTCTGCATTTAAGCCATTATCCATGAAAGAGGGAAAAAAAGCAAATTCTCCCTTTGATCCGACTCCACACCCACATGGGACTTCTGTAAGATCAAGGGGTCACTTTTGAGGGTAAGGTAAAAGGAGGCTCCTTCAAAGGAGGGAGGCCTGGAGTAATTGGATGCCAGTCTTGGAATCTGCTCTGCAAAAGGGAAGCAGAGAGTAAGCAACCCAAAATTCAGAAGGATGAGCATGGAGAGAATATGAGAGCATTGCCGCAAGGGAAAAAAAAATATATATATATATATATGCATACATATATATAAATGCAAAACACAATTAAAGAATTTGAAAGCTCTGTTTTGCTCTCAGCTATTTGCAAGGGGAGGGTGCATTAATAAATACAGCCCTGGTGAGGTATGACATCTGGGAAAAAAGCAATATATTAATTCTCAGATCAATAGTTTGTGAAATGCCTTTTTGCTGTCCCAAGTGTG
Source organism: Gymnobelideus leadbeateri (assembly GCA_011680675.1). NCBI lineage: Eukaryota > Metazoa > Chordata > Mammalia > Diprotodontia > Petauridae > Gymnobelideus > Gymnobelideus leadbeateri. The sequence goes on from WOXC01000522.1 coordinate 132,678, forward strand.
TGACTGTTTCCCTGATAAGGAATGATTTTCTTCCAGTTAAGGGCAACCACCACATGATGAGATTACTCTCTGGAGGGTGAGGAGGGGAAAGGTAGAGGGAAGGAAGAAATAATAGCAGAGGGGAGGGTCATTTAGGAGCAGGCATCACAGTTTCTTTCAGGACTCCCTCCCTGATTCCATTCTCTTTTCAGCAATACAGAAACACCCTCAAACATAGCCTCACAGTCTGATTCAGGACACTGCTCCAAGTAGGAAAAGACTCTGAAATTTTGTTGTGTGATCCATCTATTGGCTTCAGTTTCCTCTTCTACAAAAGAAGAAGGCTGAATTGCAGACCTCAGTTTTTTGGTCTCAAGACCCCTTTGCACTCTTAAAAATTATTGAGAGCCCCTTCCTCCCACAAAGAGCTTGTGTTTATGTGGGTTATAGCTATTAATATTTACTGATCTAGAAATGCAAACATCAGTATTATTATGTGTAACCCAGCCTTCTCTGGGCATGCCTAGTTCTAACATGGAGGTGCCCTTAAAGGGGCTTTTGGAGCATACCCAGTTTGTCCAAAGTATAACTTGCTACTGTGTGGTAGAGTACAAAAGAAACTTAGGTTTTAGGCAATCTGGACATGCTCCAAAGGCCCCTCAAGGGCAGCTCTATATTGGAACTGGACACTCCCAGAGAAGCCAATGTTACATACCTCATGGACATCCTGAAAGGATCTCTGTGGACCATACTCTGAGAACCATGGGACTGTGTGATGACTAAGGCCTCCTCCAATTCTTAAGATTCTATGAGCTCTGTGGCCAAACCAGCAATAGAATCTAGTATTCTTTCCACTATATTATACTCTATTGCGGATCATACAGAGGCAAAACAAAACAAAGCATTGCATCAGGATTTAGAGGACCTAGGTTCAGATTTTGGATCTGCTGCTTGTGTGTTCTAGGGCAAATCATTTAACCTCTCTGGGTCTCAATTTTGATCTCCTATGAAGACTCTTGTGAGTTTGCTTCTTGTTATCCTGCCTCTACTATTTATTAGCTCTTTTCTATTTATCTCTCTGCCCTTTATTTTTTTCATCTATAAAGTGAAGGAATTGAAGTCACTAAATGGTCCCTTCTAACTCTGAATCCTACGTTCCAGGTCATACCTCCATAAGTCTCCTATTCCACCTCCAGAATAGTGATTCAATAGCTATGCCTTTAAAAGCTGGGGGTATTATCAACAACAATAACAACACACATTTATTTTTATTTCATTTATTTTTATTTTTTGCTTTTTGGAGGGCAATTGGGGTTAAGTAACTTGCCCAAGGTCACACGGCTAGGCTTTTGTTTGTGTGTGTTAAGTGTCTGAGGTCGGATCCGAACTCAGGTCCTTCTGACTCCAGGGCCGGCGCTCTACTCACTGCCCCACCTAGCCGCCCCAAAACACATTTATTAAGCACTTATTTGTGCAAAGAGAACAAAAAAAAAATTCTTCCCTCAAGTAGTTTCCATTCTACTTCTGGGGTTTACAGCATGTACATAAACACAAACTCAATACAAAATAATTTTGAGATACAAAGTGTAGCTTTCCTAGGGAAATTCAGAAAAGTATTATGTAGGAGATGGTGCCTGGGCTGTGCATAGAAGGTAGTCTCTGAGGCTGAGGTGAGAAGGGAATCATTCCACACAGAGGATAACTTCCACCAAGGCACAGGGGCGGAAGATGGAATATCACATATGGGGAACAGCTGGTAGGCCAGTTTGGCTGGAGCATGGAGGATGTGAGGGGAAGTAATATCCAATAACCCTAGGAATAGAAGCTGGAGCCAGATTGTGAAGGGCTTTAAATGCCAAATGGAAGAGTTTTAATGTTATCCTAGAAGCAATAGGGATCCACTGAGTACGGAAGTGATATGGTTAGACCTATGCTTTAGGAAGCTTATTTTAGTAGCTGTGTAAAGGATGGCTAGAATAAAGAAGTAACTGAAAACAGGAAGACCAATTAGGAGAATATTGCAATAGTCTAGGGAGAAGTAAGGAAAGGTTATGTGAGTGGAAAGAAGGGGTGAGTGCTAGAGATACTGTAAAGATGGAATTGCCAAAACTTACTGGATTTAGAAGTTGAAAGAAAGAGAAGTCACAAAGGACTCCAAGGTGGAATGAATGAGGCTTATACACAAAGATGGTTTCAAGATGTCCCTGAAGTCAAAACTATTTTCCTATGTAACCCAGGTTTCTCTGGGCATGCCTAGTTCTAACATGGAGGTGCTCTTGAGGGACCTTTGGAACATGTCCAGATTTCCTAAAATGGAAGGATAAATGAAATGGGGATAGTGCTATCAAAAGAAATGAGCAAGTTTGGAAGTAGGGTGGATTTAGGGGGAAATATAATGAGTTCAATTTTAGGCATGTTAAATGGAGATGCCTTTGGGACATTTGGTAGAAATATCCAGTAAGCAGTTGATTATATAGTACTGGAGTTCAGTCTAGAGATTAGGGCTGATATATCTAGATTTGGAAGCTATCTGCAGAGGTGCTAATTGAACACAAAGTAAGTTATGATACTACCAAGGGAAAGAGTATAGGAAGGAAAGAGGAAAGGAGAGGAGAAAAAGAGAGGGGGGAAAGAGAGAGGATGGGGAAGGAGAGGAGAAGGGAAGAGAGGAAGAAGAAGATAGGAGGGAGGGGGGAGGAAGGAAGAGGAAAGGAAAGAAGAGGGGATGGGAAGGGTTGGGAGAGGAGAAGGAATGCTCAAACTTAGTGAGCATGAAAAGAACCATCATCTAGAAAAGGTTAGTGAGAATGAAAGGTCAAACAGGTTGGACAAGAACTAATAGAGAATAGTTTCATGGAAGGCAAAGGAGGAGAGAATATTCAGAAGGGGAGGGAGCTTCAAAGAGGTCAAGGAGGAACTCAAGAGCAAGACTGGGAAAAAACAACCAAACACGAATTTCATACTCTGTGAGCTTACCAGTAAGGTTGTAACATTATTGGTAATCCTGCAGAGAGTAGTTTCAATTGAGTGATGGGTTAAGAAACCAGATTGGAAAGGATTAAGAAGTGACTGGAAGAGGAGGCAATGGAAACAGCCTTTTCTAGTTTAGCTATGAGAGAAGAGATATAATTACAGATCTTGATGGAAATCATTGAAGGTTCAAATGTAAGATCTTTTTTTTTTTAATAGAGAAGACTTGGGCATTTTTGAAGGCAGTTGAGAAGAATCCAGTAAATAAGATGGGAATGAATATTAGAAAAAGCAAATGATAAAAAAGGGCAAACTCGCAGAGGAAGTGGGAGAAGATGGGATCAATGCACAAATGGAGGGATTAGCCTTGGCTAGAAAGTCCACCAAAAACTGGATGATTAAATGAGAGATGGAGAAGGGTTTTGAGTTCTAGAGTGGGGGGAAAGAAGAAGCTCAAGACCAATGGCACCTAATTTCTCAGTCAAATAAGAGGTGAAGTTCTCTGCTGAGAGGGTGGAGTAGAAAGTGACATTAATAGGTCTGCTCCTCCAAGTTGCTAAGATTTCATGATCTTATACACTTGGACCATACTTCTCCTATTGGATTTATCCTCTTTCTTAGTTATTTTATTTGTGTAGTGCCTTTCCCCTAGAAAAACCTGGGGGATTGTTTTTCAGAATTAAAAACTAGAAGAATTGTATACTATAAAGTAAACAGGAACGGGGAGAAAAGTTGGGTTGGAAAATAACAAAACTGAGTACCAATGACAGGGATAGGTTGTTGAATAGGAAGGGCTTGCAATGGAAAAAGTCAAGTCTTTAGGAAGAAATCTGTAGAACTCCTAGGATGTTTCCTGTCAGGCAAGTTGCAATACACTTCTGAGTGTCGAGTTGATTGATTTTCTGAGTGGAGGGACATGAGACTTAAAGTCAATTTAGGTAAACTCACTCCTTTCCAGAAACAACAAAGGAAGGAAGGAAGGAAGGAAGGAAGGAAGGAAGGAAGGAAGGAAGGAAGGAAGGAAGGAAGGAAGGAAGGAAGAGAAAGAAAGGGAAAAAGAAAGGAAGAAGGAAAAAATGAGAATTTAGGCAAGTTTATTTCAAGAAAAATGATGAAAACTATGTATTGTACAGACATACAAATATTTTATACAAGAATTTATGCAACCAACATATTTTTCCCATCAACCAAGCAACAAGAATTTATTAAGCAACTACTAAGTGCCAACCACTGTGACGGGTGTTAGGTAGGGGATTGATAAGTGGATGGATAGATAGATAGATAAATATCGATCGATAGGCAGATAGATGATAAAGGATAGATATAAATGCAAAGAATGAAACAAACCTTTTTCTCAATGAGCTAATATTTTAATGTACTAGACAAGTTTTCAAGTATTTACAGAATATCTTAAAGAACAAAAACAAATACAAACCAGTTAGAGAAAGGTGGTTTTAGAGGAAAGGAACTAATAGTTTGGGGGCGTCAGAAAAGGCTTCGTGCAGAATGTGGTGTTTTGAGTTGAATCTTGAGGGAAGAGAGGGATTCTATGAGGTGGAGGTGAGGAGGGAATGCACACTAGAGGTGGGAGACCGCTCCCGAAAAAGGCAGAGAAAGGGGAGACAGTGTAGCTCCAACAGAGAGAATGCCTTGGGCAGTGGTTAGGAGGTCAGAGGATACAGACCTATTCTGTCAGGATTAAAAGTGCTGAAGACAAAAAAGGCTGAAGGTGATTGCAAGTCATATCTAAAGAGGCCGATGGAGAAGAGGAAGACAGAGGAAGCTATTGGATGTTGAGAAATGTAGCTCTGTTTGTTTCTCATCTTTCTTTGAAAAAGTCTTATGTTTGGAGTCTTATGTTTCAAATGATTTTGACTGAAAAGTGGCATGACAAACTTCTTCAGAAATGACTTAAATTCCTGGAGAAAACGATGGACCATACTTTGGGGCTACCAAGCTCTGTTTCTGAAGAGATAAAGAGGACAGAAATATGCTATTCCTTTGGGGCTCTGCACAACTCAAATCCATGTGCATTCGCAGGCCTACAGCTGCAGGTAGGACAGCCCAGCTTTCTTAAACCAAGACACAGACAGCCTAAAGCTTCCAGAGGGGCCCCAAGGAGTCATGTCCTTCGCCTCCTCCTCCTCAGTCCCCAACCCTCAACCCCCCCATCCCCACCCCCCATCCTCGCCTTTACTGTAGCTTTTTCTTTCCTGACGTCTCACTTCCCTCTTTCTCCAGGGTAATTCTGGTTCATTCTAAGTCCCTCGACAAATTCTTCAGATCTTAACAACTTTTTCTCCCCTTTCTTAATCTTTTTTTTTTTTTTCTAACCTTTTGCATTTTTTTAGTCTCATTTCCTGTCTGGGTTTTGCATTTCCCTCCCCCGCCCCTCCCAGCCTATGACACACTTTCTCTCTCTTTTTTAATCCTTTTCCCCCCTCTTTTATTTGCTCCAAACTCATTCCTCTGGGCCTTGGCATAAGCCCCCTACCTCTCCTTCCTTCTCCACTCCCTCTCCGCTCTCCCCGGAGTCCCGGGCGCAGCGCTCAGTCCCAAAAACCCCATCACCCAACCCCAGCCTCTCCCATCACCACTGGGTTTCACTAGGCGCCCCAGCCCTGCCGCCCTCCGACAGGAGGAGGGAGAGGGGGGGTCTTCGAGGAGGTCTGGGCCTGACGGAGCCAGCCAGTGCTGGGGCATGTAGAAGGAGCGTCACAGACCAGGACCTGGACCTCCTGCGAAGCGCAAAGCATGAGTGCTCGAGGTAGGAAACTCCGAGACCCGATTGGGGGGGCACCGGGACTTGGCGGCAGGTCCCCCAGACAGTGGCTCGGAGGGTGGAACGTCTGGGTCGAGCCCCAGAATCCCTCCTCTCAGCCCCCAGGATTTAGGAGGTTATTGCTGAGTTCTCGGTCTCTGTGTGTGTCCCTGTCTCTGTCGTCCTCTCTGTCTCTTCCCCATTCTCTTGTTTCTCCCCTTCTGTAAGAAGGGAGGGTCAAGTTACACTGAAGGGGAGAGGGGGATGCAGTGTGGGGTGAAGAAACTACCGGGGAGGAACGTCCTCCGTGCACCTGCCCTCGAGAGAAAGCCAAGTCCTCAGACTTCCCGGAAGCCTGGAACTTGAGGACTCGGGGGGCAGACCAGACCGGGGGGCTGAGGGCGATCCAGAACCAGGAGAAACCGAGGAAGACCTGGACTAGACGGGAGCGGCCGCAGACCTGCTGCGGGGGAGGGTAGACATTAGTTAGAGCCCCCGCCCCTGCCCCTTGGAAGGACGCGAAGGAAGCCTGCCTTGGGGCTGGGGGCGATGCTTCAGACCTGACCTTGGCCACACTTAACTGCCCTGTTCTTTGAGTGCGGGTCCTTCCACCTTCCTCGCCTTCCACGCCTTCCACAATGATGAGAACTTGACCTACGATTTAACATCACCTAGACTATGTGTGGATCTTTAATACTGTTGGTTTTCTTTCTGCTGACATTTGGGCCCTGTATTGAAGATGGATATGGATTAACCCACCCGAAAGCAGCGAGCTGGCTTGTCACTTAACTTTTCACCCAGTGCAGAGGCCTGTGACCAAAATCCCTTGGCTGTGTACTAATCAAGCTATTGGGAGTTCAGCTTCAATCCTTTACCCTAATCTCCAACTCGACTTACCCTCCAAGCAGGTGTAAGGAAATGATAGCACAGACTTCGAAATCAGGGATAAATTCGCAAACAAAAGTATATCACAACAGTCTTGTAAAACCTTAGTTGAAAATTGGGAAGGTTTTTGGCAGATTAGAAAGAAAGTAGAGCACTGTCTTTCCCCAGATTTGTCAGTGGTATCAACCTTGGAGCACGCCATAGATAGATAATATGTCTTAGATGACAACAATGCGCCAGATGGAACGAATGAATGAAAAGCATTTATTAAGAACTTAGTGTCAGGCGGTTTGCCAATCGCTGGGGATACAGAAACAAAAATCAAGACAATTTTTGCCCTTTAGGAGCCTACCTACATTCTGATAATAGCTAGCATTTATGCAATGTTTTAATGTGTGCAATTTGCTTTACAAGAGTCTGTCATTTTATTTTCACAACTCTAGGAGACATGTGCAATTATTATCCCCATTTTGTAGTTGAAGAAACCGAGGCAAAAAAAAAAAAAAGATTTTAAGCAATTTACCCAGGGTCACACAAATGTAAATAGGTGTCTGAGGCTTGATTTGGAGTCAGGCCTTCCTGACTCCTAGTCCAGTATGACAGGAAGATAATCCATATAGGGGAAGGCTGGCTAGAGGGAGTTAGGTGTATAATGGGGAAAGTTTATGAGTTGGAGTTAATAAGTTCTGACTTCAAAACCTGCTCAAACTCCAGCCATGAGAGACTGGGCAGATACACTTAACCTCTCCAGGCCTCAGTCTCCTCATCTTTAAAAATGAGGGGCTAAGACTTATTCTTGTTGATTTGTTTCAGTTGTGCCTGACTTTGTGACCCCATTTGGGGTTTTCTTGGCAGGGATACTGGAGGGGTTTGCCATTTCCTTCTGCAGCTCATTTCATGATTAGGAAACTGAGGCAAACAAGGTGAAGTGACTTGTCCAGGGCCACACAGCTAGTATCTAAAGCTAGATTTGAACTCAGTCTTCTTGACTCCAGGCCTGGTACTCTATCCATTGTGCCAGTGTTAGACTTAATGACGTCCAAATTCTAGCTCTAAACCAAAGATGCTATGTTTTAGTCTAAGTGTCAGGGATAGTATTGGAGCCATAGGGTAGTGGAAAAGAGGTGGGTATGCTGCAAGCATTCAGATAAAAGAAGTTTTGCACCTAAGTTCGTTTTGTTTTTGTTTTAATGTCACCCAACAAGTATAGAGTAGGGGAGGTGTGGCTGGACCACAGCTCATATGGAAAAGACGTGAGGGTCTTAGTGTGCTACAGGCTCAATGTGCCACAACAATGTGGTCTTGGACTCAAATCTGCATGCATAGAAATCCTTGTTCTCCTGGTCAGGCCACATCCAGAGAGAGCACTGAGATCACATCTGGAGGCTACAAATCAGGGCTTGATGTATTGTTTTGTTGATTGCTAGGCTGAAGAAAGTGATGGAGAAAATGCTAATGATGCAAGTCAATCATCTGCCAGGTACAATCTTTCTTGGGGGGAAGGAGACCTAGTTGTTAAACGCATCCCAGGAGGATAGTGACCAGACAAGTGAAGTGTTTGGAAACCAGGACATATAAGGATAAATTAAAGGAATTAGAGACATTTAGCATAAAGAAGGGAAGACTCAGTAAGGACAGGCTTTTAAGTATTAGAAGGCCCATTATGTAGAAGGCAGATTAGATTGGCCTGCTTGGTCCCAGAGGACAGAACAAGGAGCCACTGATAGAAATTGCAGTGAGGGAGATTTTGACTTGATCTAAGGAAAAATGTCTTGACAATTAGAACTATCCAAAAGTGGAATGGGCCGCCTCTGGCGAAATGAGTTCCCTGTCACAGTGGGCTTTAAATGAAGACTGGAGGATGACCACTTGTCAAGAGCAGATTCTTCCTCCGGTATTTGTCAAACTGCCTCCCAGTTCTGAGTCTCTACATGATTCTAGGTTCTTCCCATCATTTTAGCTAAATAAGAAATATTTGATTTTAGGAAAAGGAGAGAGTTTCCTGATTCCAAATCTGTGCAGTTCTTTAAATACCTAGTCCTGTTTTTCCCAGGGATGATACTTACTTGAATCAATAAAGCACTTTGGAGTTTTGATTGTCTGCCTTGCCTTGTACTAGGAACTATGGTGGATAGAAGAGGGATGAGTCACCACGGTCTCTGCCCCCAAGTAATACTAATGCTTAGATGACAACATCTGCCCCATGGAAGCAGGATATATGTGTTGTAGTGGAATGAACATTGGTTTATAGTACCATAGATTTAAATCTGAAATGGCCCTCATAGGTCTTCTAATCTAATCCTCTCATTTGGTAAATGAGAAAACTGAGTTTCAAATAGGTTGTGACTTGGACAAGATCATACAGATAGCATATGGCAGAGCTAGAATTTGAACTGGGTTCTCTGCCTTCAAAGTCCAGTTCCATTGCTCCGTTCTACTTAGGTCCAGAATCAGAGGACAATGTGGCACACTGGCTCTTAAGTCAGAGTTCTTGGGCTCCTTTTGTGCTTACTGGCTCTGTGACCTCTCTGGTTTGTTTCCTCATCTGTAAAATGGGGGAGAGGAGTGTTGGGCTGACTGTTTTCTGAAGACCCAGATCTAGAGCTATTATTCTATGATCTCATAAGGGGGTTTAGGTCAAGTGTTCTGCTGCTTATTAAATGATCTGCCCAAGGTCATACAGGCAGCCTCTCTAGGCCTCAGTTAACTCTCTTGTAAAATGAGAAAGTTGGATTAGATAATATCCAAAGACTGTTCCAATTCTAAATTCAGTGAACCACGGATATGCTAATTAATTAAGTGCTTTAGTGCAGAATTGGGAGGCATGATTAGAGGCTAGAATTGTAGTAGAAGGATTCTTGGCATGCATGGGACTTGAGTTTGGACTTGAAAGGTAGATAGGATTTGGATAAGTGGATAGGAATGTGGGGGGTATATCAGGCTATGATGTGTCTGAAGCTTACACTAGTTTCATTTTTTTTAATCTGTGTTTCATTAGGCTACCTACTGTCCTTTTCAGAAAGGTCTGCTTAAGAGGATACTTAGAGGAAGTTTAGGGCTTGGAGGGAGAGGGAGAAGGAAAGGCCCATGGAGCCCAAAGAGGCTTCAGAAGTACAGATTATCCTTCTTCATATATCAAAAGCTAAGTCAAATCAGGGTTTTTAGATGATGATTCTGAAAAGAATCATCTAAAGCCAACTCTCCTCACATTCAATGCCCAATGGGGCCAGCTTTTAAATAATACCTTTCAACATTTCTTTCCCCTTAGATATGCAATATAGGTTTAAGCCAATTCTTTCTTGCAATAGAGGTGACTTGGTCTGATGAGTCACGACATCCCTGGGGTAACCACTTCAACACAGGAAACAAAATATATCTTTTTTTCTTGAAATCCTAAACCTGCCTTCTATTCAAAAAACTTGAACAAGGGAGAGTCAACCAATAAAGTCTGTCTACTGAGGTGTAGGACCTTTCCCTGTTCCTGGATGTTTCTTGTGAGAGGTACCTTCCCCTCACCTGGCTGTGCCATCAGATCTATAAAGAGAAATATTTGGGTGAATTTAAACTAAGGGTGTGCAGAAACTTAAAGGAAAGATCTGCTACAGTGCTACCTTAAAAACCCTTCCCTCCTACGAATCCTATTTCAAGAAAGAGAAGAATTAAGCCAAGTTTCTCTCTGGATTCTAGGCATCTCACAGGTGCATACATTCCAGACCAGGTATGGCTGCCAACAAACCCTCCCCTAACATTCTCCTCAAAGATTCTGCCTACGCCCTTGAGGTACTCCTCCTTTCTGGGTCAGTGGTTTTAATGGGGTGAACATTTTCGGGAGGGTAGCCTTTTGGGTTGTGATTTGTTCAAGGGCTCAGGGATTATAATGGCACTGTCAAATTTATGTAATTGGTGTCTGTGGCACAGATCCAATGAGTAATAAAAGCTTTTCTGTTTCAGCTTCCTCAGTCATTCCTCTCCCCCTCCCTCCCTCCCTCCCCTCCTCCACTTCTTCCATCCCCGATTACTCTTGCCCCTCACTGACAAAGAATGAACCTACTACCAGTCTATTATACTATACTTTCCCTGGGAAAGGTTACCTAGGTCCTTCTATGTTCGCAGTTTGGTTAGTGAATTACTCCTATGTGGGCATTTATTTAGAGGGTGTCAGCAAAAGGAAAAAAAATGGTTTCTTGGAGTCTTGTATGAGATATCCTCCCTAAAGAAGGTGTTTGGTTCTCTATGGAATTTTCATACCAAAAATGGGCAGCTAGGTGACACAGTGGATAGAGGGCCAGGCCTAGAGTCAGAAGGACTCATCTTCCTGAGTTCAAATCTGGCCTCAGACACTTACTAGCTGTGTGACCCTGGGCAAGTCACTTAACCTTGTTTGCCTCAGTTTCCTCTTTTATAAAATGAGCTGGAGAAGGAAATGGCAAACCACTCCAGTATCTTTGGCAGGAACACCCCAGATGGGGTCACAAAGAGTCAGACATAACTGAAAAGTAACAATACTAATAATTATAATTATAGTTGTTTACATGTTGTCTCTCCTAGATTATGAAGTCCTTGAAAGAAGAGGTTGTTTTTGTTAAGTTTTGACATTTTGTTTTGTTTTGGGAGCAAGCGAGGAGGCTTTCTTTATAGTGCCAACACTTATCAGAGTGCCTAGCCTGTAGAAGATACTTAATAATTGCTTGTAGACTTCACAAAACTTTTTCCACCCAACCCTCTCACTTTTACCCCTGTGTATAACCTCAGTAGCCTGGAAGGGAGAGTAGCAATTTGACTAGGTAATGTAATGACACCTATAGCTGACATATAGGTAGACTATAAGGTTTGGCAAACCCTTTACATATTTCTCAATCCACCAGAATTAAGAGCTTGCTATGTGCCAGGTTGGGCTACAAAGACAGTCGTTGCCCTCTAGTACTTACATTTTACGAGGGGAGATAACATGCATGTAACCTAACTATGGATGTATTTAAAGGAAACAAGCATTTATCAAAACACCTACTATGTGTCAAACACTATGCTAAACACCATTATTTCCATTTTATAGTCAAGGAAATTAAAGTAAAATGACTTGGCCAGGGTCATCCAGCTAATACTTTATTAGTATTATAAGTATTATAAGTGTCTGAGGTCCAATTTGAACTCAGGTCTTCCTGGTATTGCCCTAAAATCGACTTAACCTGTGACATCAGGGCTAGTATCCACTACACTATCTCAAGAAGAGGTCAGTGTGATTGCATGGAAAGATTTAAAGTCATTTCAGTGGATGTGAGGGTGTGTGTGTGTATGTGTGTGTGTTATAATATATGAACACAAAGTAAATACAAGGAGATTTTGAGAGAGAAGGCACTAGAAACTTATTTAACCCTTACAACAACCCTGTGAGGTAAGTGCTACAGATACCATGACCCCCATTATACAGATGAAAAAACTGAAGCTAAGAGAAATTTCTTGATTTGGCCCAGAGTCCATTGGCAGTGAGTGTCTGAGATGGCATTTTTTCCTGACTTGGTCTCATCTACAGCTATGCCACACTGACCCACGTCCTTTCTCTTTGTCTTAGTGAATTTTTCCTGGGTAACCCAGTGGAGCCAATATGGGTATCTGTGTCAGTGAATTATCGCTTCTGCAGGGTTGTGCCTTTGGAAGTCTTCACTGGAACCACCCTGGTCTATGATGTTCAGAAAAGAGAGAGAAATGACATTTATTTCCTAGCTTTCTCTGTTTCCAACCAAAGTCTTTCTTCTGCTTTTTTTCCCCAACAAGTAGGAGGCAGGGAGAGGTGGGTTAGCAGGGGGTGGAGAGAGGAGGTCATTTCCCACGAGCTAGATTTAGCTATGAGCAGCTTTTGAAAACTAACAATTGTTGAATCATCCTGCACCTCACTCCCCAACAAACCCTTATGGCCTGGCTTCCCCACTGGCCCTTTAGCTCTCTATATGAGCATGGCTGCCTGGGAGAGCTTCCTCCTTGGCACACCCTCTGCTGTAGTGACTTATGGTACCAGCTTTGAATGGCAATCACAGGCTGTGCCAGAAATCACAGAGGCCTCAGAGGTGCCATCCAATGGCAAAATGGATGTCCCATTTTTTGATCTAAGGGCAAACAAAAGCACACTGTGGGTATTATTAGGGGTTTTATAAATTGTTACTTCAGTGAATAAATGTTGGTTTGAAGTAAAAACTGCATTTTATTGACATTAGTATTTCAGTTTCTGCCTTTGAGTAAAGTCTGTGTAATTCATTGAGAGTCAAGGGAGGGAAAAACCAGGCATATTATAAAGGGAATTGAGTATAGTTAGCTCAATTTCTAAAATAGAGAGTCTGAATAATAATGATACCGCGTAGAATGTTCTGTCTAAGGGTTCTCAGCTGCTTTTCAAAAAGTAACTCATTAATCTCTGTGGTGCCTCTGGGAATTGAGCAATTATGCCTATTTATTTCACTGATGGAGAAACTGAGGCATATAGTGATTTTCATATCCAGGGCAGTTTTCTTGCCATTAGAAAGCACTCCTTTCCATGTGGTCAGAGGAAAAGTATTGTGTTGGGTTTTTTAAAGCACTCTGGAAATGCAAACTTTCTGAGATTTTTTTTTTGGTTGGGGGAGAGATAAAGGCTGGGGATGGAAAGAGATAATAGGTAAGAATTTTGAAGACGTACAAGTACGGAATGCCATATGGCTGCTGTAGGAGCTAAGTGCTCTGAACGCCTAATGGATCTTTTCCCTTTTTTCCTTTCAAATTATATGGACACATTTTTCACTAGCTAATTTTGAAATATAGCTTTTTGATGCATAAAAAAGCCTCCGTATATTATAGCAGAGTCAGCCTAATTGGGCATATGAGACAAAATCAAATGAGATAATAGATGTGTAAGAACACTTTGAAAAGTATAAAGTACTATAAAGATGTAAGGTGTGTACTTTATAGGCATATTCAGGTGGTCTATTTGGATATGTTCTCTGAATGGGGGCATATCATTTCCCCTATAATCTGGAAAAGCCAGCCCCACAGAAATGAGGAGCATGAAATAAGAAAGTCCTGAAGATTTTCTGAATGTATTTAAGAAGAGCTATTCATTCACTTAGTCAATAAAGATTTACTGAGTACTCACTGAGCAAATGGTACACTGAGTCTTGGACAGATGGCCAGCATGATCAGATCAGCCTGTTCTTCTCTATTACCTATACCATATGAGAAATGGAAGAACTCTAGATATAGAAGTTTAGGGAAATGATCTTAGAGCAAGCTTGTACTTGCAAGTCAAATGTTAAATTTTCATTGTGATCATTTACACCTTGGAAAATTTAGCAAATGCTACAAATCTGGGCTTGACCTATTTTGTTGATTGTCTATCATTATTATTTCTTTTCCCAATTTTCCCTCTACCTTTCTTATTTGATTTTTAAAATCCTTTTTTGAACTCTTCCAGGAATTCTTTTTGGCCCTGAGACCAATCACATTTTTGGTTGAGTCTTTGCATGTAGAGGTTTTGACTTTGTTGTCTTCTGAGTTTGTGTTTTGATATGCCCTGTCACCATAGTAGCTTTCTATAGTTAGATGTATTTTTTGTTTGCTCATTTTTCCAGCCTTTCTCTTGATATCTAAATTGATGTTAACGTTGGGCTCTGCTCCTGGGCTGGGGGCAGGAGGGAGTATTATTCCAAGCTTCAGGTTTTTTTGTCCAGCCTTTTCCAGAGCTAATTCTAAGAGTCTATAAGTTTTCAGTTCTTCCAAGGTGGTATGATCTAAGAGAGGTGTGGTCACTGTTCTGGCCTGTACTCTGGTCTGTGAGTGATCACAAGTGCTATTTTCTTCCATGGGACTGTGACCAGGGTCCCTGCTCCCCTGTGACTGCAAGCTGTGGTGTGCAAGGGCTTCTCCTTACCCTGGGCCTGGACCCAGGGCTTCAGCCCATATCTGAGTGTGGGCAATGCAACAGAGTCCTGCACCTAGTGCAAGCAAAGGGACCTCTGTAATTTCCTTTTGACCAGTTGTCCAACCTCCCCCCCCCTTACTGTCTGTGGACTGAAAGCTCGGGAGCTGCTGCCACCACTCATTCAGTTACTCCCAAGGCCTGCTGCTGGTTTGCTGGGGCATAGCCTTCACTGGACTGAGCTCAATTCTCACCCCAGTGCTACAGACTTTTATTGCTGACTTTCTAAGTTGTCTTAGGCTAGAAAATTGTCTCACCCCATTCTTTTGTGGGTTCTGCTGCTCAAGAATTCATTTTGAGGCATTATTTAAAGTTGTGTAGAGGGGAATTTGGGAGAGCTCAGGTGAATCCCTGCCTTTTCTCTGCCATCTTGGCTTTACCACACTATTGATTGTCTTAACTTAAGAAAGTGATGGGGAGAAATGATAATATAAATTAAACTTAAAAGTGTTTCATGCATATAGATTTTTTTTTCTAGAGAGCTGGTTGTTAAACATTTATCATTATACTACTGGCCTGTAGTTGTGCTTTATTTTAGAGTTCATCCTAGGTTTATTGGCAGATATAATCTAGGCAATCTGAACCTTGCTAGTTTCAGTATCCTATTGCAGACCTGGATATAGTAGCTTACTCTTAAATAAACTATGGGGGCTCCCTTTTATCTCTAGAATCAAATGAATACAAAAATCCTCTGGTTGGCATTTAAAACCCTTCACAGTCTGGATTACAGACTTATTATAAATGACTCCTTCTTAACATATTCTTTGGTACATCCAAACTGGACCACTCACTGTTTTTCATATATGACATTGTATTACATATCTCTACCTTTGCACGGCATTTCCCCTGTTCCTGGAATATACTCCCCCCTCATCTCTACCTCTTAGAATTCTTTACTTCCTGCAAATTTGTTGTTGTTTAGATGTTTCAGTCATGTCTAACTCTTTGTGACTCCATTTGGGATTTTTTTTTGCTTTTTTTTTTTTTGAAGGGGGGAAGGCAGGGCAATTGGAGTTGTGACTTGCCCAAGGTCACACTGCTAATAAGTGTTAAGTGTCAGAGGCTGAATTTGAACTCAAGTCCTCCTGACTCCAGGGCCTATGCTCTATTCACTGTGCCACCTAGCCACCCGATTTGGGATTTTCTTGCCAAAGATACTTGACTGGTTTGCCATTTCTTCCTCCAGCTCATTTTACAGATGACAAAACCGAGGCAAACAGGGTTAAATGACTTTCCCAGAGTCACACAGCTAGTAAGTGTGTGAGGTTGAATTTGAACTCAAGTCTTCCTGATTTCAGGCCCAAGAGTCTATCCACTGCACCACCAAGTTTCTTACAAAGCTCAGCTTAGATGTCATCTCTTATAGGAGGCCTTTCCTGATATATCCCCACCTATAAATCTCTCTACCCCCTGCCAATTACCTTATTTCTCTAGTCATCCTGATGAATATCTGGCCACTGGATCCAGATGGCTCTGGAGGAGAAAGTGAGGCTGGTGACCTTGCACAGCCCTGTCTCACTCAAATCAAAGTCAATTTCAAGTCACGTCATCATCTCCCTGATGCCATGGTCCTCTTCAAAAATGAAGGAAAAACACAACAGTATTTATCTTGTATATACTTTCCTTTATGTGTACATGTCTTTCCCCATGGGATGTAAGTTTGTTGAGGGCAGGAAATGTTTCATTTATATATTTGTATACCCAGGGCTTGGCAGAGGACCTGGCACAGAATAGGTACTTTATAAATGCTTATTGACTGAATGAATGTTAACTCATTCATTCTGGGTAAATATTGACTTGTTCTACATAAATGATAGAATATTACTCTTGCTATTGTATCTTTACTATTATTATTTGCTAATACAATTCTGGAGACAATTACATGACAGCTAGGTGACAATTACATGACAGCTAGATAGAATGGTGGGCCTGGAGTCAGGAAGACCTGTATTCAGATCTAACTGTGTGACCTTGGGCTACTCACATAACCTCTGTCTCAACTTTTCTCAACTCTAAAACAGGGATAATAATAGTACCTACCTTCCAAGGTTATCATGATGATTAAATAAGATAATATTTGTATAGTACTTACCACAGTGCCTGGCACATAATAGGTACTTAAAAAAAATGCTTGTTCCCCTCCCTCCCAAGTGGACAGCCACAGTTTCTATACTAGAAACAGCAATGGCCTGGGAAGCAGAACTGGTGGTAGTGCAAGCTTATGTAGTAAATTACTATATGACCTTAAGCAGACCTCTTAGTTTCTCTGAAACTCAGTTTCCTCATATATAAAGCAAAACTATTAACACCTGCCCTGCTTGCCACCCAGTGATATTATGAGGCATGCCTGAGAAAACGGATGTAAAAGCATATTGAAGATTAAAAGGTGCCACACGAATATGGCAACATGCCAACATGCCCAGGTGTTTGCCTGGTGTGGTGGGAGGGAGGAGTAATTTGCATCAGTGAAGGAAGTAACTACATAAATAAAATCACGGCTCCGTCAGCTTCAGGTATTTCTCTATAACAGTGGATTGAGAACTGCCCTTGGAGCCAGGGAGATCTACATCCAAGTTTTGACTCTGACATGTACAGAGCTGGGGCAAATCACATAATTTTTCCTCATCCCAGGAAACTCTTTAAAACAGGAATTTTTAACCTGGGATCCATGTACCCCCAGTGGATCTGTGGATAGATTTCAAGGGATGGGTGAATTAAAAAAAAATATTTTGATAACTATATTTCGATATAATTAATTTCCTTTGTAAGTCTAGGTATTTTTTTGCATTTAAAAACTTTATGATAAAAGGGGTGCATAGATTTCACCATATTCCCAAAGGAAGTCATAATACAAAAAAGGTTAAGTCTCCTCTAAGACCAGAAGCTGCTGACCTGCCTGCATTGATAGAGGGAGTTTGCTCAGTTGGGAGTTACATATCCTTAGACCTAATATGTAATGACCTCTATAAGGTTTCCTGCCAACTAATTTCTTTTCTCTTTTGGTCTTTTTGGAGGGGAGAAGGCAGGGCAATCAGGGTTAAGTGACTTGCCCAAGGTCACACAGCTAGTAAGTGTTCTGTGTCTGAGGCAGAATTCAAACTCAAGTCCTCCTGACTCCAGGGCCAGTGCTCTACTCACCTACCTAGCTGCCCCAGCCAATTGATTTCTAAGTCTGTATTACATAATGGAAATTTGAATCCTGGCTTTGTCACTTAGTAACCCTGTTGCCTTGGACAAATTGCTTTCACTTCTCAGAGCCTCAGTTTCCTTACTTGAAAAATTAGAATGAAGTTCTACTATTTTCCAATAATCAAAATTCTATTACAAATTATCTCGCAGGGTTGCTATGAGGCAAGTGCTGTATAAAATGTTAATTATTATTTCTGTTCAGATCCCTGTAACCCATTCTAATAAGAATAGCTTATATCTTCATAGCAATTTTTACAATCTATTAAACACCTTCAACAACACTGTCTCAGGTCTCACAACTCCTCTGGAGAAAGGCTGGCTAGGTGATACTTTCTTTGTTTTGTAGATGAGGAAATTAAGAAGTGAAGGGCTTTGTCCAAGGTCACTTAGTGTCAGAAATGGGACTTGAATCCGGTTTTCTGGTTTTAGAACTATTTAGTACAATCCTACTATATAGTAAAGGTGCCTTTACTTATTTTTTGTGTGTTTGGGGGGTGGGGCAGAGGGGGGAGTTAGATTCTCTTTTTCTGGTTGGTTTTTTTTTCCCCAAAATCCTTTTTATTATAGACTTAACACCAAGAGTTTGTATTCTGTTTAATACAATCATAACAAAATTGCCCTGGTATTTTCCCCAAACAATAGACTCAGCCCTAGTGCTGTCCTTTGATTTTTTTTTTAACTATAACATAACAATGACTTTAGACGATGTTGGTGATGATTAGAAAGGTAATTAATGTAGTTGATCTATTGGCTGGGCTGTGTCTGTGCTCTGAAGATCAGGGAGTCTTTAAAAACAAATGAGGCAGCTGAGGTATGAAGGCATATTCACAGGCACTCAGCAACTCCTAGGAAAACATTAGAATAGTCCCCAGGGACTCCTGAGTCCACATCCTGTGTCCTAACCACTTGATAAAGTTACTTCTCTGTAATGTCCATGCCACACTGAGGTGGGGGTGGGAGGGCTTGAGAGGGGAATCTTTCAGAGTGAAATTACCCTCATTGCCAACATCTCGGGAGCTAAGTTAATTCTCCAGTTGGGTAGTTAGGAGGCAATCAGGTTCCCTGAAGCATTGCTGTATGAATCCCCTAGATAATTTCTTTAGTGGGGATTGCTCCACAGTCTGCTGAAATCTACCAAAATGATTCTGCATTATACTGTGAAACCTTATCTGTCCCTGAATCTGGAGACCTCCCTGCTTTCACCTTGAATGCTGGGAGAGTTCTTTCTGGTTCTCCTGCTACAGCCCTAGATAAAACCCTCCATTTGCAGTCTCTTCCTTGCATTACCTTTTCCCAGAGACCCTTGGGAGCCATCTATCCTTATCCTGTTTGGCTTGGGAAAGCTTTGGGGCATTTTTTCTTGCCAATGGCATATTTCTAGTCGGATGCATGACTTGGACTCTTATTTATTAGTTTATGGGTTTTATTGTAATAAGTTTCATTTCCTTCTGTCTTTTACTCAGTTCCTTATTCTGCGGCCTTTGTCATGAGCGATGTTGGTGCAACGTGAGACAAGGAGCATTCAAAACCAAAAGCTTTTTTTTTTTCTTTTTGAGGAAAAATCTGTGAAACTATTTGTTGTGGCTCTGGAAACAGTGAATCTCTGTTCTCCAGCCCTATTGCCCCACCCCCACCCCACCCCCACAAAGAAGCAAACAAATATGAACAGTTTCATGCTGAAAGTGGAACCATAGTCATTTCCCCAAATGGATGCTTTCTAAACCTGTTAGTGTCTTCTGCATTGCTCCTTCAGGGTTTACCGATTCTGGAGGTGGAATTGGTGTCTATTTAAGGAGTCTAAATTTAAAGTCTCACCAAAAAAAATATCTCCCCCAGCAGCTTGCTTGAAAATGCCACCATGAAATTCACTCCTTAAGGACCTTCTGGAGATAGGTGCCAAATCTGAATTAAATCATCTCTGTCTTTAAGAACCACAAGTGGGTGGGGGCAACACCTACATGAAGAAGGAACTTGCATCAGTAGGATCCGGAAGGGGTCTCAGAGTCCATTCTACAGTTGAGGAAATTGAGGCAGAGATATGAATGGTCATATAAGTAGTGTCCAATGTAGATTTTGAATCCAGGATTTCCAGACTCCAAGTTCAGTATGCCCTATCCACTACAGCTTGAAAATAAACCTCTGTTGTGCTCCACCTGGCTTTTGGGAACTGCATCATTCTACCTAGTTCCTATTCCCAGCATCCTCACTGCTTAAAATCCACCTTTGGTTTTGTGTGTTTTTATATATGTTTACCTGTTTCATCTGTCCCTCTTGCACATTCATGCCTTTTGCTTTCTGACTTCCAGTGTCCATGATGTTCGGACCACAACTCACCTATTCTGACTATAGATTGTTGAACTTTTAGCCCTTACTGGGGATGGTCCCCCAAACCCCACTAACCCTAGCTGTCTCTTTCTATTCCATCCAAGCTTCTCTCTAGGTCTCCACGGTTCTCTTCACAGATTAGTTCTGCCAACAAATACATTTTAACTAGCATAAAGTATTACTTGAGAAACAGCATGTCATGGTGGTTAGAGAGTCAGGAAGACCTAGTTTCAAGCTCTGACTCTGATACCTGTGTGACCTTGAGTAAGTCATTTAACCTTTCCTTGCTCTAGGCAGGGAACTTCCTGTTCCAAGGCAGGCCTTCACCTTCTAGTCTTAGAGATTTGTCTAGAACAGAAGTCTCAAACATAAGTATTGCGGACCTCAACACTCCCAAATGCAGCCAAACCAGATTAAAACATAATTGGGGTATAGCTAGGTAGTATGGTGGGCAGAGCACCAGCCCTGAAGTGAGGAGCACCTGAATTCAAATTTGGCCTAAGACACTTAGTAGCTATGTGACCCTGGGTAAATCACCTAACCCCATTATCCCAAAAAGAAAAAATGTAATTGGAAATATTTAAGAAAAATGAATAATTATACAATAGAACATAGATAAGGTTATTGTATGGTGTGCTAAGTCAACATGCAGCCTAGAAGAATTAAAAGAATAAATGAAATCTCTGATCTAGTATGAATTCCTGGAGCATCAGGTACTTCAATGAAGTAAAGAAATAACTAAATAAGGTATTAAGTAGTCAGGCTGGGTTTATGGGTACAGAGGTTGAAGTTTAACTGATTAAACCATTACCAGCCACAGCCTTCAAGCAAAAAGCAGAGCTCTAAAGCAGATTATTCTTAAATCTTTCTTGTATGTTATGGATCACTGGCAGTCAGGTGAAGTCCACAGATCCCTTCCCAGAATAATGTTTTCAAATGCATAAAACAAATACATTGGATTGTAAAGGAAACAGATTATCTCAAAATACAGTTGCCATACTATCAAATCCTGCTTCAGATACTTTCTGTGTGACTTTGAGCAAGCCACTTAACTTCTGTATGCCTCAGTTTCTCCATCTGTAAAATAATAATAGCACCTACCTCCTGAGATTATTAGGAGGATAAAATGAGATATTTGTAAAGAGGTTGGCAAACCTTAAAGGACTATATGAATTTTAGCTATTGTTATCATTATTATATTTTTTAAAGCAAGTGCATGGATCTCAAAGAAATGGGACTCAGATGTGTTCTTGACAGCTAAGCTTTAAAGGTTCTGAGCAGAAAGGAGCCTAGATAGAGTGTTGCTGTCAACTAACTCCCTCGTTTTACTACTAGTCAGGGAGTTAAACATTTATAAAGCACCTACTATGTGCTGGGCATTGTGCTAAAGACTGGGGATCCAAATACTTAAAAGAAAGACAATCTCTGCCCTCAGGGAGCTAAAATCAGTCTAACAGGAAAGCTGAAAGTGGAGAAGAGAGAGGGGAAGGGAAGGTAGCCAGCCTTCTCTAATGGAGAAGTCCTAAAGAGTGAAGCCCTTGAAAAGTGAAAGGAAGAGATGGCTGACCTGGGAACCCTTCTTAAACGGAAGTTTAAGGAGGAACTCTCCCTTCCACCCTCTAGGACTGCATTCTGGTTGTATAAAGGGGGAGCTCATCCCAAAAATGTTACTTTCAGATTCAGGCTTAGCCTGAGTCTTAGGCTTTGCCTAATCTTAGAGTTAAATCTCATGGAAGGCAAATTTCTGTTGGATTTATTTGACACCCAGTTTGTATTCCCAGCTTACTCTCACTAATAATAATAGCTAACATCTATAGGACACTTAACTACATGCCAGGAACCATGTGAAGCATTTTACAATTATTAATTCCTTTGAACCTCTTGACAACCCTGGGTAGTAGGTACTATTATTATCCCTATTTTTCAGCCGAGGAAACTGAGGCAAACAGGGCTTCAGTGACTTGCCCCATGGAGTCAGTAAGTATCTGAGGTCATGTTTGAGCTCGGGTCTTCCTGACTCTAGGCCTAGTGCTCTGAAGCACTGAACTGCCCACAGAACTTTACTCCCCAGAGATGAGATATTCTCTCTGAAAGATACAGGCTGGAATAACACAAATGAACAGAAGGGGAGGCCATGAAGGAAAAGAACCCCTTAGATGATCCTGGGTACAGGAGCCGCTTGTGGCCCAGACCTTGTTAGCTTGCAGCACTGAAGGGATGCTGCGATATGCTCTGTTTCTCCTAGAAAAATGTGGCCAGTCTTAGAGGCTCTCCTCTACCCATGAAACCTCGCTCTACTGCTTTCTTTTAGAGTCGGCTTTCAGCCACTTCCCTGGGGCCATAATTAAAGGCTCCATGACCAGGCCTGTTCCATACCCGCAGAATTTACTTCCTACACTGACAGACCCCTATGCTATGGCTAGTGCTGTTTCTATGGAGCTCTTACCCACACTGGGAGGGGATGGGTGGTTGAGGACAGGAACGTAGGGCCCAGCCTTGGGTGCCTGGAGATGGGAAGAGGAATAGTGAGTGTAGAAAACCAACTTCACCTTACAATAGACGCCATTCTTTCCTCATACTTAGGGTTTAGGACTTCTCTTATGGAGAATTTCCCCAACTATGTAGCTAGTCCCATCCCTAGCACTCATAACAGGAGAAGAAATCCCTCTACTAATATAAGTGGACCCTTCTTCCACCTTTTGTATTCTTCTAGAGTTGCCAGCAGCATCGAGAGTAAAATTATTTGCCCAGGGTCACATAATATGTGTCCGAGACAGGGCCTGGACCCTGAAATCAGTTCACTACCAACCATGTCATGTTGCAAACTAGAAGGAGAATGAGCAGTAGGAGGGGAACTGTGGTGTGGCGAAGGATGGGGGTTCACTTCCCAGATTTGCCACTTAGAACCACTGTGGCCTGGTACAAGTCTCTTACTCCCTCTGGGTCTCATTTTTGCTGGATAGTGAGGTCAGATTAGATGACCTGTGGACTAAAGTAGGCCTTCCCCTCTTTGTGGTCCATTTGACATAAAATTGAACTCCACTTCCTTTCCCATCACTGACTTGATCCTTAATTTCCACGTCAGTAGAAAGCTAATTCATTTTTCCTCTCTTCCTTTCAGAGATGTCATCAAAAAGACAGGCAAAATGAGGTTCATAGAGAACCTGATGTTCCTTGGGGAAAAGTGATTCTCTAATTAAAGTTGTTTCTACCATTAGTCTTTCCAGAGCGTTGTATTCCTGAACCAAACAGGAGCAGCCTCACATAAAAAGAAGTTTGGTTTGGCTTGGGCTTTTTTGATGTTGTTTTTGGCTATAATGAGGAAAAGATGTGGATCAAAAGAGGAAAAAAATGACGGCTTAGAGGGGATAAGATGATGACTAGTGGCAGAGAGAAGGCAAAGCTGCTTACTTCTTGATTGACTTCTGTTCCTCTGCCAGGGAAAATAACTCCAAGGAAAACAGCCATCACAAAAGTGATTACTAGGGAGCTCCTATTCCTAAAGCACAGGTCTGACCATGCCACACTCCCCTGCTTTAGAAGGCGCAGTGGCTCCCTATTGCTTCTGGGATCAAACACAGACTGGTCTGCTGGGCATTTAAAGTTCTTCACAATTTGGTACCAGCTTACCTTTCCACCTGATTACCTGACTGCTTTTGACAGAAGCAGCTAGGTGGCTCAGTGGATAGAGTTCTGGGCTTGGAGTCAGTAGGATCTGAGTTCAAATTTGGCCTCAGATACTAATTAGCTGTGTGACCCTGAGCAAGTCATTTAACCTGTCTCCCTCAGTTTCCTCCTTTGTATTAATAATAATACCAGCTTCCCAGGGTTATTGTGAGGATCAAATGAGATGAATATTTATAGAGTACTTAGCATAGTGCCCTGGCATATGTTGTTCAGTTGGGTCCAATTCTTCATGACCCCATTTGGGGCTTTCATGGCAGAGATACTAGAATGGTTTGCTGTTTGCCATTTCCTTCTCCAGTTCATTTTGCAGACGAGGAACTGAGGCAAACAGAGTGAAGTGACTTGCCCAGGGTCACACAGCTAGTAAGTGACTGAGGCCAGATTTAACCTTAGGAAGATGAGTCTTCCTGATTCCAGGCCCAGCACTCCATCTACTGTGCCACTCAGCTGCCCCACCTAGCACATAGTAAGTTTTAATAAATGCTTGTTTCCTTCCTGCTTTTCCTTTCTTAACTTAGATTCCTGGAAGAATTCTAGAACCTACTGTTAAAGGGATAATTAGTTAATATATAGTAGTGATCATTAGGAGTCAGTAAGGCTTTACTGAAAACAATGCACCCTAAAACTAGCCTTATTTCCTTTTTTTGACAGGCTTACTAAAGTATAAGATCAGAGAAATGTTCTCAATATAATTTACCTAGACTTAAGAAAAGCATTTTACAAAATCTCTCACAGTCACCTTGTGGAAAAGAGGCATAAGTGTAGGCTTGATGAAAACACGATTGTGTGTATTTGGAGTAGGTTGAATGACCCGACCCAAAGAATAGTTATTAATATCTTGATTTCTCCTTCGCAGAAGGGCTCCGGTAGAATGCATCCAAGAATCTGTGTTTGACACCGTGTTATTTAACATTTTTATCAGTGAGTTGGGTAAAGAAATAAATGGCATACTTCTCAGACTTGAAGCTGACACATGACTTTGAGAGATAGCTAACAATATGACTAAGGGTCAGGATTCAAAAAAATCTTTACAGGCCAGAATATTGACCCAAATCTAACAAGATAAAATTTTATAGGATTAATTACAAAGCCTTAAGTTTAAAAAATGGACTTTATCAATGAAAGATGAGAGAGGCATATTTGTTTGAAAAAGATCTGAGGTTTTTAGTGGACCACAAACTTATGTTGACCATAGAATGATTTGACAGCAAAAAAAATAATGTGATTTTTGAGCTACATTGAGAAAAACACCTTCTGAATTCTGCCCCTGTCCTGCCACATATGGAATATTGGGTTATATTCTGGAAACCACATTTTAGGAAGGACATTGACAAGCTAGAGAGGTCCAGATAAAGGGAAGCAAGATGGTGAAGGGTTTTGAATTCATGCCGTGTAGGAATTAGTTAAAGAAAATAGAAAAGCTTAGCTTGGAGAAGGTAAGAAGACTCAGAGGGGATATGAACTATTGCTCTCAAGTATTTAAAGAATTGTCACCTGAAAGAGGGATTGAAGTTGTTCCATTTGGCCCCAAAGAGAGGAACTAGGAGTATTGGATAGAATTGGCAGAGAGACAAATTTAGACTGATATCAAGGAAAACTTCCCAACAATTAGAGCTATCTAAAAAAAATTCGATGGATCCATTGGAAGGTGGTAGGTTCTCCCTCAGCGGAGGGAGGTCTTCAAGAAAAACTAGGATGACCATTTGGTGAGAATCCTTTAAAGATATCACTTGGACTCGATAGACACCAAGGTCCTTTCTAACTCAGAAATTCTGTGATAGAAAAAGTAGATTTTTCAGTTAAAAAAAAGGACAAAGATGGTAAGATGAAGAAGCTTTATAGTCGTCACAAGGGCCCTATAAATTCCCCTGAACAAACACTTGCTGAAGAACTGCGGCAGCCTGATAGCCCAGAGCTTTGCCTTCATTATGATGCAGTATGAAGAAGCTGGATCTGTCCCAAATCCATGCAGGAAAACATACATTATGAGCCTTCAAAACTAAAATGGTGTTTCACCTGTTGACTCATTACATGGTTGCCTGTTGAATGCACTTGTCAAAAAATTCACCTGTGGGCAGTCAATGGGAGAAGAAGGCTATGGAGAAAGTGGAGTTTTGGAAAGAACCTTTGTTTTTGCTGATCCTTTTTTTCCCTTTCTCTATCCCACAGCCCATTGTTGTGAAGAGAGTGCAATCGTAGCTTTAGATCTAGAAGGGATTCATTTTACATTCATTTTACAGATGGGGAAACTGAGGCATCAGGCAGTGTTGTCGTCATCATTGTTACTTTTAAATAACTTGCCCAGAGTTGCACTGTTAGGACTTCCTGACTCTGACTCCAGCACCCTAATGTATAGAAAATACTTTGTCATCTTCAGACACTATCTAAAAGTGAGCTATTATCATTCATTGTTGAGGATATACCTGTGCAGACAAGAGTCATATCTGATAAATGTTGATACTGAAAGCTTTCCAACTCCAAGATTCTGTGATTCGCTTCTCTCTTTCCAAAGGTCTCTTTCCATTGTTTCAACCCAAGGGTCCTTACAAGTCCCAGGCCAGATGATCATGGAAGCCATACCTTATTATTTATTATTCTTATCATCATCATCATCAATAATAATAATCACTTGCCTTTATGTGTCATTTTAAGATCTGCAAAACACTTTACCTGTATAATATATGATCACCATAGCAATCTTGTGAGGTAGGTGCTATTATTAACACCATTTTAGAGATAAAGAAACTGAGGCTGAATGTATTTGAGTGACTTGCTCAGTTACCCAGCTATTAGGCAGTTAACGTAGGAATTGAACCTATGTATTCCTGACTTCAAGACCAGTGCTCTATCTACTGTACCAGCTGCCATAATCACAAACCATGGCGTGTCTAGTGGTGCCAGTCCTGGGAAGCTTGCCTTTGATCACTGTGCCCCAGCTGCACAAGCTCAGTGATCTCTTGCCCATCTATTGGCAGACACCTCTCCCCTCCTCTCAGTCCAATTGTATCCCCCTTCCAACTTGTCATTTAGTTGCACAAACATGTCCATTAGAAGACCTGCCAGGTTATCAGGCACCCAGTCAACTTTTCCTGAAACTGCTCTTTTAACCCCTTTTTGGAGATGTCTGTTAACACCAAATCCTTCTGGGTCCTCTAGACTCAGCTGGTGAAATCTCTTTATATACCTGAGCAATGATATATTCTTTTCCTGTATATCTAAAAACCAATGCAGCAACAGCTTGTGTCTTGTGCAGGTACCCCCAAATTACCACGAACTCATCTTTTAAATTCTCAGAACAGAAGAATTTCTCATTCCAAGGCAACAGTTTCCCAACTTCCCAAGGGCATATCCTCTAGTATAAAAATTAGGGACTAGTGCTTAAAAATCAGCTCACATTGGCCAAGGAAGACTGATATCTACTCCCTCCCATTCTTGAATGTGGGTGAGAAAACTATGGCATGGTGAGGTAACAGCACTGCTTCCCTGGTGAGGACCACCAGCTACCATATATAGTCTTTTATGTGGGGTGTGCCTGCTGGGCAAGAAGGCAAAAAGAGGTGCCCTGTAAAATTTCTGAAACCATCCTAGCTCACAGATAACCTCTATCAGACCTTCTTGTTCTTGGGGCACACTTCCATAGTGTTGGTGTTCCTGTTGGGATCCCTTGACTTTCATTCCTACAGCCTCTGATGGACTCCTGCGAGAATAGGAAAGGGCTCAGAAAGTGTTGCCAAGGACACAGGAGTCGTTGGCCTTCTGATACAGAATCATCATTGCCCAACCTTTCAGGGATTTTTGCACCAAACACCTTGAGCAGTTTATAGCCCAGCCTAATGCAGGAGGCATCCCCAGCAACACACATATTCTAAAGCAACACAAATGCAGACACATATGAAATCTACCCATGAATACCAGAGCCCCAGAGACTCAGTACAGTGTTCTGCCACAAAGAATTGGCTTTCTTTCTCTTCCTCTTGTCAAAACAATCAACTCTGCAATCATAATATAAAGGACCCGTTTAGCTACTCCTGCCCCCAAATTATAGCTCTCTGCTTTGATCTACTCCCTGAAGGAAGCCTCAGTGAAAGTGGTGCTCTCATTAGTACTATAAGCAACAGTTGCCTGCTTGTCTTATTCCCCCACAACTCCACTGCCCTGCCTCCTTGATTGTGCTAGCATTTGGGGGGTGAGGAGTGGATCTCTAGGCATTTTAATATATTCTAATCTTTAAATTATATGCCAAAGTAACAAGAGAACTATACAAATTATTTCTGAGTCAAGAACTTGAATAATAACAGTGGCCAACATATATACCTACATACCTTTGGGGTGTGTGTGTCTGTCTGTGTCTCTCTATTTCTGTGTCTCTATGTGTCTCTCTTATACCTTTCTGTGTGTGTGTCTCTGTCTTTCTGTGTCTCTGTCTCGGTCTCTACCCCTCCCTCTGTGTGTGTGTGCGTGTGTGTGTGTCTGTCTGTCTCTGTCTCTCTCTCTCTCTCTCTCACACACACACACACACACACACACACACACACACACACACATGCCCCCACCCCTGCAGTAACACTTTTTGGAACACCCTGCATATGTAGCCATATATGGGAGAGTAGTGGGCATGTTGCCTAGAGTAAGCACTGACTTTGGAGTCATGAGGACCTGAGTTCACCTTGGCTAAGTCATTTCACTTTCCCGTGCCTCAGTTTCCTCATTCATTAAATGGGGAAAATAATGCCACCTAACTCCCAGGGTTGTTATGAGGGAACATGAAAAGTACATCCCAAACTGTAAGGTTCTTTATAAATCTTAGCTATTATTTATGTAGCCTTTGAAGGTTCACAAACTCCTTTAGATGCTACCACATTATGATGATGATGTTATTTTCATATTTTGCAGATGAGAAAACAGAGGCTGAAATAGGTTAAATGACCTGCCCAGGGTCACATGACTATTAAGTGTCTGAGGCAAAATTTGAACTCAAGTCTTCCTGACTCCAAGTCCAGTGATCTGTCTTCTCTGTTACCTGCTCTGAGTGAGAGTATTGTAGGACCTTCGGTCCCACTGAGGAGGGAGGATTTAGATTGCTTTTTTCTCGAATTAGAAGCAGAAGGGTCCTTTATTACTTGGTGACCCTGCTGGGTGTTTTGGAAGTTTTTGAGGTTTGCTATGGCTTTTGTTTTGACAGCTGCTGCTACTCCTCCTAGTAACAGGGCTAGGGGCTGAAGCAGAGTGGAAAGCTGTGGAGAGATAAGCAACAGCAGCATTTGAGCTTATTTCCCTTCTGCTTATTATAATGAACTTTGGTCTGAGCACCTCCTCACCTTTTAGGGTTACCCTCATAGTAGGCAATGGTGTTTTCATTAGTAAGTGTGAGTTGGATTCATTTACATTGGTTCTTCACTGGAGTTGCCTGATACTCGTTATCCTTTTAATCTGGGTTTTAGTTTGTATTACATTATGAGAGCATAACTGGAGGTTAATATGTGAGAGACTGAGAGTTAGGGAGAGCAAACTTTCTGGGTTCTGTTCCCCAGCACTTCCACTGACTCATTCCTCCACCGTGACAGATCATTTAACTTCTTACAGAGAAGCTGGGAGTTTTCATTACTAGTGGTTGATTACTGATGATTGTGGAGTGCTTTACGTCCACCCTAGCTTAGAGAAGACTGTTGCCATGGAGAGCAATGAAGGCATCAGCTTTGGGAGCTCTCCAACAGAGGAAGCTAAAGGGTGGGGCTGTCTGCCACTGGGCCACTAAAAAGAGAGAGACAGAGACAGAGACAGACAGACACAGACAGAAGGAAGGAGGAAAGAAGGGAAGAGGGAAGGAAGGAAGGAAGGAAGGAAGGAAGGAAGGAAGGAAGGAAGGAAGGAAGGAAGGAAGGAAGGAAGGAAGGAAGGAAGGAAGAAAGGAAGGAGGGAGGGAGGGAAGGAAGGAAGGAAGGAAGAAAGGAAGGAGGGAGGGAGGGAGGGAAGGAAGGAAAGAAGGAAGGAAGGAAGGAGAGGGAGAGAGTAGAGGAGGGAGAGAAGGAAGAGTAAAAGAAACAAAGGGAGAAAGTCAGAGAAAGAGGAAGGGAAGGAGTGAAAGAGAAAAAGGGAAGAAAGAAGGAAGGAAAAGAAAAATGAAAAGAAAAATCTCATATTTCAAATGTTGAGTGCTGCAAATGGGGAAATTTGTCAGACAACCCTCACCCACCCATCCTTTGACCCAGAATCAAACAGCAGCTAGCCCTAAATGCTATAGAAAGAAAGAAGCAAAAATGTAGGCTTGATATCAGGAAAAACTCCCTAACAATTAGAACTCTGCCTTGAGAAAGAATGAGTTCTCTTTCCTTAGAGGGTCTTCAGACAGAACTTGTTGAGTTATGTTATAGTAGGGATTCCTTTCATGTATAAATTGGACTAGATGGCTGCTGAGGGCCCTTCCAGTTCTCAAATCCTGTGATTCTGTGATTTTTATCATGAACTTTGACCCACAGTCCACTCTGGATGCTTCTTTTCCACCTCCCGACCTTCAGTTCCACAACCTATGTCCAAGTCAGTGACCTTGACCTTGAACATTCTAGCTCCTTACCTGCACAGGAGTTTCCTGGTGGTAGCATTGCCCTACTCCCTTCCCCTAGACAAGGAAAACTTCAGATTGCAGATTTGGAGCTAGAAATTACCGTTAGAGTAGAGGTTCTCAAGCTCTCCACTCAAGGTGTCCTCAGTATCTCTAGGCCAAAAGAAATACCTAAGCGTTCTTTTTTTTTTTTTTTTTTTTGCTTTTTGGAGGGCAGTTGGGGTTAAGTGACTTGCCCAAAGTCATATGGCTAGTTTTTGTGTTAAGTGTTTGAGGTCAGATTTGAAAACAGGTCCTCCTGACTCCAGGGCTGGTGCTCTACTCACTGTGCCACCTAGCCGCCCCCCTAA
Source organism: Gymnobelideus leadbeateri (assembly GCA_011680675.1). Lineage (NCBI taxonomy): Eukaryota > Metazoa > Chordata > Mammalia > Diprotodontia > Petauridae > Gymnobelideus > Gymnobelideus leadbeateri. The sequence goes on from WOXC01000522.1 coordinate 163,325, forward strand.
GCATTCTATTGATTAAGTAGTTAAATCCAAACAACTTTATAAGTAATTCTGACCTTATAACTTAGGAGCCATTTGATTTGATTTTTTTTTTTGGTCTTTTTGGAGGGGGGAATGTAGGGTAATTGGGGTTGAGTGACTCGCCCAAGGTCACACAGCTAGTAAGTGCTTAAAGTGTCTGAGGATTTGAACTCAGGTACTCCTGACTCCAGGGCTGGTGCTATATTCACTGTAACATGTAGCTCCCCTTAGGAGCCAGCCATTTAAAAAAATAATACACACAAATTGAAAGAAAAAATAGTATTTTTATATCATTCTTTTTTTTTAATTTTTAAAATTTTTTATTTTATTTATTTATTTTTAAAGCAATTGGGGTTAAGTAACTTGCTCAAGATTACACAGCCAATCATTATTTATGTGTGGGTGCTCATTTTCTGAGGCCGGGACCGATCCCAGAGCCGGGTCATCCTGACTCTGGGGCCAGCGCTCTTACTCACTGCACCACCTAGACAACCCTTTTTATATCATTCTTAACCACAATTAGTTGCTGATGAGGTGGGTGTGCTTGTTGGGTACCACTTTTCAAACCTTGGAATCAGATGTACTCTGTCCCTCTCCTTGCAAAGGTAGGTCAAAAACCGAGGAAGTTCAACAAATTCTGGTGTAGCCAAAAGTACAAGCAAACAAGACATGTCTCAAACATTCAAGAACATCATTGAAAGGAATAGATCATGATCTAAACTATAAACTACCTTGAGCTAGTAGTTTGAGTAGTCTCTGACAGATGTCAAGTAGCTCTGTGTTTCCCCTGAACACTTAAAATATCCTGCCTTGAATTTGTGGCGTGGTGCCCTCTAGCACAGTCTAAGAACCAAGGTTTTAGCACATAAGGAAATTTAGCACATAAGGAAAACACATAACACATAACTGAAACCCACACAACAACAACAATAGTAATTATAGTGTTTACCATGTGCCAGGCGCTGTGGTAAGAGCTTTCCAAATATAATCTCATTTGATCCTCACCCAACCTTGCAAGATAGGTACTTTTATTATCCTCATCTTTTGGTTGTTTTTTCAGTTGTCTCTGACTCTTTGTGACCCCACTTGAGGTTTTCTCGGCAAAGATCCTGGGGCAGTTTGCCGTTTTCTTCTCCAGATCATTTTACAGATGAGAAAACTGAGGCCAGTAGGGCTAAGTGACTTGCCCAGGGTCACAGAGCTAGGAAGAGTCTGAGGCCAGATTTGAATTCAGGAAGATGAGTCTTTCTAACACCAGGCCCATTTTGTAGTTGAGGAAACTGAGGCAGACAGAGGTTAAGTGGCTTAGAGCCTGAGGCCAGATTTAAGCTCAGGTCTTCCTGACTCCAGGCCCAGCATTCTATCCATCATGTCACCTAGTTGTCTTGTGAAGGTAAAATGACTTACCCATGGTCATACCTACTCGTGGCAGTGTGAAAATTTAAACCAAAGTCTTATAATTCCAAATCCAGCACAGTTTCTATTGTGCTCTAGCTTCTGCCAGCAACATGAAACTCTGACCTGAGGCTCCAGATGGTGGAGGGAGGGGGAGAAGGGCAAAAGACAGAGAAGAGGAAAGTAATCAACTAGGAGATTCTTAAGTAAAGCCTATTGAAATAGGAGCCTCTAATGTTGCTTATCTTAAGTAATTGAGTCTCCATACATTTAACTACTTCACAGGATTGGTTCTTGAATAGTTCATTCAGTCGGCCTTTAAAGGTTGCCAATTGATCATATAATCACAAAGTGACTTGATACATCCGGGACATTAATAACAATCACTTTGTTAATAGTAATGGTAATAGCTATCATCATCATTCACATTTGTGTAGCACTTTATGGCTTACTGAGCCCTTGACAGACATTATGGCATTTTATGTTGACTACAATCCTGTAAGGGTGGGTAGGACAAATAGAATTATCCCCATTTCACAACATAAAAACTGATGCTCAGAGAGATGAGGCAGTGTGGTACAGTGGGAAGAGCCCTGGAATCAAGGGTCCAGGGTCCAAATCCAGCCTCTCACACTGACTAACTGTGTGACATTGGTCACATCATTTAATGTCCATGAGCCTCATCTTCATTTGTAAAATGAGGGAGTCATGTCAGGTTCCTTCAAGGTTCAGATCATTGATGTTATGATCTATGATGTTATTTGCCCAAGGTCACATAGTTGTAAAGGGTTCTGTGTCAGAATTCTAACTCAGATCCTGTGACTACAAATGCAAGGCTCCTTCCATTGTACCATGCTAAACACATCACTTGCCACCACAGAAAGAAAACTGGAATGACTTTGATTGAGTCATGAATGTACTCTGTGGATCCTCCTGGATTATCCCCATCTCTGAAGCTATAACTTGTCCCATTAGAATGTTGTGAGCTCCTTGAGACCATGTGTCTTTTGCTTTTTTTGTATCCGCAGCACTTAGCCCAGTGCCTGGCACATAGTAAGTGCTTAATAAATGCTTAATGATTAATTATCTTATTGCTGCTCTAAGCCCATGAGAGAAGAAAACAGTATCCCTCTGTGTTAGGAAAAATGTCTTCTTTCCTCACAGTGAAACATTAAATATTCCAGTTACCCAGAGTGCTGGTGCTGAAGCCTCAGCAGAGATTATTTAACACTTAGCCCTTTGATCCCTGATGCTGCATTAAAGAGTTTGTTGTAGAAAGAGTGCTTAATGCTCATGGATTCACCATTATCATTGTCATCACCAACTCTTATTGAGCACCTAGGTGGACATGGAACTGAGCTGATTTTTTAAAAATTGGCATAGCCTGACCTACTCAGGCAGCTTTCACAGGTTCATTTTGAAGTCATAGAGGGAAGAAACAGTTCTTGGATAATTCCCTAGTCTGGTTGCATGTTAAATCTAGTTTGGCTCCTTCCCTGCCTGGAACATTTCTTTTCATTAAAGTTAAAAGCTGATGGATAACAGGTGTGGGTGCTCTGCCTTTGGACATGAAAGCCATCTTGTATAGAATAAAGCCTTGATGAAATACCAGTGTCTCATTTCCATCTGTATAATCATAGATCTAGAGCTGGAAGGGACCTCAGAAGCCATAGAATCTAGTGTCTCATTTTACAAGTGGGGAAACTGAGGCCAAGAGAAGTTAAATGACTTGCCCATGGTCATATAGCTAGTAAGTGTCTGCTGGGATCTGAACCCAGGTCTTTTCTGACTTCAAGTTCAGAAATCTACAATGGATGGCATGCTGCCTTTCTTCATTCCTTTTCTACTTACCTTCTCACCCTCACTCTCTCTGCTCCATCAGAAATAGAGGGCAAAAGCTGAGAATTAAATATATTCCTGTATTGGGAAATATACAGGTAAAGGAGACAAGACAGGTCATGCTCAAGTGACATTAAGGGATATTTGTATGTGTGCATGTTGTCTCCCCTATTAGAATGTAAGCTTCTTGAGGGAAGGTATTATTTCACTTTTATCTTGGTATCCCCAGCATTTGGCACAGTACCTGGTACATAGTAGGCTTTTTGTCCTTGTGGACTGGCTAATGATGGGCTGAACACAGTCGAATATTCTTTTGTCTTGCTCTTGTAGCCCTCTGTAATAGGCCCCTGTCCTTTCTATCCAGCCTATTTCCCACTGCTATTCAACACATATTCACCACTCTGAACAGCTGTTTTCCCCACACATGGAGACTCATTCCCACCTATGTGCATTTTCTCCCCACCCAGCACCTTTCCTCTTTCTGTTTATCCACATTCTGCCCATCTTTAAAATCTTAGTTGAAATCCCCTCTCCTCCAGGAAGTTTTCTCTAATGATTTCACTCCGCCCCAACCTGTTTTCTCTGTAAATTCCTTGTCTATTTATAGTCAAAGAATCATAATTGTAAAATATTATCATTGGAAGAGACTTGAGATCAAATGAAGTCAACCTCCCACATCCTTCACAGATTGTCATCCAGCCTTTAAATGCCTCCAGTCATGGAGAGCTCACCATTCATTGTTAGACAGCAGGATTAGAAAATAATTTCTTATGTTGCTCTACAGTCTCTCTCCTCATGTGCTGCAATCTGTCTCTTTGTAATTTCCACCCATTGGTTCAAGTTTCACCTTTGGAGCATATTTAGAACAAGTTTTCTTCCTCTTTTATATGGTAGCTCTTTAGCTATCAATTGGCTTTCCCTTTTTCAAGGTAAATATGCCTACTTGCCACAACTTTTCCTCATATGACCAGATTCTTCACCAACCTCATCACTGTCCTATGGATGAATGTTAGTTTGTCAATGTCCTTCTTAAAATGTGGTTCCCAGACTTAAATGCAGCATTCTAAATGACATCACAGTGTAGGGGTGACTTAAGAGCAACTTCAACAGGCATTTATTAATACTATACTATATACCTACTATATATCAGGCACCATGCTATGTGCTGGGGATACACATGTTTAACAAAAAAAAACACCTCAGTCCCTTGTCTCAAGGAGCTCACAGTCTTTTTTTTTTTGGAGGGGGTAAGGCAAGGCAATTGGGGTTAAGTGACTTGCCCAAGGTCACACAGCTAGTAACTGTCACAGGCTGGATTTGAACTCTGGTCCTCCTGATTCCAGGGCCAGTACTCCATTCGCTGTGCCACCTACATGTCCCAAAGTCATAGTCTAATGGGGAAGACAATGTGCAAACAACCATATATAAGTAAGATGTGGACAGAATAAATTGGAGATAACTCAAAAGGAAGGTGCCAGCTTTAGGAGGGCTAAGAAAAGCTTCTTGCAGAGATTTGAGGGAAAATAGGCAGAGATGAGGAAGGAGAGAATTTCCAGCATGATAGACAGCCAATGAAAATTCAAGATAGAATGTCTCATTCCAGAACGGCAAGAAAGTCATTGGATGGGGGAAGTAGGGAATAAACATTTATATAGCACCTACTCTGTGCCAGAAACCATGCTAATAAGCACTTTATAAATATCTCATATGATTCTTAAAACAACCCATCTAGGTAGGTAGTGGTATCTTCATTTTATAGTTCAGGAAACTGAGGCAGACAAAGGTTAAAGTGACTTGTCCAGGGTTGAGCAGTTAATAAAGTACTTGAGGGAAGCAAGGTGTGAGAAGACTGGAACATTAGGAAGGGGCCAGGTTGGAGGTGGACTTTAAAAGCCAAAGAGAAAGCTTTTGTTTGTTTGGTTTTTTATCTCGAAAAATGAGTCCAAGGAGTGCTGGGTCCAGAAGATCTAGATTCAAATTCGACTTCAGATGCTTCCTAGCTGTATGACATTGGACAAATCACTTAGCCTTTCTGGGTCTTCCTTTCCTCATTCATAAAATAAAGGTGTCACCAGGTGACCTCTATCGTCTCTTTGGAATCTGTGATCTTGTAATTCTGTGTAGTCTGATCAGCACAAAATACAGTGACTTTATCATCTCCCTTTAGCTAGACATTTTAATTCAATTAATACAAACTTAGGTTGCATTAGTTTGGGGTTTTTTTTAACTGCTGAATCACACAGTTGAATTATTAAGCTTGTGGTCCACAAAATACCCCAAAGCTTCTGCCACCCAAAACAGTACCAAGTTAGGTCTCTCCCATCCTGTGCTAGTGCCTTTGAAGAAGAATAATTTAACCACATTGGAGGATTTCATATTTATCATTATCAAATTTCATCTTGCTGGTTTTTAACCTATTGGCAATCCATTCTGAATCTTAATTTGGTTACTCACATCAGCTATCCTTTCAGCCTTGTGCCTTCTATAGATTTGATAGGTGAACATTCTCTATCTTCATCCCAACCATTGATAAAAATGTTGACTCAAATAGGGTCAAGGACAGAACTCTGTGACTATCCACAGGAATCTTCTCTCCAAGTGGTCCCATGACCATTTATCAGCATTGCTTGAGTATGCTTGTTCAACGAGGTACGAGGTACGAATCAACCTAGCATTAATATTAACCAGTCCAGAATTCTACCATCTAATCTATAAGGATATCTACAAGGAGGCTTTGGCAGATGCTTTGCTGAAATCAAGAATCACTGAGTTGGTTTGCTAATACATAATTATATAGTATTGCATCTGTCTCTAATTTTAAGACCATGTGGGCCTAGGAAGAACCTTAGAAGTCATCCAGTCTGATCCTCTCATTTTATGGATGGTACCCTGAGGTTAAGTGGTCATATAGGAACTAAGTGAAGAGCCAAGATTCCAACCCAGATCCTTGGACTCCAAACCAACACTCTTCTCATTCCTTCTATAGTATTTCAACAGATTTCCTCTGTATTGATGGATTCTCCTTCCACTAACACCATTTCCACCCCCCTCCACATTCTGAGCAATAATAACCATGGCATAATTGTGTAACCCTGTATAATAATCTTATAGCTTATTGTTGTATATAGCTGGCCATCTACCCTCTTGTGACATACCTCTCCAAACTTAGATTGGCTTGTCCTCAGAAGATAGACACACAATCTGTTGCTTAGCCCCTACTCAAAGCCTTTCCACTTTAGAAGGATCTGCCAAAGCTTATATTCCTAGCATAGAATGAAAAACTAGGATCACCTTCCCACCATGATGAATTACCAGAGTAGGACTTTAATAGAAAAATCTTTGCATATGTATTAGACTTTTCTCTCCAATTTGATTGTGAGTGCCTTCAGTCAAGGGACTACCTCCTATGGAATCATGGGATATAGAGCTAGAATAATAATGGTAAACATTTATATAACATGTTAAGATTCATAATGCACTTTACATACATTTCCTCACTTAATCCTCACAACAACCTTGGGAGGTAAGTACTATTGCTAGGTCCATTTTATAGATGAGAATACTAGTTCCTAGAGAAGTTGTGCTGAAAAAGCTAGAGCTAGTAAATGTTGAAGGCAGGGTTTGAACTCGGGTCTTCCAGATTCCTCACAATGAGTGCTGGGTCTGGAATCAGAAACACTCCTCTTCCTGAGTTCAAATCTGGCCTCAGACACTCATTTAACTTTGCCTCAGTCTTCCTCTTCTATAAAATGAACTGGAGAAGGAAATGGCAAACACTCCAGTATCTTTGCCAAGGAAACCCCAAATGGGGTCACAAAGAGTCAGACATGACTGAAATGAATGAACTAGTCCCACAGGCCATTCATTATGCCAGCTAGCTGCCTATTACTGAATTGATCTTAAGGTTCAGTCCAATCACTTTACAGTTGAGGGAACTGAGGACTGGAAACAGAGTGACTTTCCCAAGGTCACACAAACTATAAGTAGCAGGCCAATATTTGAAACTCTTCTCTATCCTCCATAGTGTCTACAGCAGTTCTGGTAAGTATCTGATCTACTTGAACATGAGTTGATTGGAAGTTGTTGGGGATGTTTAGTTACAAGATCACGATTTAGATTTGAAAAAGACTTTAGGAGTTTTCTAGTCCAACCCCTTCATTGTACAGATGAGAAAACTTGGGCAAAGGGGTTGTGACTTGTCCAAGGTCGCTCAATGAGTAAATGATGGGAGTTGGCTCCTCAGACCCCAAATTCAGAGCTTGATGGCCTCATTTACTTGCTAGCAAAATGTGTCATGAACTGGTCTGTGAACTTGCAAAGAGTAGTAAGGCCTCAGAACTGGTTATCATATAGCTGGGCTCCATTTCTTTAATTCTCAGAGGTACAGCTGTTGACTATCCTTGAAACTCTCTGGGACACATCTCTCGAGCACAGCAGCTGATCACGCCCGGCTATTTTTATGACTATGCTGCTGCATTTTTTTTCTTTTGACCCTCTCTTGTCATTTTCTTTCCCGCCTGTCTAGAGCCCTGAAATTGTAAGGCTGCCTAGGAGTGGGTCTTGTTGGCCCCCTGTGGCCCTCATACCATTAACACTCATTCACTTGGGATTCAATAAATGTTCCAGACCAGTAGGGACTTGACACACTATTTCCATAGTAACCTGCTGGAATAAGCCAGTAATGGATTGAAGACTGAAGCTTTACATATTGCATGCTTTGGAAGCAATCCCTTTTCCTGTGGAATAGATCCAAATGAGAAAGAAATTAATTTGAGGGGTGGAGAAGAGGGAAAGGCAGGGCCTTCCCAGGTTGCCCTTAGGCAGCCGCATGAGTCCCCTTATCTCAGGCCCTACCAAGGTCACAAATACCCTCTCACCTTGGTGCTCCCATGTCCTGTAGGAGACGTTTAGGGGCAGAGCCAGGTCTATTCTTATGGTACAGAGCTATTATGAACAAGCCAGCCAGCTGTAATTAATCAGGCTGGAGCACTGTAAACTGTGGCAGGTGGAATATGAACTTGCATAACCTAATAATGCATTCATGACTACAGGGTTATTATGTAGGTGCTTTTTATTATGAGAGTTTGTGCCAGATAAGATGATGATGATGATAGCAGTGGTGCCTTGCATTTTTAAAGTCTTTTCTACTTTTCAAAGAACTTGGTAAATCCTTCACAACAACCCTACCAGATAGGAAGAATGGGCATCATAACCCCCACTTTACAGAGGAGGAAACAGAGGTAGATACAGCCAGATATGAAGAATTAGAGCTGTCCAGTTTCCTTGAGAGAGTAAGATAAAAATCAATGCAGAAAATCCATTATGGGTCATGCACAACAAGGTCAAGTTTGTCCCAAACTTTCCTATTAGAGCCCCCACTGGATCTGTCTGCCTCCTTAGCAGAATCTGTGTGCCGTTATTAGAGCTGAGAAAACAAGGGCCTAACAAATCAAGGCTGAGTTGTCCCAGTAGAGCTGTAGATTTCCCTATATGTCTACCCTCCTGGAGTGAAACGAAGGCATAGTTTTTGTTTTTGGAAAAGTAGCCAGAGAACATGGGGCCAGGGGTTGTATTACGTGATCTCCACAGTCCCTCCCAGTTCTAAATTCTGAGCTTGTGAGTGAAGTGAGGCTTGTAGACTTATAAGAAACCTGTAACTGTCTTCAATGTTTGATAGGCTATCCTTTGGAAGAAGGTTTTAGATTTGTTCTTTGTACTCCACAGGGCAAAACTAGTGGCGATGGGTTGGGAATTCTGGAGAAGTAGAATACAGTACCTGTTCCATAATCCTAGGATCCTAAAAACTCTCTGAGAATTAGAACTGTCCAAAAAACAGAATAGGCCATTTTATGAAGTAGTGAGGTAATATTCATAATATTCTATCAATGGGAATTGATGGAATTCTAATAAAACTGCCCCCCCCAACCCCAATATTCTAATTTCCTTATGGTCCTCACTGAACAGCAGGCATGTCCTGATTTAACCACACAATCTGGCTTTTACCATGGCACAGGCCTCCAGACTCAACTATAGGCCTCACTAATCAGCAAGTCCACTGCCCCTACCAAGCTACTGCCCCGCCCCATACCCCTCCACACACTCAGTATCCTAATTTCCTTACATATGCCTCACAAGAACAGCAGGCATGTCCATGAACTCATGCCTCACTAGAATAACAGGTGTGTCCATATGATGGAATCCCAGTCACTGCCTCCAGTTAGCCACTACCCCCATATCCATCCTCATATTTCCCATAGAAACAGCAAGTGTTCATACACTCAGCCACAACCACATCCATCTAAGCTCAGACAGGACCACAAAAGGCAACCAATCAGAAAACAGCACCACCAGGATGCCCGAGAAGGATGTGGACCTCAAAACAATAAAAGGGACATTCCCTAAGAAGGACCTGCATAGTAATAGTAAAGAACTGACCTAGAATGAACTTATGAAGTAGAGAGGCTTATTGTAATATCATTATTATATACTAATCCCTACTCTATGGGTTTTTCTGTATGCATTGTGGATAATTGCATACACAGTTCCACCGAGGCTGGGACCCCTCCCTTATTCCCTAATCCCTTGACAAACTCCTCCTGTCTTTTTAATATTCATAATTTCTGTTGTGTAATCAGCATCGTTACACTATCAAATTGCCTGTCTCGTTTTTATTGAAATTGCTGGTTCCTCTTGGAACTCAGCCCTCTGAAGAGAGTAATCCTCAATAAATGCCTTCGCTTGAATTGGAGGTATTCTAAGTCTGAATTCTTTGAGATGACCCTCACAACACACCATGAAACTGCACCATTGTCACTTGTAATTGTGAAAGGAACTAAACTAGTTCCCAACCACCACCACCAACTCCAGCCCTTCATCTGAAGGGGACCCATTCCAGAGAGAGAATATGGGATATTTCAAGATGGTGGATAATCAGGATAGATAGGAAGACTTAGAATCCTTTGGAGAGTAGATGGTCAGTGAAGAAACAAGTTTATTAAAGATCTTTTATTTGTATTCCTGTCCTTTTGTTTGAGGAACAGGAAGAAGCTAACGTGCAGAAAGTGAGAACTAAATCAACCCCTAAAACCCCAAGTAAATGCACAGTTAGGGCTGGCACGCCATCCTTTACTCATTCCATTGTACACGAGAAGCACTGGGTTGTCAGGATGGTGATTAAAGGGAACCACATTTTTGCAGGGCAGTAACCAGGCAAAACAGGACAAGTTAAGAATGGTGTGTCAGCCTTAACTGTGAGTTTTCTGGTTTTATTGGTTTGTGTCACAACCTTACCGTTGCTTAAATGTAGTTTGGTGGGTGCCTTCTATTATAGTTTCCCCTTACTTTCCCCATGGCTGCTAATATTTCGTGTTGCAGTTTCCCATTCTTTTTTGTCACTCGTTATCCATTACTGTCACCCCAGCTGCCAGGATGTCCTTGGAGAGGAGTCTTAATGGAGCTGTCCCGGTTAAAGGAATCCAATGTGATTGAGCTGCAGCAGAGAATCAAAATCCAAATATCGGAGCGGGATGAATAATAACTAGGTATTAAAGCATATTGGTTATTTATTACTGGCAGAAGGCAGGGAAACATTAGCATGTAAAAGGCTGCAAATTAATCACTCCTGGTAAGAGGGAACCCAAAAAGTCACCTCTACCTTCGTTAACTCCATTTTTGTTATTCCTGGTGTGTTATCTCTCCCCTTCTTGTCCCCTCCTAAGATAAATTCACATCTGAAGCTGAAAAGTAGCAGGTCTTAATTGACAGGCAAAAAGTATAGATCTAGATAGAGATATGAACATTTAGGTATAGATCTAGATATTTAGATATAAACATATATCTATATATCCTGGAGTGTGTGTGTTTGTTTTGGGGGTCATTCTGACACAGGACCATATGGGTAATGTGGTCTTCTGAGAACTTTTTGTGGTACATGGTACATAATACTAGAGAAAAGATTAATAGGTATTCAAAGGAATCTTTCCTCAGTTTCTGTGGTGGATATAGAACTCTAGTTAATAATGTAATAGAAAGACTAATGGTCAGCTAGGTAGTGTGGTGGATAGAGTGCTGGGCCTAGAGTCAGGAAAACTCATTTTCCTGAGTTCAAATTCAGTCTCAGACACTTACTAGCTACATGACCCTAGGCAAGTCACTTAACCCTGTTTGCCTCAGTTTCCTCTTTTATAAAATGAGCTGGAGAAGAAAATGGCAAACCACCCCAGTATCCTTGCCAAAAGAAACCCCAAAGAGGGTCATGAAGAGTCAGGCACAACTGAAATGACTGGACAATAAGGAAAACTAATGGATTTGGAGTGAAAGAACCTAGGATCAAATCCAGCTGTGCTTCCTTCCTATGTGTGATCTTGCACCAACTCACAATACCCTCCTTCATGAGGGGGTGGGCTGGATGACCTCTGAAGTCCCTTTTGCTCTAGATCCCTGCTCCCTGTGATTAGCTCCATTGTGCAGCAATCTCATTGCTTTATTATCAGAGATGTAAAGTCAGAGACTAGCCCGGTATCTAGGTCACATGGGGACTGAAACAAAAACCTGTGGGGTGCTGTGGCGCAACACTCTGCCTCTGTGCCCTTGGGACTCAAGGCTCCTAGAGCTCTCTCCTTCTTGGTCATTTGCTTTATTCCACATAAATCTGCTTCTTTCTAATCTCCCGTTTAGGTTCCTATCTACAAGCCTCAAGCCAGCAAGCACATACCATGTTTCAAGAGCCATGGGTTTTTTTCATCCATAAATCTCTAGCTGCCATTGTTGAATTCCATCTTCTCAAGAGAGAAGTGTCTGTATACTACTATCAACCTATGTTGCATTATTTGTGTCCTGGGGAGGAAATACCTAGGTGTGCTCCAACAAAATTGCTCTGGAACAGTGTGGGACACAACTAATTAAAGTTACATCTCTGTACATATACTATATACCATATAGTCAGGAAGACCTGAGTTCAAATCCAACCTTGGACACTTACTGATTGTGTGACCCTGGGAGGGTCACTAAACCTCTACCTGCCTCAGTTTCTTCATCTATAAAATGAAGATAATAATAGCAGCCCCCTCCCAGGGTTTTTGTGAACATCAAATGAGATGATACTTGATAAAGCACTTTGCAAACCTTAACATGCTATATAAATGCCAGCTATCATCATCATCATCATTATATATATATATGTACATATATATATATGTACATATATATATATATACTAAATTCATAGTCTGCCTGTACTATAGGATAATATTCTATCTTCAATTCTTAGAACCAGGAAATCAGGCTTCATTAATAAACTTTTGTTTACTGCAAAAATAATTTAACAAACATATCTAATGTGTGTGTGTGAGTGTGTGACAGATAAATGTCATTTTCCCAACCATGACATTTCTTAAAACTTATTAGCAGCCCCCTTTTTGGAATTACCATTGTCCTTTGAGGTTGGGTTTGTTTTCTGTTTTGTCTTGTTTGCTTAAAAAAAAAAATAACCAAAAGTCATTTGCAAACCAGCCAAATTTGATGAATAAGCTGGATCATACCAAGTGGGGTCAAATACAAAGTAAGGTCATAAGAAGGCATTTCCTGTGAGGCTCATAAAGTGAATCTAAAAGCAATAAACAAAAAGTCCAAAATGCTTTGATTAATGGCAGGAATAATTGTTGGAATAAGTGGGTGGCTGCCCAAGGTGACTACTTTGAAGGAACCAAAATTCATTTAACTACGTAAGCTCTAATATGTTTGTTACAAAATAAAATTAGGGTTACATACATCAGCAAACATATTTTTTGATACTGACTGTTTGCAACACCCTATGTTACTAAGATGAAAAAGTTAGCTAAGACACAGTCTTTGCCCTCCAGGAATTTATAGTCCAATAGGAGGTTAAGACACCAAAACCTGTAGCTATGATAAACATATTGCATAAGAAATACACTAGAGATTTACAAAGCAAACTGTCATATGATGTCTTTGGGGGAAATTAATTGCCGGTTTGGACTGGAGGAAGTGTATGGAAGCAAGAATTATTTCATGTGGATAGTGCATAAGGTACAGCAAGTTAGAATGCTCTTTTTACAAGCCAAACAATGCTAAAGAGGCCCCTGCATTACATTTCCTTGCAGATCTGTTTATTCTGAAATAAACATGTGTATATATATATATATATATATATATATATATATATATATATATATACACACATATATATGTATATATATCATATCTTGTATATATGATATGATGCTTCCTTTGAAAGACATGGTGGAATACTTCTAAAGGAAGGAATTGTAATAGTATCTATTTAGCAAAGAACTCCAACGGTTCATCAAGCATTGCATTTATAAACAGTAATTACCCCCTTTAGTGAAATGGCACAGTGGGTGGAACAGGAGGGCCTGAAGTTAAAAAGACTTGTCTTCCTGAGTTCGAACCTGGCCTCAGACACTTATTAGCTGTGTCACCCTGGGTGAATCACTTAACCCTGTTTGCCCCAGTTTCCTCATCTATAAAATGAGCCATAGACAGAAATAGCAAACTCATTCAGGATTTTTTTTGCCAAGAAAACCCCAAATGGAGTCATAAAGAGTCAGATGTGACTGAAATGACTAAAAACAACAAAATAATAGGACTGGCTTTAAGTGTAAACAGAAGAGGTGGCCACCTACATGGTGGTTCCAAGGAATTCTCATAGCACCCCCCCCCATGCTTGCTGCTCCATACATGGTCCATTCAACTTCCTTCCTGGTGTCTGAAATTACACAATTAGAAATAGTTTTGTCCTTTACAGGCCTTTCAGACAGCACAGTTGAAAAATCTTCAGGATATATATAGCAAAACAACTTGTCCAAGCTATAGGCTCTTTTGTGCCTAGTATCATAGTGGGGCAGCTTCAGTGACTTAAGACCAGGGCCAAGTCTAGGTGGAATTCTGAAGTATTGGGGTGGGAGTGGGGTTGGGGGTGGGTGGTATGTGCTCTCTACCTCAGTGTCCAGGACCTGCCTCTCTTGTCTTCCAACCTTCTTGCTGCTCTATGGCCCGTGCTCTGCCTAAGCCTTAGAAATGGCCCATGCTGCTATCTGCTTTGCCCTTATGTTTTTCCTCTCCTTTTCTGCCTTCCATATCTCAGATTGAAACTTACCTGTCCTCTGTCTCATTCCCTCAGGGTCAAGGCTCTCTAGGTGTTCAAAGGTGACAGTCTGATAAATTAATCCATCCTAATGGGAGAAGGCTAGAAGTGATCCCCAGGGACCTCCATCTCTTCCCAGGTAATCTGTGCATTTCAACAGTGACCTTCTGCAGACAATGTTTCTGCCCTTGATTACACTCAGAGTTGTACAGAGAAATGAACTGCCTCAAAAGGTAGTGGATTCTCCACCACTGGAGGTCTTCAGGTAGAAGCTCCTGGATGCCCGCTTGTCAAGGATATTGTAGAGGAAGGGGTCCTGTTTCAGTACAGATCAAACTAAATGATCGGTCAGATTTCTTTCAGCCTTTAGATTCCATAGAATTCCATAGTGTTTGGAAATTTCAGTCAAGATAGGGTGGTACCTTCATGTGCAGCAAGCTGGGAGTGGTGTTTGTGGGCAGACATGGCCTCTCTCCAAACAAGATTAAAGCTGTCCTTCCCCCTTAAAAACTCTCCACACTCTATGAAAATTTACATTTCCAAAATAGATCCCTTATGGATTATATAAATTATATGTGCATTTATATAATATATAATTATTATAATCATACATTTATAATTTCAACACAATAATATGATATGTGTCTATATTTAATAATTTATATAATTCTATATTTATATACAATAATTTTAATATAATTATACATTTATAATTTTGATACAATGATACATGTCCATATTTAATAATTTACATAATTCTATATTTATATATAATCATTTTAATATAATTATATATTTATGTATTATAATTTTATGTTATTTATAATTATACAAGAATAGTTCTTCATTTTACAAAAGGCCTCAATACAGGATTCCTTTAAATAGAAAATTCCTTTATTATGTTTAAGTATTTTAGCAGATCGCTATTTGACAAAATAGAGGGTGATGAAAACCTAAAATGATTAGAATTATTTCTGTTTGAAGATATAGATGAATATAAATGAAGTTAAAGCATCACTGTCATGAAAATAAATGGAAAAAAAAACCAACGTATTTATTAAGCCCTTGCTCTGTGCCAAGCACTGTGCTAAGGGTTAGAGATAAAATAGAAAAGCAAGACAATCCCTGCTCTTAAGCTCACATTTTAATTGAGGAAGGTGATG
The DNA here is from genome assembly GCA_011680675.1 of Gymnobelideus leadbeateri. Classification (NCBI taxonomy): domain Eukaryota; kingdom Metazoa; phylum Chordata; class Mammalia; order Diprotodontia; family Petauridae; genus Gymnobelideus; species Gymnobelideus leadbeateri. Next base: position 178,865 of record WOXC01000522.1, read on the forward strand.
TCTGTTCAGCTGCTGGGTGGATAGAAAGGCCTGGTGGCCTTTAGGGTGCTGTGACAGGGCAAACGGCAATGTTTGGGGACCTGGAAGGCACAGACTAATGCAAACTAATGGGTCAGAAGAATATTTGATTTGCAAAAACTCTGTATACATGTAACTTTTTTCTTTTTTTTTTTTTTGGAGGGCAATTTGGGTTAAGTAACTTGCCCAAGGTCACATGGCTAGGTTTTTGTTTGTGTGTGCATTAAGTGTCTGAGGCCGGATCCGAACTCAGGTCCTCCTGACTCCAGGGCCGACGTTCTACTCACTGCACCTCCTAGCTGCCCATACATGTAACTTTTAAGGAACACATCTATTGCATAAAATGAGGCCCACTTCTTCACCCTAAACAAATGGGCCTAAACAAGAGTTCTGGCTCCCTGCTGGCCAGCAAGGTAAGTGATGAAACTTGGAGAAATTTGTCCACCACTCCAAGAATACAAGGGAACAAAAGTGCATACTTGCACTAAGGAGCTTGAGCTGAGAAGCCAACAGAATTACAATATGCTTTAGTTAAAAAAAAAAAAAACCCTCAAATACCCTATTACCTTCAGCCATAAATGTCTTTTCAAGAATGTAATCCTGTGTGCCCTGACTGCAAACTGAGTTTAAAGGATCGTGCTGCAGAATCAATCAGCATGAATCTCAGCTCTTCCTCCCAGGCATTTGGGGGCCAGTGTTTCTTATACTCGCTCCCACGGAAACATAGACTCACACGCATGTACACACAGACATGTCTTGACGTACAAAGGCTATGTGCACAAACCTAAAGCTGACAGCACATGTATGCATTTTAAGAATCACAAATGAAGACACCATATGTGTTCACAAACATAACCTTAGTGCTAAAATCTGAACTGTGATTAATGTCAGGATCATCTGGCTAATCTCAGCAAGGCGACAGCTGGAATTGGATAACTTCCAACAGGTTTGGGAAATCCACAGCTCTGCATATAATCAGTTGATTTGAACATTAGCCTTTAGATAATAACATGATCTGGATATGGGAACAGATTCTTGTCCAGTAGGATTTCATATCTTACTTAGTGCTTTTGTATTAAAGTCAGGCCATAATAAATACTCTTGGAGGATTAATGTATTTTTAAGTGCTAGAGAATGATACCTTGGGCTTTTCTATACTGTACTGGTTTTCCTTTCATTGTGCTTTGAAGGATCCCCTCCCACTCTTTATTTTCCCTCTGTCTCCTCTCCAACATTTGATAAGATTGTCAGACTTTTCTTCATACAAGCTGAAAGTTGGGTCTAGGGAATGACAAAAAGTCTGTGCTCCAACCCTGGGGACTAAATAGATATTGCTTCCAGGATGTGTTAGAGCTTCCTGCTGATCTAGAGAGGCTGGCATCAAAGTCAGAATCTGAATTTGAATTCCCAGCATGCACAGATTTGCTCTTCCCTTTACTACTAGCCCAGAAGGGCCAACAAGTTTTCCAAACTAGGAGGGATAGCAAGAGTTAAGTTCCTTCCTGTAGGCTGGTTGCTTTGTTTTTATGTTTGAAGTTCTGTTCTGTTCCTCTGCCGGCATCTTGAGCCTCATCTTCCACAGTGACTTCATTAGCAGCGAGCTGCTAATTAAATTTCATATTTATGATCAGAAAATAAAATCATTGGACCTTTTTTAAATAGATTTTTATGAGTTTGGGCTCAGGCAGCTGAGTCAGCAGTCTAGGGCCTGCAAAGTTTAAACCTCTTGTTTCAAGGGGAAGATAAGTAGAACAAATAATGACATGGGGAGCGTTTAATTTTAAGTCCTAGAAGGCTTGTGTAGCTTTATTAATTTCTGGGCATCAGCAGAACAATCCTACGTCCATTTGAGAAGAGAGTAGCTCAGGGGAAGTGGTTTCCCCCTCCCATGCTCCCTCTCTACTGATTTATAAAGGCTTTGGAGAAGGCAACACTGGGATGGGGCTCCAGCAGGTGAACTCAGTAGAGAACAGGGGCCCCAGCTTCCTGTGGAGTTGGCACTGGTGCCCCCAAGGAGGTTTCCCCTATGCAAGGCCTGGAATTTATATCTATGGGTATATAGTCCTAGACAAATCACTCATTATCTGCAGATGCAAACTAATCCTTCAGCATGGGGTTTGCATGCTGGAAACTCCAATGCCTCTTCCTTTCCATGTTAGTTTGTTGCTGAAGTCGGGGGTGGGGGTGGGGGTAGGGTGGGATTGAGGGTGGTCGTCTCTGACGTACCTTTTTAAAACCAGGAACTCAAGTAACCACCTGGGTTTTTTTTTGGTCATGAGAGAAGAAAAGTTCTTTTCCTTCGTCACCAAGTTTAAAGTTTTTAGCGATTCCCCCAGTGAACTCAATATGAATCTTCTGACTCTAATCCAAGGAGAAAACAGTTTAGCCTTCACAATCTCTCCCATATCCACCCCCTTCCCTCCTCTGACACCACTTAAGTGCAGACCCTCATCTCCTCAAGCCTGGACTAATGCAACAGTCCCCTATTTGGTCTCCCTGCCGCAAATCTCTTCGCTCTCTGGTCTATTGTCTACTGGGCTGTCCAGGTAATCTTCTTAAAAGTGCAAGTCTGACCCCTCTGTTCAGCAAACTCCACTGGCTGCCTATTACCTCCAGGATCAAATATAAAATCCTCTGTTTGGCTTTTAAAACCCTCTATAATTTAGCCTCCTCCTACATTTCCGTTCTTCTTACCCTTTATTCCCCTTCGTGTTTTCTGCAGTCCAATGACACCCACCTCCCTGAAGCTCCTTGAACAGGACACTTCATCTCCTATTGCTCTTCTCTGGCTGTCCCCACATGCCTGGAATTCTCTCCCTCCTCACCTCCCCTCAACTAAAATCCCCCCTTCTGCAAGAATCTTTCCCTCTATGTGCTAGCAGCCTCCCTCTGAGCTTCTCTCAAAGTATAGATCTTGTTTATCTTTAATTGTTTGCATGTTTTCTCTCCTATTCAACGTTGAGCTCATTGAAAACAGACTATTTTTTAACCTTTTCTTGTATCTCCAACAATTAGCACCTTCCATGGCTTATCACAGGTGCTTTAACAAAGCTTATTTACTTGACTTTAGTTTCAGTACCGCCAGGCGGCCAGGCAACAAGCATTTATTAAGTGCTTACCTCGACCTAGGCACTGTGCCAAGGGCTGGAGAGACAAAGAAAGGCAATAATAATATCTAACATTTATATAACACTGTATGGTTTGCAAAGCACTTATCATTATATAATACTTTATGGTTTACAAAGCACTTTTCAAATACTATCTCATTTCAAACCGGGTTTTAGGTGTTGTTTTTATTCCTAGTTTATAGATGAAGAAACTGAAATTAATTGACTTGCCCAGGGTCACATAACTAATAAGAGTCTAAGGCAAGATTTGAATTAAGGTCTTCTTGCCTTAGGGTCCAATGGTCTATCCATTGAGCCACCCAGCTACTCCAGGGTAGCCTTCTCCAAAGTATAATCTTAGAATTTTGTAGTTGGAAGGATATTTGAAGAAGTCATTCTAGTCCCACTCTTTCACTTTGGAGAGGCCTAGTTAAAGGAAATAAGAATGGTTAGACCCAAGAAAGGGCAACTATGAGCATTGGACTTGGAATTCGGAAGTTCAAATCCAGCCTCAGATACTTGCTAGCTGTGTGACCCTGGGCAAGTCACTTAACCTTATTTGACTCAGTTTCCTCATCTGTAAAATGAGCTGGAGGAGGAAATGTAAAATCACTCCAGCACTTTTGCCTTGAAAACCCCACATGAAGAGTTAGACACAATTGAGATGATCAAATAGCTCCAAGAAGAGAAGACTTATGGGTACATCATAGCTGTCTTTGGAATAATAGAAAAATTGTCAAAAATTGGAAGAGGGCTTCAACTTGCTCTGCCTGTCCCCCAGGAGACAGAAATTGCAGCTTGCCTGCTTTGCTCCTAGAGTCAAATTGAGGCTTGGGGTTAGAAAGAGCTGCCCAATATCAAGAGAGTAAGTAGGATGGCCTGCTTTGGAAGTAGTGAGGGTCTGACCTCACTGAAGATCTTCAAGCCAAACCCACATGGCCACTTGCTGGCAACATTGCATGAGGAATTCTGGTCCTTGTGTGGAGTAGACTAAATCACTCTTAAGGTCCCTTCCAGCTTTGAAATTTCATGGGGGAAGGGGGCACAGCTAGGTGGCTCTGAATAGAGCACTGGCCCTGGAGTCAGGAGGACCTGAATTCAGATCCCACCTCAGACACTTAACATTTACTAGCCGTGTGACCTTGGGCTAGTCACTTAACCCCAATTGTCCTGCCTTCCCTCTCAAGAAAGAAAGAAAGGAAGGAAGGAAGGAAGGAAGGAAGGAAGGAAGGAAGGAAGAAAAATTTCATGAGGCAGTGCTTCTGTATTGTGTTCTTAGAGATCCACAGAGATGGAGATTGCCCTACATTAACACTGATGCTTCTCTGTATCAGCAATGCCCTTTCTCAAATCTGACTTTGAAAATGTCAGTTTCCCCTAAAGGGAGATATAAACTACATGTTCTGGTGGAGAAGAAAATGAAGAGCCAACAGCTTTGGGTTCTAATTCCAGTTCCACATTCAGTGACCTTGGGCAACTCCCTGTGGCTTGGTTTCCTTTTCAGTAACATGAGGGTATTTGTTTTAGGTCAGGGCATCCTAACTGTTTCTGTGTTGTGGTCTCCTGGCAATCTGGTGAGGCCTAAGGATTCCTTTTCAGGATAATGTTTCTAAATGCATAAAATAAAAGATCTAGAATTGCAAAGGAAGCCAATTATATTGAAATATAGTTATCAAAATATATGTACTTTTAAAAAAACAAGTTCAAGGACCCAGCTTAAAGTGCTTTAGTCTAAAAGATGGCTAAGGGCCCTTCCAGCCTTAATAGATTCTAAGTGAAATTCAAGGAAGAATGACTTCTAAGCTGGGATTTATCTTCCGTAGGATCCCAATTCCCCAGATGAGTCAGTTATTAAGCAATAATTGTACAACTATTCAAAAAATGCACCACGTTGGGCCAAGCATTCCCATTGCAAAGGCCTGCCGATTAAGCAGATAAGAAAGGAGAGGCTTTTACAGAATCAGGATTAGTTCTCCCTCATCAAGGAACAAGAAAGACCAGATACTTTTGAAGGAATTGCTCCTTAAGGCCACTGCATACCTCTCCCTGGCTAGGCTGGTGGCTGGTTCACCACCTATGAATTCAAGGCCCATTCTTCTCTCCATGCCCCATTGATTAAGCAGCTACTGTGTGCCAAGCATTGTGTTGGGTGCAGAAGGTGCAAAATATAAAAGTCAAGCCCATCCACCTCTAAGAGCTTTAATTCTGTGGGGGAAGATCACATATATATGTGTACACATTTAAGTTATGGATAACAATTACAGGCTTAGAACTGAAAAGGACCTCAAAAGCCATTCCATTTTAGAGATAAAGAAATGAGGCCTAGAGTGGCTACATGATTTGCTGAAGGTCATGCAGGTAGTGTCAGAAGTTAGATTTAAACCTAGGTCCTCTTACTCCCAAACCAGTGCTTTTCCCCAGTCATACACACACATCTACACACATAAACACACTTTCCTTGTATCCCTAACACTTAGTTCAATCCCTTGTATGCCATAAGTGTTTAATAAGTGCTGGCTGACTGACTCACTGGAGAACACATGCGCACACACACACACACACACACACACACACACACACACACAAGACAGGGTAATTGGGGAGCTGGTTGGAGGTTTGCCAAATTGTCCGGGCACTAACAAAACCAAGACTACTAAACATTGGTACAGAAATCAGAATGCTATTTCTTGTACCTGGAGTGGCAAACCACTGTTAGCCCAGGAAGTGAAGAGCTGTTTGCACATCACACCTCTCCCTCCCCCCCCCTTCATTCCCCATTCCCCATTCCCCACCAATGACATGGGAGTTCCCTAAGACACTGAACTTTGTCAACAAAAGAATATTTCATCTTTATTTTCATGTATCTCCCTCCACCCCCTCATCTAAAAGTTGTCCACAGTTCCAAAGAGAAAAAAAAAGGTAGGGTAGGAGGAAGTACCCCCCCCACACACACACACACCCCGGCCCCCCACCATCCCCCCACCTGGGTATCTCCTATTTATAGAGGCAGCCTCTATGAAGGGGGGTGTGGTGAGCTGTGGCTTCCAGGGGAGGCCTTACGGTTCCACAGCATTAGCATCTTCTAGGCCAAAGCAGCAAGTGAAAGGAGATGGGGGTTCAAGAAAAGAATCATGACATAAGATTCAGTCTCAGGGCATAGATATTTTTAAATTATAGAAGTACGATTTTCAACCAGCAAGTTCTTTTACCCTGCAGCACGTCTTTTATTAGACTAGCCTGTGTCAGCTGTTCTGAGTGAATTTCCTTGGGTCTTAGGCAGGATCGAGATCTATTGAGTCATCTCCCCCTTCCCCAAATCCCTGCTGTCCCCCCCATGCCTGCACATAGCTCCTTGTGCCTTAGAGTTGTACTTCTGTGAATTATGATGATGTTATTGTATTATATTTCTATTCTGTATTACAATGTTATTCTATTCTGTTATTCTCTTCTATTCTATATGATGTTAATTTTGTTCCATTCCCATCACAGAGCCAGAGGCCTAAGCTTGGAATCAGAAAAACCTGAGTTCCAAGTCTGCCTTTTATGCTTGCTTTGTTATTCTGAGAAAGTCCCTGAACCTCTAAGCAACCTGATTAAGATTCTGCCATACATTTGTCACGTTCTCCAGTTGCTTCCTCGGTATTTCAGATATCCCCCCCTTCATGTTTTGTCATTTCATGTTAGAATGGCCTCCTCTGGGGACTATCTTCTTGTATTTGCATCCTTAGTCCTTAACACAGTACCTGTCACAAAACAACCAGGTAACATCATTCACTGACGCATGCATGCATGAACTTTGGTCTCCTGGATGAGATTATGAACAGCTCAACCTTACCTTCAGAAGGAGGATGCAAGCTCCTTGAGGGCGGACACTAGATATTTTTTCTCAGTCTCGACCTTTGATTTGAGCCTATTATTTCATGGGGACAGTGAAAAACCAGCAGGGCAGATTGGCATCTGTTCAGCAATTTCTAATCTTAGAGTTGGCTTTATGTTAAAGGTACCTTAGAGGTTTTCTAGGCCAACCTGTTCATTTTACAGGTGAGAAAAGTTGAATACAGAGGAGCCAAAAGGCTTCCCCAGGTCCCACAAATGACTTTCCCAGCACTGCAGAGGTAGTATGTGTCACAGGCCAAAACTGAACCCAGGGCTTTCTGACTTAGAGATCATATTCTATCCATTATGTCACACTGACTTATGTACACAGTAGGCACTAAATAAATGCTTGTTGGAGTAAAAGAATTATAGTTGCTTGGTAAATGCTTGTTGACTTGATCAATTACAATCAGGTATCTTTCTACTTAGTTCTACCTTTGTGCTTGTGCTTGGAACAGCACAAGGCCCCATGGGAAAAGAGTAATTAAAAGGATCTTGGCTTTATCTTGTATTACTGTGGTATTGGTCAGCTCTTTGATGGGTGCCAATCAATATTTCTGGTCTATAATCCCACCAGGACTGGGGCTATGGTATTTGTATGTGATAGTTTATGCTGATGAGTGCAAGGCAAGGCAAAGAACTTCTCATGAAGAGTCCTGTATATTTTTCTGCTTCAGGTCCCCTAGTTCAATTAAAAAAAAAAAACCCAACAACAGCATTTAGTAAGTGCCTACTGTGTGCTAAACACTTTGTAAATATTATCTCATTTGATCCTTACAACAGCCCTGGGAAGTAGGTATTAGTATTGCCTCATTTTAGAATTGAGGAAACTGAGGCAGACAGCAGTTAAAGGACTTACCCAGAGTCACACAACTAGTAAGTGTTTGAGGTTGGATTTGAACTCAGGTCTTCCTCAGTCCAGATCCAGTGCTCTATCCATTATCAGTTCAATTCAGCAAGCACTAGAAAAATCCTTACAAGTAGGAATCGTTTCGTTATTTAGTATCTCCAGTGCCTAGCCCAGTACCTGATATATTGTTCAGTTGTTTCAGTGATGTCTGAGTCTTCATGACTCCATTTGGGGTTTTCTTGGCAAAGATACTGAAATGGTTTGGCATTCTGTTCTCCAGCTCATTTTACAGATGAGGAAACTGAGACAAACAGGGTTAAGTGACTTGCCTAGGGTCACACAGCTAATAAATGTCTGAGGCCAGATCTGACTTCAGGAAGATCAGTCTTCCTGACTCCAGGCACAAAACTTTATCAGCTTCACCACTTAGCTGCCTATTCTGTAGTAGGCACTTAATAAATGCAAGCTGATTGATTGATTTCTTAAATATCCACTATCCAGTGCTGTTCTATCTGCTAAAATCCCGAAGACAAAAATGACATTTCCTGCCAGAAAAACTTACATTCTACTACATACACAGAGAGAAATAAATACCAAATATATGCAAAGAATACACGAGTAATCTCAGAGGAGAGTGCTCATGATGGGGTTCTAGGTTCAAGCACAAGCACCCTATTATTCTTACCTGGGGGCATTTAGGAATGGCATCATGCAGGAGTTGGCATTCAAGCTGAACTTTTTATTCTTTTATTTTTATTTTTTGAGGGGGGAAGGCAAGGCAGTTGGGGGGGTGGGGCAAGTGACTTGCCCTAGGTCACACAGCTAGCTTAAGTGTCAAGTGTCTGAGGTTGAATTTGAACTCAGGTCCTCCTGACTTCAGGGCCTGTGCTCTATTCGCTGGACCACCTAGCTGCCGAAGTGGAACCTTTTAAAAGGGAACTAGGGATTTTGAGAGTCAGAGGCCAAGAAGGGAGAGCATTCCAGGCAGAGTCACGGAAGGGGAAAATGGTTAGTGCTTTCCCAAGGGTGCACCCTCAGATCAGTATACTTGATACTTATTATGACCCCACAAATGACTCTTTGCTAAATGTGCTATGAAAATTAATTCAGAGAGGGTGGCTAGGTGGCACAGTGAGTAGAGCGTCGGCCCTGGAGTCAGAAGGACCTGAGTTCGGATCTGACTTCAGACACTTACCGTACACACAAACAAACAAAAAAAAAAAACCTAGCTGTGTAACCTTGGGCAAGTTACTTAACCCCAACTGCCCTACAAAGAGCAAAAAAAAAAAAGAAAATTAATTCAGAGAGCAGAATGAGGCTCTTGCTGATGTAAGGAAACATTTTATCCGAAGTTCAAGGGAATAAAAGGAACAAATAGAAATAAAGGCAGTTTTCTGAGAAAGTCTGGTGGATGAGTGATAGATACCAAGGGGGAATTCCATCTTCTCAGATGTCATAAAGCCATCTGAGAAAGTTTCTGGTTTTCTAGTGAAGCACTTTTTTTTTCCAATTCATTTCAACATTTATTAAACTCCAGGAGCATCACCAGCGCATGCCGAGGGAGTAACAAGTTTAGCAAAGACAGTGTCCCTGTCCTCATGGACGTTACAGTCCGAATGGCTAAGACACCTGCCCAGATAAATTTGACTCAAAACAGTACATCATAAAGGAGTGAGTAAGGTGCTATGGGAGATCCAGGAGGGAGAAAATCATTACCTCCTAGGAAGGGTCACGTATAATTTCCTAGAAAATGGTTGCTGTTAATAAGGCTTACATTTTCCCAGCCACATCCCAGCCCTTTGGGAGCTGCTGGCAGACCATGTGGGGAGGCTGGGGACATCTCAAAAAGAGGATTACTTTGGCCTCTCTGGAACTGAGAAAACCTGGCTTACTCTTGGCCGCATCCTTTATGCTAGAAAATAACACGATCCCTTCCCACAGGCTCCAAGCAGGGGAGTAAAAAGCATTGCTCGGCACACAAACACCTCTTGCTCTTGCTTTAAACCTCATAGCGGGCCTTCGCACTCATTATCCTCCTGGGTGGAACTCGATGCCTGATACATCGTCACACCATGCTGGGATGGTGACCTTCAAGGTTGGGTTCCTAAATGAAATCTTGACCTCGTTTAGAAGTCCACAGACATGAGAGAGGATAAATGATAAGAGAAAGGAGCACACATCCTGCCTGGCTCCTCCAGTTCATTTCTGGTACACAGAGCCTATCCCTGATAGCAGAAACCCAATTCTATTATGAACTTTAGTTGGTCGCTGCAGTTTTTTGTCACTAGTTTGCGTTCAAATCTAGCCTCAGATGCTTGACACTTACTAACTGCATGACCCTGGAGAAGGCACTTAACCCTCATTGCCTCACCAAAAAAAAAAAAAAAAATGGTCACTAGACAGCTAGGTGGCTCGGTGAATAGAGCAGTGAGCCTGGAGTCAGGAAGATCTGAGTTCAGATCCAGCCTCAGGCACTCACTAGTTGAGTGACCTTTGGGAAGTTACCTAACCCTATTTGCTTTAATTCACTGGAGACAGTAATGGCAAACTACTGAAGTATCTTTGCCAAGAAAACCCCATGGTGAGCTATCCACCCCAGTGAAGATGAATCTTTCTGACTCCAGGCCAGCATCCTATCCAGTGAGCCACTTACCTGCCCTCTTTATTTAAATACGATTTAGGATTCACCTTCCTAGCTAATAGAAGAGGCCTGTGTATCCTTGAACTTAACAGTGTTCCATCACCCACGCATTCATTTAAAAGATGTTTTTTCTAATACATAATTTAAAGTGGAGGTGATAGAGATGGCTCTTTTTTTTTATTTGCTGGAAGGTTCATGGGTTTTGAAACGTGTTGTTACATTCTCTCCATGGCCTCCCTGATCTTGCACCAAGGTGTGGAAAATGTGAATCAAAATATTTGCGAAGTGTCAAGCCCTCAGCTTCTTAGATCCCTTTAAAACAGGTGAATTATTCAAATGTGTGTGCCCAGGGCTTACGTTCACCATAGCTCTTTGGGGGAAGGAGTGAAGAGTAAAGTGGATGAAGATATTAAAGCAATCTCATTCAGCACCAGAGCAGATCACCTGTAGTTAGACTGTCCTTCTCACTTTTGTGCCCCTGTCTCCCCACTTTGTGCCCCTGTCTCCCTGTACTCTGCATTTTTCTTTTCTTCATGGCCTGCCCCTTTTGCCTTTCCTGCTTGCATGTGTGCACTAAATAAAATGGAATGACTGGTCCTGCTCTCTGTCACACACCCCTCTGTCCCTAGTTCTCCATCCTTCCTTCTTTTCCTCCTGGACCTTTTGTTGCTTTTTCTTTTTTCGTGCCTGGTATATGCAAGCTCTTGATGGCCTATTGATCAAAGGCTGTCCAAAGTCCAAAATTGAATCCTATTTCTGACATGGAGCCATTCGATTCCAATGGACTGTGAGATCAGGGACATTATCATTTTTTATGGGCATCCCCATGTTCTCTTTGTACATAGACAGTGCTGTGATTTCAGCACTGTGGGGAATTCTCATTGTGGGTACTTCCTCCACCAACATAGATTGCAGCTCCTCTGTGATGAGAGAATTTTAAGATCGTAACTCTGAAGCTGTAAGATATCATAGAAGGCATGGGAGGCAAGCTGGGAGGATCATCCACTCCAACCCCATCTTTGAATAGATGAGGAAATTGTGATCCAGCAAAGTTGAGTCATTTAGGCAAGGTCACACAGATATTAAGCGTAAAAGGCAATATTTGGCTTAGTACATAAGTTCTAAGGAGTTGTCTGCACACGGAGTTTGAGTGACTTGTCCAAGGTCACATCACTAGGGCCAGAAGCAGGGCCAACCTCCAATCCTAGCACTTAATCCACCATACCATCCTCATGCACCTCCATGGGCATTTTTGCACATAGTAGGTGTTTAATTAGTATTGAATGTTGAGTTCACCAACCTTGAACTAATGGTCAGACCTCTGAAAAGCAGTTAGACATGCCTCTTGGGACGTAGAAGATTCCTAATTCTCCATCAGAAGGGACTACTGAAGATTGAGGCCTTAAGGGGGATCAAGTTGGGATTGTAGTATAGCAAAGGATATAACAGAAGAGTAGAAAACTTCTTCCTCCCAGATGCTCTGTTCTACTTCTCTCCCACTCAACTGGGAAATATGTCTTTGATCAGAAAGGATGGGAGAGGATGTTTGTGAGGGTGTGAGTAGAAGAAATGTGTTCATGCCGGGCTTTCCAGAGCCTCAATCCAATTTGGCTCCTCGGGGTGTTATAAGAATTAATTACAGCCAACTCCTGATTATCTGTGCTAATGGGGGACAGGAATACCATAGATAATTGACATGTGTGTTGGGGGTCATGGAAGGCAGGGGGAGCCCTTCCCATTGGAGAACTGTTTATTTTGTAGTTAATTAGGAGGTTCTGAAGGCCCTTTCTGAATTTCTCTCGCTTGGAGGGTCAGAATTTTAATTTAATCCCCAAGTCTCCAGTAGTGCTCCAAAAATAGTAGTTGCTCAAGCCATGCTTGTAAACTAACTTGGGCCCTCACCATTAGCATTAGAAGAACTGAAGAGAACAAAAATGTTTGAATTTCATTTGCCTTCCTTTCTATTGTATGTTTTTATGGAAGTAATAGTGGTGGTGGTGATGGTGACGATGGTGGTGGTTGCTGCCTTTGTTGTTGTGTTTATCCTTCATTCTTGAAGGGGACCATGGCATCAGGGAGATGAGACATGACTTGGAGTTGACTTGGGTTTGAGTGAGGGAGGGCTGTGCAAGGTCACAACCTCACTTTCTCCTCCAGAGCCATCTGGGTCCAGTGACCAGATGTTCATCAGGAAGACTGGAGATGGCCCAGGATGCAAGGTGAGACCCTGGCCCTTTTAGGCTAAGGCCTTTTCATGGATTCACTTAGAGTGAGGTAATGCTCATTCAGTAAATAGGACTCTTTAAGAAGTGAATGAAGGGATGGCTTCTTTAATAAAATAAAAAATCAGGCTGGGAGGGGAAGACCCACAGGGTTGCTGTTCCAAAGAGAAATAATTACCATTGACATTCACTGTAAACCAGAAGGGACCAAAATACAGCCATTAAGTGGAACTTGGACAGGGACCTATTGTGGTCCAATCTAAGATGGTGGTGGCAGTGGCAGTGATGGTGATGATTTGTTGTTCAGTCATTTTTAGTTGTGTCAGACTCTTTGCTACCCTATTCGGGGTTTTCTCAGCAAAGATGAGGAACTGAGACAAATAGGGTTAAGTGACTTGCTCAGGGTCACACAGCTAGCATGACCAGATTTGAACTCAGGAAGATCACTCTTCCCAACTCCAAACCAGGCATTCTACCCACTGCACCACCTCGTTACCCAATGATGATGATATCAATAATAGTATCCAAAAACTTAAGAACAGTGTTTTTCATCATACTAAGTACTACACTGTCCAAGCAGCATTGGAGGAAGATTGTTCAGAATTTAAAAGCTGAGCAAGAAGAACCCTCAGCTAGTAAGCTAGCACTTTTAAGTGCTTACTATGTACCAGGCACAAAAGCGCCAAATTATGTGGGGACAGGATGGGGGTAAACATCCTTGTTGTACTGTCTGCTACTGGAGTTAACCCAAGGATGCCCATGGAGGATGAGATCACATCCTAATACTTTCAAAACTCAACAACAGCAAGCAGTTGTTATCTCCACCTAAAAGAATATTAGAGAACTAGCAATTTGTTTCAGACAACCCCATTGAAGAAAAGAAAAACTGGAAAATGAAGATGGCTGTGGCAATGATAGAAATAATGGCAATTACTAACTAGAGAAACTAGGTGACGCCATAGTGCACAGAGGGCCAGGCCTGGAGTCCGGAGGATTCATCTTCACGAGTTCAAATCTCACCCCAGACACAAGCTGTGTGACCCTGGGCAAGTTACTTTACCCTGTTTGCCTCAGTTCCCTCATCTATAAAATGAGCTGGAGAAGGAAATGGCAAGCCATTCCTGTGTCTCTGCCAAGAAGACCCTAAGTGGGGTCACAAAGAGTGAACAATGATCATGAACACCTTATAGGTAGGAGGATTTTGCAGGATCACAGATTTATAGCTGGGAGGACCTATGGAGATGACCTATTCCAGACCCTTTTTTTTATTGTCACCTTATTTATTTAACTTGTATGCAGAGTACATCCAGTGAAATGCTAGACTGGATGAATAAAAGCTGGAATTAAGGTTGCCAGGAGAAATAGTAACAGTCTCACATATGCAGATGATGCCGCTCTGATGGCAGAAAGTGAAGGGGAATTAAGAAGCTTCTTGATGAGGAGAAAACATGAGAGTGTAAAAGCTGACGAAGCTTGACATCAGAAAAACCGAAAATCTTGGCAACTGGTCCCATCACCTCCTGCAAGCTCAGAGCTTTCAGGATTGCCAAGCCCTTTCCTCACAGCAGCACTAGAACAGGTAGTTCATACAAGTGTCAGGAGCCCTGTTTTACTCTGGAGAAGACTGAGGCCAGGAGAGAGGAGGTGACTGGTTCAAACCCTGCCCCCCACTATGCCTTAGAGATGAGGTCACACAGTTCTAGTTGTTATATGAGAGAGAAGCAAGAAGCTGTCTGAGGCAGGAGGCTTCTTCTTTGGCTGACGGGCAGATGGCCAGCCCAAGACCAGAGTGTCTGACTGGTGTGTGTGGGGGAGTGGGGCACAGGGAAGGTGGTGTAGCAGCATGGCCTGGTCTGGGACTAGCTAGATAATGTGGGCTCATTCACCAGTCACAACAGCTCAGCCCCAGAAAGGGAATTCCAAGCCTGAGTGAATCAAGTTCCCCAGGGCATGCCCCAGACCTTTCATTTAACAGGAGAGGAAACTGAGGCTCATATAAGGACAAGCGACTCGCCTAAGGACAAGTATGTTAATAAATAATAGAACCAGGATTTGAGTCTGACTCTATTTGTGCTGTTTGCTGGGGTGGAGGGGTGTACTTTTAAGCATATTCATATGCACTAAGAAGTGGAGGATGAGCAGGGAAAAAAGTGTGTGAGGGGAGGAGGGACTGGTTAGATAATTAACACATGGAATAATCAGTCCTTGCATAGTAAAGCACTGGCTTCATTCCTATTTGCAAAATGCCCATGAGTTTTCTAAATGATGGAACATGATGAGATGAGAAACAAAAACCTTCCCCATTACTCTGTCTTTGCTACTTTGTCCAGCAATTTGCCAGGGTCACAGTTTTGATTATTTCTTTTCTCTTAGTAAGCACCACTGCGTTCTGTATGAATTCTAGATTGGGTAGCAGACAATGTCCGAACGATGATTGTAATTTTATGGAGGAAGGCTTTCCCATCCCTTTCTGTTCAACAGCAGAATCTTCTCGGAGGCTAACTCCCTCACTCTTAGGGTGGTGGGGGGCTGTTATCACTGCAGAATCTCAGTATCTCAGAGCTGGAAGAGGCCTCTTGTCTGACCCACATCTAAACAGGAATCCTTACTATGGCATACTGATGAGTAATCATCCAACTTCCGCATTCACTTCTAGTGAGGGGAAACCTGCTGCCTCCTCTAGCAATTCACTCTGCTCTTGGAACATTCTAATTGTTAGCAGTAGCTAATTAATAATCCCCGTTTATATAGTTCTTTGAAGTTTACAAAGCACTCTTAAAATACAACATCTTATTTGATTCTCAGGACAGCTCCATGAGGGAGGTCCTTTTATTGTTCCATTTTATACATAAGGAAACTGAGGTTCAGAAGTTAAGTGCATGGAAACAGCACCAAATAGTCAGAGGACCTCGGTTCGAATCCAGTCTTTGTCACTACCTAGGTGACCTTGGACAAGTCTCTTCACTTCTCGGACTCTCAGTTTTCTCTTCTGTTAGATGAAGATGAGCTCTAAGGTGCTTAAGTTAATTATCCTGTGACTTCCCTGTGATGATGTGCCTAATAAGTCTGAAGCTGGATTTGAACCTGGCTCTACCCACGTTTAGCATTCTTTCCCTAACACCTCATTGCCTCTTCTCAATAGGTCTGTTGTTACTGATCAGTCATTTCAGTTGAATCTGACTCTGTCACCCCAGTTGGGGTTTCTTGGCAGAGATACTTGCCATTCCCTTCACTGGCTCGTTTTTTCAGATGAGGAAACTGAGGCAAACCAGGTTAGTGACTTGTTCAGGGTCACACAGCTAATAAGTGTCTGAGGCCAGATTTGAACTCAAGAAAATGAGTCTTTTTGACTCCCGGCCTAGCACTCTACATAGCCCACTAGCTGCCCTTCTCAGTAGGTACCTTTTCCTTATTTCAAGACTAAATTTGCCTCTTTGAAGCTCCTACCCCTGTTCCAATTTCTGGCCCCTACACTGAAGCAGAAGAAATCTAATCCCTCTTTCATCAGATAGCTGTTCTCTTCTCCAAACTTAATGTCCTTAATTCCTTCAGCCAATCACTGTAATCATTTGACTGAGTGGCCACAATGTACCAGGCATCCCACAGTGCAAAAGACTCTTTCATCTGTACAAGAACATCTGTTTGGAAGGTCACCAGCTGCAGAATATACAGCAAATTATCATTATCCTGTGTAATTTTATTTATCCTGTATATATCTTACATGTACATTGCTGTTTGTATGTTGTTTTTAGCAATAGATTGTGAGTCCCTTTGAAAGCAAGGCCTGATTTCTGCCTTTATTTGTATCCGTGGTGCTTAGTATAGTGGAGGCACACAGTAAGCACTTAATAAATGCTTATTGCCTTGTAATGGGAGAATGCACTATTACAGCTAGCTCAATGCTCTGACTACTGCAGAATTACTCATTTTCAAAGCATTAGGATCCAAAAAATTAATTATAGTAACACTAGAATTATAGGAAGGTGATGATTTTTCTTTGATGATTCTATAAGATTTTGTAGTACTTTGGGGTCCAGTTGTGGACATCAACTATTATGGTGCCGCAATTCAAGAGTCAGTCATTCTGTTGGTCAATAGATATTTATTAAATGCCTACTGTGTGCCAGGCACTGTGATAAGCACTAAGGATACAAAGGCAAAAAAAAAAAAAAAAAGATTGTCCCTGCCCTCAAGGAGCTTACAATCTGATGCTGGAAGACTATGCAAAAAGGGAGTGAGATCATGATCCTGATGGAGTCCAGTTCAAAAGAGCACGGCCAGGTGGGAAATAGGAGACGATGGCTGTGAGCCTTCTTTAAATAGAGGCTTTGGGGAGTTCTTTGCTCCACCCTCCAGCTCTCCAATCAGAGGCCACTGATGAGATGTGAGTACCAAGATGCTGCGGTGTCTTGGATGTTGGGCTTACAGATGATGAGGCTCCTGGAGATATGATCAAAGCAGAGTCCAGTCCAAAGAAGGGCATTCTGGTGGGAAATGAAGAGATGGTTGGCCTAGGAACACTTTTTAAAAGGAATGTCAATTAAGAGAGAGTTCCAATTCCTAGTGAACCAAAGTAGGATAAATCAGGGTTTGGGGAGGATTAGATACTTCTCTGTATCTTTGAAGAGTAGAAATGAGGAAAAGCATTGTTGTAGCCTAGCCAGATCCATACTATAGATTAAGGGGCAGAGTTGGGTATCACATCAGACTTATGGCATACCCATGAAGTTTGCTCACAAGGGAAATGAGGAAGGAAACGTGAGAGAGAAGTACCAAGAAGGGAGTTGAGTTGTTTGCCATTTCTTTCTCCACCTCACATTATAGTTGAGGAAACTGAGGCCAACAGAGTTAAGTGAGTTGTCCAGAGTAACCTGGCTAGTAAGTGCCTGAGATCAGATTTGAACTCAGGAAGATGAGTCTTTCCACTAGTTGCCCTGCAGTCAAGAAGACCTGAGTTCAAATTCCACCGCAGGCACTTAATTAGCTTCTGTCAGCTTCAGTTTTCTCATCTATAAAATAATGGTACCTTCTTCTCAGGGTTGTTTATGAGGCTAAAATAAGATAATATTTGTACAGCCCTTTGTAAATTGTAAAGCTATAGATAGCTGTTATATATTTGTCTATTCAAGGTTTGCTAGAAGCTATCTGCTTCTCAGACCTGCCTTCAAAAAGATACGGTTTCACTGATAATCCTAAAACACGGTCCTACTACTTACCTTCTGGTTCAGAAAGCTGCAGTGACCAAGACAGATTCTTTGCTTTGTCATTTAAAGCCCTTTGCAATATAGCTCCTGCCTGCTTTCCCAAGTTTATTGCACACTTCTCTCCTTCACAAACGCATGTTCCACTCAAACTGTCCTACATGTTGTTCCCTTTATATAAAATAACAATAATATAGCTAACATTTGTATAACGCTTACTACGTATGCCAGGCACTACACTAAGCGCTTTATGATTATCTCATTTGATCCTTAAAACAACCCTGGGAAGTAGGATCTATTATCATCCCTATTTTACAGATGGAGAAACTGAGGCAACCCATGTCATGAAGGAAAAAAAAGACCCTCATTGCTCTGTAGCCTTCTAATTCTGCAGTAACAGTGGCAGAGTGGTAGAAAGGAGGAAAAAGGGACTGAGAATCAAATTGCTGATATAGATGATCCAAAGAGGGAGGACCAAGTGGATGAAAAATGTCCATTTTATAGATTATGACCTTCATTTAGGTGGAAAACTATAACACTTATCTATCATTTTGTGTGTCTGGGTCAGACAATG
Organism: Gymnobelideus leadbeateri; assembly: GCA_011680675.1. Classification (NCBI taxonomy): domain Eukaryota; kingdom Metazoa; phylum Chordata; class Mammalia; order Diprotodontia; family Petauridae; genus Gymnobelideus; species Gymnobelideus leadbeateri. Next base: position 197,354 of record WOXC01000522.1, read on the forward strand.
CAGATGGCCACTGAATTGAGTTATATGGAAAAAGAACAGGTTGTCTTGCCTTCAGGAAATTACAAAATTCCTCTAATGACCCCAAACGTCTTCAAGAAACAATGGCCCATCATGCCACCAGCATGTCAGACGTACACAGAATACAACAGTATCCAAGAAATTTGAAATGATGATTATACAGAAGGCAGTGGAGGGGCAAACGGTAGGAGGGAGCAGGCTACAACATATAGCCTATGAGAAATTTTGAAGAAAAAGAATAAGATGTCATCAAGGAAATGCGTAAGTGGGAAAATGCCCTGGTCATGTGAACGATGGTGACAGATGAATTTCCAGGAAAGGTACAATGGGAAGAGTAGAAAGTCATGATTCAGCAGGGGAATTTCAGAGGTAGAGAAGCTTCAAGTGTTGGTGAAAATGGCCAGTATTACTTTCAACCCTCGAGCAGAAAATGAGGAAGTTGGGAATTTGAATAAAACATCAGTTTCAGAATTGATGACCTGCCCCCCAGCAACTCCTATTCACCAGTCCTGAGACTGAGATGGGAAGCTGGAATGGACCTTAGAGGTCTTCTAGTTCAACCCCCTCATATTACAGATGAGGAAACTGAGGCCCAGAGAGGCAACTTTCTTGCTTTTGCATCTGTTTCTCTACCACTTTTTTAGGTAGCTAAAATAATGGAAGTAGAGGCCTTGGGGATTGGGGCAGTTGATAAATTGGGAGGTTCAAAGTGTCATCAGCATGAATGTTGGAGTTACTACAATGACATTTCCTATGCTTAAGTGAGAGATAGAAACAGTCTAGTAGCACCAGCATTTTCTCATGAATTCCTGTTGGCATTGCATGGAAGAGAAGGTTTGAAAAGCACTGTTGCATACTTCTAATCTGTAACTGATTCATAGCAGAAGACAGATGGGAGCTTAGATGTAAACCTCAGGCACAGCCAAGGTAAACTAGATGCTATTGCCCTGAAGCCAGTGAAGAACACATGATTGATATAAAAGTGGGATCCAATACTGCACCTAAACACCAAGGTCCTATCCAGGCACGAAGAAGTCGGAGTTATTTTAAGAGGAATCCCTTACATATGCCTTCATGTAAACAAACATCTAATGACTTATCCACTAGAGTCAATTAGTCCATAAATTTTTATTCAAAGTGCATTTATTAAGCCTTTATTGTGTGCAAAGGGCTGTAATAGGTGGTGAGGGTACAAAGGCAGTGAATTCTAGTACCTGCCCTCAAGTAGCTCACCTGCCACCACAGGGATACAAGATTTACACAGACAAGACAAGTTGAGCATCTATGACCTTCAAGTTCAGATCTATATTCTGTGGAGAATACAAAGAATTATTGCCCCAGATAACATAGGTGGGAATAGATGTCAGAGTCTAGATTCACACCCAGGATTTATGATTCTGTCATTATACCATTGATATTCCAGGGTTCCCCACCTTTAAGAAAAACCAGTAGGGGCAGCTAGGTGGCGCAGTGAGTAGAGCACCAGCCCTGGAGTCAGAAGGACCTGAGTTCAGATCCTGCCTCAGACACTTAACACACACAAACAAAAACCTGCTTTCTTGGCCAGCCTCATTGTCTGGCCAAGAAATCGACCTACACAAAACAAATGGATGTATGATTGGTAAAGAGTTGAGCTGCCCTTGGGGTAAGCAGTGAGGCTGAATCTCCCAAAGCATTAAAGTTCTTGAGGGCAAGAAGTCTCATATTTTCATCTAGCACCATTCTGATCCATAGTAAATACTTAATAAATGCTTTTTGATGAATTGATTGGATCGCTTGAGAATGAGTTTACATATTGTACATTTGGTTGTTGTTGAGATGTGGATAAAGACCCCAGCCTAAAAACCTCCTCTCTCCCTGTCCCTGTCTCTCTCTTGCTCTCTCACTCTCTCCTCTCTTTTCCTTCTCCCTTTCTTCCTTCTCTCTTTCTTTCTCTCTCTCTCTCTCTCTCTCTCTCTCTCTCTCTCTCTCTCCCTCTGTCTCTTTGTCTCTGTCTCTGTGTGTCTCTTTCTCTCTGTCTCTGTCTCTCTCTTGCTCTCTCACTCTCTCCTCTCTTTTCCTTCTCCCTTTCTTCCTTCTCTCTCTCTCTCTCTCTCTCTCTCTCTCTCTCTCTCTCTCTCTCTCTCTTTCTCTCTCTCTCTCTCTCTCTCTCTCTCTCTCTCTCTCTCTGTCTCTCTCTGTCTCTCTGTCTCTCTCTCTGTCTCTCTCTCTGTCTCTTTCTCTCTGTCTCTGTCTCTGTCTCTCTCCCTGGCTTTTGAAGGGAAGTAAAAACTAGAAACTTCCACTTTTTCTATTTATGCAGAAATTATGTGGAGATTGGCCTCAAACTTCTAATCTTCACTGCCCTCGATACATTCTCCATTGACTCTGATCCTAGGAAGCAGTGACCTTGGCCCACTAGAAGAGGATCAAGCTGCCCAAAATTAAGTAGTCTCAGTTTGAGCTTATCACCCTAGAAATCATTTCATCCTCTTTGGCTGCTTCTGTCCATCGAACCATTATGCAAGAAAATGGGCAGTATTACTTTCCACCCTAGAGCAGAAAATGGGTAAGTTGGGGATTTGAATAAAACATCATTTTCAGAATTGATGACCTCCCCCCCAGCAATTCCTACTCACCAGTCCTGAGACAATAGATGGGAAGCTGGAATGGACCTTAGAGGTCTTCTAGTCCAACCCCCTCATATTACAGATGAGGAAACTAAGGCCCAGAGAGACGACTTTCTTGCTCTTGTATTTGTTTCTCTAGCACTCAGTTCAGTGTCTGGAACATTGTAAGTGCTTAATATATACTTTTTTATTCGTTTATTGCCCCAGATAACATAGGTGGGAATAGATGTCAGAGTCTAGATTCACACCCAGGATTTATGATTCTGTCATTATACCATTGATGTTCCAGGGTTCCCCACCTTTAAGAAAAACCAGTAGGGGCAGCTAGGTGGCGCAGTGAGTAGAGCACCAGCCCTCGAGTCAGAAGGACCTGAGTTCAGATCCTGCCTCAGACACTTAACACACACAAACAAAAACCTAGCCGTGTGACCTTGGGCAAGTTACTTAACCCCAATTGCCCTCCAAAAAGCAAAAAAAAAAAAAAAAAAAACCAACCAGTTCAGGCTCCATTGCTACCAGTGCCCTTTGATTTTTCCCAGCATCTGAGACAATTTCTATTACTTTCCTTCTCTCTCCTCCCCCACTCACCTCCTGAGTTAAGTAGTAGGAGGTAGAGATAGGAAACAGGAAACTTCATTCTCAGTCCCTACATAAAAAAACTAGGAATCTGCATTTCCCCCAGATATTAACCTTCTAGTTGATTGAACTATATGGCAGATTTACTTTCAAATGCCCAAAAAGCCTCCTCAAAGTGTTGCCGCATTTACCTATTTCCATGATATTTAATAAAAAAAAAAATATGAAAAACCCTGGCTGGCCCCACCAGTAGCAATACATTTTAAATTGATCGTCACATCGATTCTAAGTATATTTTCAGTGCATTTTATGAATGCAAAAGGACATTTTGGTATTTGGTCTGTGTGTGCCTGGGTTTCTGAGAGCTCAAAGGATTCCTGCAATGCTGAGGAAGGGAGCTCTGGGCCAAGGAGATAACTTCATTTGCGGTGGTGATAGTGACCTGGGTGAACTATGCTAAATTCCCCTGGTAAATTATGGCGCTCTTACTCTAATTTGAATTCTCTCAACTAATGCGCACCTTTAATATATGGGCAGAGTTGGGCTGTAACTCAGGGTCCCTGCTTCCCTTCCTCTCCCCTTTTTCAATTTCCTTCTGTTCCCAACTCACTTATCACTTCCTTTTTTTTTCTTCCTTCTCTCTCTCTCTCTCTCTCTCTCTCTGAACTTGTTTTACATCTTTCCCCTTATTCTCTTTTCAACTGCCTCCCTTGTTTTATTTTTTTTAATGGACCTTCCTCTTTTTTCTCCAGTCCTGCCCTTACTCCAAGTTCTCTTTAGTTGTTGTCTTGGGGTCCTAAGCCCTCTTCCTCTTCACTGATACCCCTTCTCTCTTCTTCACCAATGAAGTTTGTGTCTTACTTCCTCTCTCAATTCAACAAGCATTTTTGGAACATCCCCTTCTGTGCTAGGAACTGTGCTGAGACTGTTTGGTTTTTGTTTTTTTCTTAAATCCCCCTCCTGGGATTTCTCATCATAAGGACCACCCAGTGAGAAAATCCCACATGCCTGGGGCAGTGAAAGGACGAGTGACTTTCCCAGGGTCACACTTTGAGTATATGTCCAAGGGCTGGATTTTAAATCCAAGGTCTCTTTATTCAGAAGCTAGCTCTCTATTCAGTTAACCACATTGCTACAAAATGAAAACAGAGGCATGGGTCAATGGAAAGATGCCTGCCTCATAAGTCAGGGGACTTAGGTTCATACCCTAGCTCTGCCACTGACTACAGAGGGAATAGTGTGACCTTGGGTTATGAAAGAAGGCAGGAGTTCTATAAGGCCTTCGTGCCCAACTGATGTTGCAGCTGAGTAATGTGGGCATGTCCCTGATCTGCAGCTGAATAATTCGGTGGATAGAGCAGTAGGCCTAGAACTCAGGTCAGAAATTCCTAAATTCAAATGTGGCCTCAGACACTGGCTGTGTCATCCTGGACAAGTGTCTGAACTTCTGTCTGCCTCAGTTTACTCTGCTGTATAATGAGGATAATTAGTAGCATCTACCTTGCAGGGCTGTTGTGAGAATCAAATGAAATAAAATTTGTCAAGCACTTTGCAGAGCTTAAAGTGCTACATAAATGCTAGCTAGCTAGTAGTAGGAACAATTTTGCTGTTCAGTCATTTTTTGGTCATGTCCAAGTCTTCCTGACCCCATTTGGGGTTTTCTTGGCAAAGATACTGGAGTGGTTTTCTATTTCCTTCTCTAGTTCATTTTAAAGATGAGGAAACTGAGGCAGACAGGGTGAAGTGACTTGCCCAGGGTCACACAGCTAGTATGTGCCTGAGGCTAGATTGGAACTCAGGTTTTCCACCCAGTTCTCTATCCACTGATACTTCTTTATCCTGATACAGGCTTTTATAATCTCCTTCCTGGACTACTGCAATAGCCTGCTGCTTAATCTCCCTGCTGAAAGTCTCTCCCCCTCAAGTCCATGCTCCACTCAGCTGCCAAAGTGATCTTTCTAATTGAAAGCCTGACTATGTCACACACACACACACACACACACACACACACACACACACACACACACACACACACACACACACACACACACCCTCAAACTCCAAAGGCTCCCAATTACCTCTAAGATTAAATATAAAATCTTCTTTGATTTTTAAAAGCCTCTCAGCCTGATTCCTTCCTACCTGTCCACTCCTCTTTCACCTTCCTCCCCTCTGCACACACCACACCCCAGCTACCATGGTCCACTTGTTTTCCGTACACATAACCCTCTACCTCCCAATTCTGTGCATTTGTATTGGCTGTAGCCATGCTTAAAATGCTCTCCCTCTGCACCTTCTATTCCTACTTTCGTTCAAGACTTAATTCAAGTTCCACCTTCTTCAGGAGGCCTTTTCTGGTCTCTCTCACTGCTAATACTACTTTCCATTCATACTATAGCCATCTTTAATGTACACAGCTATTTGTATATTGTCTTTTCTATTAAAATGGAAGTCCTTTTTGAGCATTCTTGCTTTGCCCTATATGCTCAGCACTTAACACAGTGTTTGGCACATAAGTGCTTGCTGAAGACCATCTCCTTCCTGGCTGGATACTGCCACCTGAGGATCCCACTGTGAGAGCCTGGGAAAGTCACTTAACCTCTGACAAAATGGATCCACTGGAAAAGGAAATGGCAGACTGGTGTCCTTGCCAAGAAAACCCCAAACGGAGTCATGAAAGGGTCAGACATGACTGAAACAACTAGACGTAAGCAATACATCAGAGTGGAGGCTGTGTGAGTGGAGAAAAAGAGACATGTGAGAAATGCTGTTCAGGCAGAAATGACAAGATTTTGGCAATAGATCGGATATGTGGAGTCAGTGCAAATGAGGAGGGGGGATGGTAACGAGGTTTTAAGCCTGGGTGACTTGAAGGATGGTGGTGTTTTGGGCAATAATAGAAAAGTTTGGAAGAGGGAAAGGCTTGGGGAAAAGATGATGAGGTTTTTTCCAGACATGTTGTGTTTAAGATGCCTATATCTCCAATGATTCATATCCAGTGATAGGTATCCAGCCGGCAGTTGGTGGTGCAAGACTGGTTATACAGGAGAGATTAGGGCTGTGTATATAGATCAGGAAATTATTTGCATAGAAATGATAAGTTAAACCTATGGGAGCTAATAAGATCTCCTAACAAGATTATATACAGGAAGAAAAGAAAAGGGCCCAAGACAATCACTTAGGGAAATTGATGGTTAGTGGGTATTACTGAATGAAGATCCAGCAAAGAAAATTGAGAAGGAATGGTCAGACAAACAGAGAACCAGAAAACCACAGGCTCACAAAGACCTAGTGAGAAAAGAGTAGTCAGGAGAAAGGAGTTGTCAGTGTCAAATTTGTGTTTGTAGGCAGCAGGGAAGAAACCAATAGATGGGGAGAAATTGAATGGTGCTCTTGATGGCTACTGTGACATTTTTCAAAAAAGGGCAAATATACACACTCCTTTTCAATTAGAAGATTTTCAGGCTTTTGGGACTCTCTCTTCAGACTCAGAAATATACACCCAGGGTCTTTGGGAGTAGATTGTCCATCTTAATGTGGACACTTTGGGCTATTTGATAGGTCCTGTCTGTTGCCAAAGATTATTCCTTTTTAAGTACTTCACCTATTTCCAGACAACAAAAACCTTACCTGAATCTCTCTAATTCTTCCTGGATTTTATTTCTCCATAATCTTATCTAGGCAGCTTTTCTATTTGTCTACTTTGGAATTTCCACTTTATTAGCCTTCAGGTTTCACTCTCTTGGGAGATGCTACTGAAATAGTAATCTAAGCCCAAATGTTTTGTCTGCTTAGACCCACTAGTTTATTTGTGATTCTGAGATGGAAGAGATTTGATTCTTTGGGGGGAAAGCCCAGCTTCTCATCAGTGCTGGGCATAGAGGGAGAACTGCATAAATGTTTGTCAGTTACTATTTGAATAGGGCTTTTCTTAATCAGCCCAGAACAGTTGGCAACACAAAGAGTTAAAAATCAAGAGAAATGTTCAATCAGATCCTATTCTCCCTGAAATAATAACCAGCATGTTGAAAGGGGGTGCTGTTAGAAGGGGGGAAAATTCCATTGGGTGAGTCAAGCAAAAAAAGAGGTGAAGAATTCCTTTTAATGGAGAAGACTTGTTTGGAGCTGGCTTTTTCTTTGGAAGCACAGATGCCTTTCAAAAAGGAACTAACTAGAAGTTATTGTTATCCCCACAGTCTCCTGTAGCTAAGAAATATCTGCTCAACTAGTCATTTAAAATTTTAAAATGCACATGCACACACAGAAAAACCCAGCAGGAGAGAAATATCTCATTATCACTGCAGGCAGCCTTATTTCCCCATGGCCAGCTCCAGCCAAGAAGCTGCTGTCCAAGGTAGTCTAAGTTAGTGACCTCACTCACACCCTTGGTTTGTATTTGGTACAGTCCTACCTCTATGGCAGATTGCAGCCACCAGTGTTGTGTGGTTGCAGTTTAGGCAGCTCTGGAATTGGGAATGGGATGGAAAGAATATTCATACAGATCAAATGTGATAAATTAGTGCACAATTTAGAACAATTTCAATCTGTCATTCCTAATTGTTTTGGGTTTTTTTTTTTAAGTGAAATCAGCTTCTCTGCAGCAGTATTAGAAAAATGAAAGCCAGAGGCAGAAAGACTAATTCAGAATGCATACCCTTCCAAAAATGCTTTGAGTCAGTTTAAGTTTGGAGACACAAGTAAAGTAATGATTCAGGCACAAGGGAAGTGGTATGGTTTGATCAGGCTTGTATTTAGATAGGATATAAGCTCCTTGAAGGAAGGAATGGTTTAATTTTTATGTTGGTATTACTAGTACCTAGCAGAGCACCTCACACATATAGAAGGCATTTAATAGATATTTGTGGATCAATAGATTGATAGATACTCCCTGATTTCAGTCATCGTAGCCCTCAAATCTTGGTCTTTTCTTGATGCTTTCTTAGCACTTCTCCCAAAGCAAGAGACAGAATAGACAAGTTTTCTTCTGGCAGAAACCATTGGTCCCTTGTTGAAATCCCTAGAGATTGAATGAACTGATTAAATGGACTTTGTGGGTTTCAGATTAAATACTATAGGTAGAGTGCTAATTGAAGAGAGGTACAAGGGTGGATGGGGAGTCCCTGTACAGACTGGGATTGTATCCAAGAAGTTTGGTCAGAATATTAGAAGTGTTAAGTCAGAGAGGAGAATGGAGGTGAAGTGGGTAATTTGTAAGGGGTCCTGGGGAGTGCATCATGGAGGTGGATAGACAGTGACTGAAAAATGGGGCCAAAGGTAGAGAGAGCTCAGCCCTGTATTTGGGAGAATAACCAACAGCCTAACACTGTTACAGAACAAACTCTCAGCTTGTGTACCAGAAGCTGTGAATAATGGAACACATAGATAATAGTAGATTCTGTTAGCTTTCCATGTGGGATGTCTTATCTCCCAAACTACATTATGAGAGCAAGGACCATGTTTTATACATTGTTGTACCTGTCCCAGCCTCTAATCCAGCACATGTACATGGTGTTGATGACTTACTAGATTGATTTTTTGATACTTACGTATTTGAAAGTAGGAAATGAAAGGAAAAGCCTGAGGGATCTAATCATTACCCAGTTTTTTTGGGCTGGGACCAACCAGCCTTTCTTAAAAGACTTGGATAGTATTTGTGACCTATTACAAGAATGACGATTGCTATTTTCAAAAGAAATTTCATCAACAGTCTGGAAACTGCTTTATAAATATTCATGGATGGAAAATGTGACCATCTCAATTTTCTTATTAAACCATTCTAATCATTTGCATTTAGTCTATTACATTTAGTCATTTCTTAAAAATTAACAAGCATTTATTTTCTGTCCCTTCCACCTCCCTCCACTATTAGGAAAAAGAATAAAGAAAAAAAAAGAAGAAACCTTGAAACAAATATGCATAGTCAAGCAGAACAAATTTCACATGAAGGTAGCATGACAGTGGATAGAGAGACAGCCTGGGTTCAAGTCCTCCCACTGGCTGTATGACCCTGAACAAGTCACAGTCTTTCATTATTATAGCTGCTGACGTCTAGAAAGACAGGAACTTTCCTCATCTGAAATCACAGATCCAGGCCCTAGCTATCAGAATATAAGCTTTTCCTTGCAGAAATACACTGTTTCCTCTTCTGTCTTTACATGTCTGGTGCTTAGTACAGTGTCCAGTATATTGTGGTTGTTGTTTAGTTGTGTCCATCTCTTTGTGACCCTATGGACCACACTATCCATGGGGTTTTCTTGGCAAAGATACTGGAGTGGTTTGCCATTCCCTTCTCCTATAGATTAAGGCAAACAGAGGTTAAATGACTTGACCAGGGTCACACAGCCAATAAGTATCCGAGGCCACATTTGAACTCAGGTCTTCCTGGCAGTAGGTACAGCATTCTATTCACTGAGCCACCTAGCTGCCTAACTTCCAACTCCATACAATGACATACTTTTTAGAGTAGGTCCCAGTATATAGCTAGAGCTTAATCAATGCTCCTTGAATTGAAATATATCTATACCTATTTATCTGTCTATCTATCTATCTATCTCTATGTCTATATATATATAATAATATATACATAGATATACATATATATGTGCATATATATGAATATATGTGCATATACATATATATGTGTGTATACATATATACATAATTCACCTACATCATCTCATTTGATTCTCACAACAATCTTGTGATATATTTGGTGCTATGTTACCATCCTGCCTTTACAAATATGGAAATTAAGGTTCAGAAAATTTAAATGATATGCCTAAGGCCACACAGTTAGCAAAAGTGGCAAAATCAAGGCCCAGTCCAAAAGTCATAATTCCTTATTCAGAGCTCTTTCCACCAAGGCCTGCATACCAAGGCAGAATCTAAAATCTCTTATTTCCCAGATCAGTTCCCTCACCATTAGACCAAATTGTTTTTGCTGGTCGGCTTTGCAAAGGGTATTTTCAAACTGCTGTGATAAATGTTCCTCTTTAAGGAATCGGGTCTGGGTCACTGGGTCACTTTTTTAAGAGAACAGCTCTCTGTAAGGCCACTGCTTCCTCATGCTGCCCTTGTGGCCCTTCAGCAAAGCAGCAGCTTCAGAGACAAACCTTCTCTAGAGGCCTGGAGGGTGGGTGTGTCCCATTACCTCCTAAGGCTCTCTCTATTGGGGTATATTTCATCTTTTCAAATCATCTTTTTTCCCCCTTTTTGCAAAAAGTCCTTTCAATTAGGTGGAGATTTCTTCAGAATAATTAAACTCTCCATATCAAGTACTCACTCCAATTACGCAGGCAAATCAATTAATCAAACACACATTTATCTCACTGGCGGCTAACCCCTTTTCTGTTCCAAAAATTTTAGTCAGTGGCAGCTCTTTGAGATTCTCCAAGATGGGCTAATTCAACATTGACTGTTTGGCTCTGACCAGGAAGTAGCCTGAGACTGAGAGGTCACTTTGGAGTTTGGTGTAATGTACAATTTTTTGTTTTGTTTTCAAAATGTCTCTACCTTACTAACTCCTAAAATGGCAGCGCTTGGGCCACCTGCTGGTGTTCAATTTCCCCAGATACTTCTCAGCCTTAGTTTTCCTTTTTTCTCTCTCTTCCCTCTCAGGAGCCCCAGAGTTTGGGCTGTCTCCACATTAAAAGCTACTTTAGATGCCATCCAATTCAACACCTACTTTTACAGATGAGGAAATCAAAACCATAACTCAGGCAGGGCAAATAGGGTGTTGCCCCAGGTGCCAAAATTTAGAGTGTGTCAATAGCACCTATACCCTTTCAGCAGGTAGAAACAACTGAGCATCCAGTAAGCAGGAGTAATTAGTTAAAATAGCACCAGGAAGATGGACTCCAGCTGAGTTCCTCTCTAGTGCAATCCACCCTTCTCCATTCTACCAGCTGTCGCCTCTTGGTATCCAAGGAGGATCTTCTCTCCCAGCAGGTGTTAAGGTCTCTTTCCCCAAGGCCAATTTTTCTGTCATGGGCATGAGTTTATATATCTATAGATTAAGAGACTCATTCGGTTTGGTTCAAGGAGTAGGTAGCAAAATTGGGATTAAAATCTGGGTTTTCTGACTCTAAATCCAGCTTTCTTTCCATTGCCCCACCCGGTTTATTCTTTCATTCTCTGCAGAATGGGGTGCAGTTTTCTACGTCTTCCCTTACCTATTGCTTCTGAAAAGAAAACATAGCCCTTCTTTTCAAGTTTTCTGGGGGATTTTTTTTACCATTAGTAACTATAGGAAAAAAAACCAGAAGCTTAACAAAATAATAAAATAAAAAGAGTAGTTATAAATTATAGAAAGCCTTAAAAGCCTAAAATGGTTGTAAGTTTTCCAGGTCTTCATTGAAATGCAACCACAATGAGATCAGTTAGGGGTTTTTTCCTTTTCTTTTTTCCTATCTCTTCTTCCCCTCCTCCATTAGCCATCTCTTATGATAAAGAATTAAAAAGAGGGGGGAAAGTTCAGTAAAATTAACCAATACATTAACCAAGTCTGACATGCAGTGTTCTATACCAATAATCCTGCACCTCTGCACAAAAGGGAGAAAGGGGCATTCTCCATAGATCTGTCCATTCTAAGTTTCCTCCACACAGCTATCTATTGGTCCTTGTCTCTGGAGTCAGTCCTCTTCTGAGGGATCAATAGTACAATCAAGGAAGATCATTACCGAGCACAGATTTCTCATCCTAAAATTTAGTCACAGGTTAGCTTATCTGGCATGGTTAATGGGACTATAAGTCCCTGTTTCTAATCTCGGCCTTAGTCCTGTCTGGGTTGGATGTTCCATCAAAGCCAATCAGACTTGTAACCAAAGTTAGTGTCTTGTAGCCTTAGTGGTCTGGTGGGATTCTTAGCACTTATTTCATGTTCTTATTCTAAATGTGGGCCCCAGATTGTCCCTCCTGATGCTGGGCTTCATCAGATTGCTGCTCTCCAACCACATTATGTCCTTCTTCTCATAACAGGGACCTCAGAAAACAGGGTACGAATTTAGGGCATAAGCTGAAATCACCTAGTCTTAATAGCCTCCAACCTGTGGCCAACTGACCAGCTCAGAACTCAAATTGGAAACCCCCAACCCCACACAAATACACACCTATCAGAGCAGAACTGTAATTAGAAATTCTTATGCCCAGGCTAGCCCAGTACTTAGAGCTCCTAACTTGAAGTCAGGACTTGCTAGCTACATAAACTTGACTTAACCTCTCTTTACCTAAGTTTTCTCATCTGTAAAAAGAGGATAATAATTGTATTTACCCTCAAGGGTTGTCGTGAGGTTCAAATGAAATACCACAAAGTGCTTTGTAAACCTTAAAACAATAGAAAAAATGATAGCTATTCTTGTTGTCATGGTGGTGGTGGCAGTGGTGGCTGCTGTTGTTGCTGCTATTGTGACAGGAAGGGAAGAGAAGACCCAGTCTGCCACAGATGTAGTTGCACTAAAAAAGAGGGTGGCCCATCTGCCAGGCCTGCCTGGCCTGTACCTCCACAGTATTGTCCATGATTCCGTCTCCTAGGAGGAAGGGATCAGAAGGGTATTAATGGCAAATGGGAAGGGAGCAAGAGGAAAAGAATATAATAGCAGAGAAGTTGGCTTTGTGCATAATGTGCCACAGTGACAAGACTCTACACTGGGCAAGGGAATAGGTGATAGGGGCCAGCAAAGGATTATGGGGATCAGGGACATAATATGGCTTGGAGGAAGAAATATGGTCCCATATGAGCACACCAGGACAAATCATCTGGTCCAAGGTTCTCAATTTACAAATAAGGAAACATAATGACTTGCCCCAAATCACACAAGTAATAAATAGCAGAGCTAGGATTTGAACTTAGGTTCTCTGTCTCTAAATCTAGAGCTCTTGGCATCCCAGTGTTCAGATATGCATAAGACAAGCTAGCCTCTGAGGTCCCTTCAACTCTGAGGCTTTGGTTCTCAGCACATTTGCAGAGCACAGATGACTGATAGGTTCCAAGTTCAATGACTCAACAAGTATTTCTTGCCTGTGTTTCTCAACTCTGTCCATTTCCCCAGGTTCTCAGTGATGAATCAGCTTTCAGGTAAACCCTACAGAATGGTTTAAAAAATATTTTACACACACTATAGTAATATAGTGTGTGTATATATATATATACACACACACATATATATACATGTGTGTACATATTTATAGTAATACATGTCTATTACTATAATAATATAGTATTAAATAAAGTATTTTTATTTCATTTGGTATCCATGCCCTTTGGGAGAAAAGAATTTCCTTTCACTGATAGTGTAGAAACACAAACATATATGGTGCCGGAGAATCGAATTTGATGAATTCTAGATTCTTGGAGTGAGACAACAGTTAGAGGTCATAGTTAGAGGTCCCACTATACTCGGCCTCAACCAAACCATATTTTCCACATCTGTTCAGGTCAGGGCCCCCCATTTCAGGAAGGATATTGATGAGCTGGAGAACATTCAAAAGAGACCAAGCAGGATAGTGAAAGTATTGATGCCAGTGCCATGTGAGACATAGTAGAAGGAACTGGGGGTGTTTATCCTGAAAAAAAAGAAACATAAGGGGGAAGATATGTCTATTTTCCTGAGAAACCATATAGTATTGTGAGAAGAGTGCTGGGTTTGGGGTGAGAAGGAAGAGTGTCCTGAAGAATAAGGATAGTGAGAGGACTTGAAAGCCAATAATACAAAGATTGACTGGAGGCATTGAGGATTGTTTTTGGTGTTTTGGTCCAGTCCTGTAACTTCATTGATCTGAGGGATTCTCTGATGAGGCAACCCCTTCTACCAGTGAAATAACTCCAATTGTTCTGCAACTTAAAGTTTTAGGGAATTGTCAGGAGACCCTGAGAAGGTAAGTGACTTGCCCAGAGTCCAATTTAGACCCACATTGCCCTCGCTCAGAGGCCAGCTCTATAACTTATGGTGCCTACAAAGGATGTTTACCCTGGAGAAAAGAAAGGGAGGGGTAGAAGGAAGTGTTTAGCAGTCTTCCAGGTCTTGAAGAATTGCAAGAAAGATGAGAAATTAGGCTTGTTTTGCTGTTCCCTAGAAAGCAGAACCCAGAGCAAAGGGTAGAAACTTTTGAGAGGCAGAGTTTGGCACCATTTAAGGAAAAACAGTCTGAACTGCCCCATGGTAAAATAGGCCAACTCTTAAGGAAATGAATTCCCCATCATGTGAAGATAGATCTTGCAGCAGAGATGCCTGAACAACCTGTGACCAAGTAGGAATTTCTTCTGTAGCATCCCTTCCAGTGTCCCCCACTTGAATGCTACTCGTGGTGGGGTAACAGGTTACTGCCTGTAGCAGCCCATCCCATTTCTGAGTAGCTCCAACTGTGAGAAAGTTCTTTTATATTGAAAAAAAGACTACCCATAGGTTCTTCACTCAGAAGCATAATGAATAGACAGTGCTGGAATTAGAGTTGGGAGGACCTAGGCTCAAAACCTACTTCTGATGTATAACAGTGGTATGACCATGAGCACCTCTCTGAATCTCAGTTTCCTCATCTATAATATGAGGCTTATAGTACCTGTAATACCTAGCTTATATAGTTAGGCAGCTAGAGGGCCTGGTGGCTAGAAAGTTTAACTTGGAGTCAGGAAGACCCAAGTTTAAATCCCACTTCAGAAACTTACTAGCTGTGTGGCTCTGGGCAAGTCACTCGGCTTCTCTGTACCTCAGTTTCCATACCTATAAAATGGGGAGAATAATTGCACCTGCCTAACAGGGTTGCTGTGAGGATCACATGAGATAATATACAGTGTTTTGCAAGCTTCAGAGCACTATTTAAATTCTACTGTGATATTATTATTAGTGTGAAATCCAAATGAGCTAATGTATGAGATGTGTTTTGTAAAGTTTGAAAGTCTATAAAGATGGAGATTTTGTATTCATTCATTTGTCCTCAGTATCAACACAGAACAACTCGCATGTATGCTTTTGTGATGATGATGCACCAAAGACTTCTCTAAAAATAGTATTGTTCCTTAAAAGGGAGGAACTTGGAAGCAAAGTAAATTGTCATATCTCTTGTAAATGCTGTACCAATAAGTGAGTCCCTTAAGAAAAATATCCTGAGAATTTTCCCCAAACTTGGGACCAAATGCCTAAAGGCTGCAATCAGAATCCAAAGTGGGAAGAGAAAAAAGAAACAAGGCATTATCAGTGATGATAATTTTGTCCTTGGTCCTCTTACACATCTGCTTCACAGCTGATTTCCCCATCTGTGAAGACACAAGGGAAGCCAGGTCTGATACACATATTTTCCAAATTGGGGGAATTGTTTCTATCCATCTTCCTGCTCCTGGAGATTGGCTAGCTAACTGTTCCATCAAACCACTGTGCTGCTATTTAGTTGTTCAGTGGGAGCATGACTGACTGGAGTGCTTGGGGTCAGGAAGGCACCTTTTAGTCCCTCCATTATTTGCCTTTTACCCTGTCCCATGCAGTAGGCCCATCACTGTTGCTGGGGAGCGGTAAGTATGGCTATCCTTCTTTCAGTCACTGTGCAGAAGAGCTATAAGGAATTCAAGGAGACAGTGACCTCTAGAGATGAGCATCTCCAGCATCCCCTGGGGCTGAGAGTTATTCCCAGACCAGCATCTTTGACAGCCCACCATGATCCTAGCTGACACACGACAAGAGCAGCCTTTGTCAGCATAGGGAGATCTAATGTCACATGTAATTAAGTCTAAGAGGCCAACCCGGGCAAGTTCCTGATTAAACAGCAGTACCTTAGGAGAGCTGGAGTTCCTAATGTGCATGAGCGAAGATGTCTTTGCTTAGCCTCCTGTGGTTATTCCTGTAGTGGGACCTGCCTGCCAGATGTTAGAATCTGCAGGGGAATCCAGGAGAGGTTCACCTTGGCAGTGTGCTGTGTCCCTCTCATGTCTCCTTCCCGTCCCCCTTCCCATCACTTTTCCTACCATAGGGTCTCCTGATTCTTCCACATTGGAGAACCCACCATGTCCCACACAAGCCAGTGAAACCCTGGTAGGTGGTTGGAGTGATCTGGTCATACATTAATAATGGTCTCGATGAGGAACCAGCAGAAACTGCCAGTCAATGTAAGAAATGCCACCTCTGGGAAATTAGAGCGTGTACGCCACGGCGTGTGGCTGCCGAAACCTACGGCAAGCTGGAGGCTGAAGACATAATTCACAGTGAAGGGAATTCTTCTGGGCAAAAGGAAATAGTTCACTGCTCTTGACCTAATGAATTAGTTACTGATTAAAATGTCCCCATTCCACAAAGCAGAGCTGCTGAAGAATACAGGTTGATTTTTTAGGAAGGCCCCAGAAGGAGCTTCCAAAGTGAACAGGGCTAACCTCAGAGGCACCCAGATGACCTTTTCTCTGTCCCCAGTGTCTTGGGGCTCATAGTTGTATTTTCTGGAGTTTCCCTGGGTAGGGGCAAAAAGACATTAGCTCCTAGTGTTTCCTGTCAGCTGTCTATTCCTGTCATCATCAGTTGAAAGGAACATGGAAGACTTCCCTTAGGGATGGCCTGCTTTTCCAAAGCAAAGTGCCATGTTGAAGCTTACATGATCCATCCTGAAGCCTGTGTTATTCTCAACTCATCTGGCCACCTTCTTGGATAAAATGACTTAAGGGACACCAAGAACTTTCCTTCTTTCCCCTCAGACCTCAAATCACCCATCACAAACTGGGCCCCAGACTACATTATCAATTTGAAGGAGAGAACCTGGACTCAACTGGAAAAATGTAAAAATCAGGCCTTGTTGTAGAACTCTTAAGAGAGTTCCATCTTGGAATGTGAAATTCCAGAGAATTCTATACCTGGAAATTGCCCTGTGTGATATAGCCAAGGGGAATGGAGAATTCTTGTTGGATTAGGATGCCTCCCATGAGTCATGTGCTTTGCTGCAATGACACAGGGATCTCCCAGGCCAACAAATCAGGTGCTCCCCTGATCACCCTGCTACATTTTGGACATATAACACCACTATGGAACCTCTGCCCCCCTCCTCATGAGAGCTGCTTGCCAAGCATTGACCAAAGAAAGATGGGAAATACCACATAATGTCAGTATCATGTAAAATGGGTGGCACAGAGGACAGAGTGCTGAATCTGGAGCACAGAAGACATTGGTTGGAATCCTGTCTTCCATTTATTAGCCTTGTGACCGTGTCCAAGGAATTTAACCTCTTTGAGCCTCAGTTTTCTCATCTGTTAAGTGAGGGTGATAATAACTACAGTATCTGCTTCACAGGGGTCTTGTCAGTTATTATTTGCTTGGTTTGTTCCTTTTAGTGAATGAAATCCTGGTTCCCATACAATCTGGTTTAGGTAGTTCACACTTGCTTAGCCTTGAGTATTAGAAAAAAAAAGATGTCTAATCTGAGGCTGCAAAGTGGGGAGTGTCTGAGGAAGACCGAAGGCTGGGATGCTACCAACTGTGGAAGCAGTGTAGCCACAGTAAGGGCAGCAGCTATCTTTCAGAAGTCAGTCCTTGGCTACTAAATGTCCTGGCCCAGGATCTGGAAACTGACCAATGTCAAGGGCAAGGACAGGGTTGGAGCTAAACAGTAAGCAAGGCAATGTCCTGCAGTAGAAAGAGCTTTAGACAAAAGGGGGCCCTAAATTCTGGCCCCATATCTGTTAATAACTAGCTATGTGACCTTGAGAAGTCATTTACTATTTACTGGGGGACCTCTGTTTCCTTGGCCATAAAAGAGAAAGGCTATGCTAGATGATCCCTAAAATTCTCTTTACAAATTCTGTGATTCCATGAATACTAACCGTATCATAGACTGTGGCATATGGACTGTGATCCTTAACATCTCTGAATCTCAGTTTCTTCATCTGAGAAATGGAATAGCAAGGTTGTTCCAAAGGTCAAGTGAAATTATGTATTATTTAAAGTGCTTTGCAAGCCTTAAAGCGCTATATGAATTCCTAAGGGAAATATATATAATGTGTGTGTGTGTGTGTGTGTGTGTGTGTGTATAAAGCATTATATAAATAAATAATATTACCATCATTATCAATTATCATCATCATCATCTTAAATTGATTCTTGGAAAGTTCAGTAATGACTTTCCCATAAAAGCAATAGCAACTTCTTCAGGAGCAATCATTCCTGGTGATTAATGTGATGGGTGAGAACCCCAGTCATTACATGTTTCTGCAATAAACTATGAATTCCAAGCTTTCTTCTTAATAATAATTCATCTTTAAATAGGAGTGTGGGGTTTACAAAGAACTTTCCTCACAACAACCCTATGAGGTAGGAAGTGTAAGTTTATCATCCCCGCTTTACAGATGGGGAAACTGATGCCCAGAGAGGTGAAGTGATAACAGAACCATTGACTGTCTGGGTAAAATTAGGAAGAAATGTGGAACAGTGGAAAGAATGCCTGCTCTGAAGAAAGAGGCCCTGGGTTCAAGTGTGGCTTTTGATGTTCATTACCTGTATGGCCTTGGGCAGCCCCTTCCCTAACCTTGTTTTCATCATTTCTTAAATGGGGGTTGGACTAGCTAGATGGCCTCTTCAGTCTGTTTCAACTTAGATCTATGAGGCTATGAAATCCTGACTCCAAGGGCAGCCCTTGATGGACTCACTGTCACATCCTTGTCTTTACATCTGTTTCCACCTCTGCCCTCTTTCCTGTTAAGTACAAACAGAGCCCTGAGAAAAATTTCTGGCTGGATAAAGACTATCCTAAATGCAGAGAAGTAACAGGTCTGTGAAGCCATTCTTGTAATATTTCCTCACCCAAGGGCAGCTGGTGCTGGTAATTCACATTCTAGAGATCAACTTTCAGAGCTGACACCTCTCAGATGAGCTGTGGACAGGTAGCCTTTCTGCACAAATTGTTTTCCGACAGAGAGGCCTCCCTGTGACTGAGACGAACCAGTAGGTTCATCCCAAGTGACAGGGAGACCAGAGTCAGATTCAGTTAAGGTTACAGTGAAATGGGTGGGGGCGAGCAGATACCCCCGGAGAGGGGGAAGTACCTTTCAAGATGTGTCTTGCGTTTTTGTTGTTTTTGTTAAGATCTGCTTAGCCAGAAAGTCCTTTTAAAATGACAGACAAATGACATAGGTATCTACTCTCTTGGTTTTCAAGTTACATCAATCTCTCTGCCAGTCCAGATTATAACAGATGTGCCTTTTAGCTTACAGAGGTTGCACTGAGCTGGCATCCTTGCGCTGGCATTCTGATGCCACTTCCAGTCTGTGTATATTGACACAAATATGAATAGTGTCTTATAATGAGTGGGGCCCTCAGTAAATATACAAGTTTAAAAAACAACAATTTAACAAGTATTTATTTCATGTCTGTTATATGCCTAGCATTGTGCTAAGTCTTGTCATTCAGTTCAATGCAACATATATATATATACATATATATATACACATACATACACACACACACACATATTACATGCCTACTATATTCCAGGCAACGTACTGGATGCTAGGGATTTCTTAAAATCTA
Organism: Gymnobelideus leadbeateri; assembly: GCA_011680675.1. Taxonomy (NCBI): domain Eukaryota; kingdom Metazoa; phylum Chordata; class Mammalia; order Diprotodontia; family Petauridae; genus Gymnobelideus; species Gymnobelideus leadbeateri. Next base: position 217,044 of record WOXC01000522.1, read on the forward strand.
GACCTGTGGTCTCACTGGGAAAGGAAACTCCTTCTTCCAAAATTTTGCAAATTATAGCATTAAAAATTGCCTGCAAAACTGCTAGCCTGACCTAGATTAAATGTAATTGAGAAATGTTTCACAAACTGAATAAAAATATAATACAAAATAGATAATGCTAATTTGGAGTTTTCTAAGTTAATTTGAGGCATCAGGGATCCATTTCTATTTGAGTTTGACACCACTGGCCTAAGGGGACTTGTCCAGGGTCACACAGCCAACATTTAAAATAATAGCTAGTATTTATAGAAAGCTTTAAAGTTTTGCAAAACATTTACATATGTTATCTCACTATATCATTATGTCATATCTACTTCTCCTTAGGTCATACTCACCAATCTATAAGATTAGGGAATCAAGGCTGAGAGAGGGTAAGTGAGTATTTATCACAAGTGGGACACAAACCCAAAACTTCCTAACTCCAGGCTCTATCTGCTATGCCTTTCAGATAATACAGATAAAAAGACCCAGAAGTGAATAGTCCCTGTCAATAAAAAGCTTTCATTCTTCTTTGAGTAAAAACAGAAGTTGAAGAAAAGTATAGACCTAACTATAGGGATATGGCAAAGGAATCCATGGAAAAGGGTCATTTTTCTGAAGAAGATAGTACAGTGCATGGAAACAGCTCCACTGGAGTCAGAGGACAGGGGCTCAGATTCCACCATGGCTGCCTCCTATTTGTGTGACCTTGGGCAAGTCACTTAATTTCTTTGAGTCTCAGTTTCCTCATCTATAAAAACTTGAGGGGATTGGACTAAGTGGTCACTGAAGCCCCTTCTAATTCTAAATCTTGCAACTCCCTTTCTTCCTACTTCAACCTTCCTTTTCTCCTTGGATACTGAAAATTCCCAGGGTTCACATTGGTCTTGTTTAAGAGTCAAAACTAACATTGATTCATGCCCAAGTTGGTCAAAGTGCTTTGGAAAGAAGCGATTTTAATACTCCCTCCCCTCCCCCCCCACCCCAAACCACCTCTTTCACTAAGCACACCCAAAAGGAGAACTTTACATTTAAAAAATACAAGCCTACCTTGCAATCAAAGGTCACTGTGAATAACTTAACTCATCTAGAGCCCATCCATTGGTCAAGCTGCCTTGTATTAGTCAACTGTTTCATAAGTTATCTTGAGTTCCTTAAGGGCAAAGACCATGTTTATTGTTTCTTCCATAGTATTCATATAGAACTTTGTACATATTAAATATATGTGTACATATGTATGTGTGTATACATACATGTACATGTGTATATCAGTATATGTGTGTACGTGTATGCATATATACATGCTGTATATTGTGTATATATGTTTATATGGTTGCTCTTCAATCATTTCCAACTTTTTGTGACCCAATTTGGGGTTTTCTTGGCAGAGATACTGGAATGGTTTGCCATTTCTTTCTTTAGCTCATTTAACACCAACAACGTTAAGTGACTTACCCAGGATCATACAGCTAGTAAGTCTTTAAAGTCAGATTTGAACTCACAAAGATCCTCCTGACTCCAGGATGCTATCCACTGTGTCATATAGTTCTGTATACACACACACACACACACACACACACACACACACACACACACACACATATGTATGTTTGTATGTATGGTATGTATATACATGTGTAGAAATATATACATGTACATATCTCCACACGTATGTGTATGTATATGGGCATGCATGTATGTGTATATATGTATGTGAACATATAGGTATATACACATATGTATATGTGTGTATAGGTATTCAGGAAATCTTCTTCTAATTGAGTTTTCTCAGGATGTAGGTCCATTAAAAATAAAATTTTTTAAACTACCTTTTTTATATGAAAGTGATGAAATTTATTTACTGCCAGTAGGCTACTTTGAGTGGTCCCAGTGGCTGAATATTTGACATTTATATAGGGTCCCTTAAAGCTTTAATAGCTTTCAAATGAACTGAGACTTTTAGGAGTTTACAAAGTGCTTTACATACGTTATCTCCTTTGAGTCTCATAACAGACTTGTGACGTAGACACTTCAGGTATTATTCCTATTTCACAAGAGAGGAAACTGATGCTCAGAGAGGTAAGATACCCAAAGACACATAGCTAGTAAATGTGAGAGGTAGAATTCAAATTCAAATCTTCCTGGTTTTTAGTCTAGTACATTATCCATTATGCCAGGGAGCCATTGACTGAACTATAAGTATCCTGAGAGGGGTTGGAATTCAGCCTGCATCTAGACAGCAGTGTTCTCTGTGTAATGGTAACTGGATTGAACTTGTGACCTCAGGTTTCGCTTAGCTACTGGTCCAGTCAGACCCACACCAGTTAGATGGGTGTTCTCTATGTATTTTGATTATGATTATTGGTGCTTTGTGTGTCCATGTGTTTGTGTGTGAAGGAGGAGAGCCAGAGATGGGTGATTACATGGAGACGCTAAAGGATGAAGAAGATGCCCTTTGGGAAAATGTGGAGTGTAACCGCCATATGCTAAGCAGATATATCAACCCAGCCAAGCTGACCCCTTACCTGCGCCAGTGTAAGGTCATTGATGAACAGGATGAAGAGGAAGTGCTCAGTGCTCCCATGTTGCCTTCTAAGATCAACCGATCAGGTAACCTCTTTCCCAGACGTCACAGGGATTGGGGAGGGAAAGTAAGGTTACATTAGAAGATAACTGCGGCTGAAAGTTTGTTTTCCCACAGTAAGGTAAGGGTATGCCAGGCATCCTCTAATGTGGTTCTATCTGAGGATGGAAAGCCATAGGAAAATTGGGAATGAGAGAATGTATTAGAGGATAGAGTAAGAATTATGGAACATGAACCGAAGGGAAACTTAAATATGAAATGTTAAGGATGTGCTACAGTTAATATCTATGAGAGATAAAATTTGGGAACTATTTAGAGATAATTTCATTTAGGTTATAGAGCACCTGGTGCACTCTTTCTCACTTGTGGGCCTTCCAAAAAAGCAACCTTAGTCACAACAACTAGAAAGCCTCTCCTTTATAAGCATGAAGTAATAGATATCTATTCTATAGCCAAAATTATTAATTGCCATAATCAGTAGAGAGAAACCAAATAGAAGCCAGTCAGACAAAAATTGTCTATTCTTTGGACTTTTTGTGTTTATTGCCAATTTGAAGTCCTTTGTCCCATACAACTACCTAATTTAGGATTAGAAAATCTATTATTACTCCTATTTAACTACTTCTAGTATTCTGTATTCTTTCCTGCCCACCCCACCCCCCTAAAACAAACAAACCCTAACCTCCCAAGATACAGAAGTTATTTGTAAATTGAGATTATGTAATCCAGCTTCCTCCAAAGATCCTCATTGACCGGCATGCAAATGATGTTGAGAAAAAAAACAAACGCAATCTAAGAAGCAAAGTTATCTCATTTTACTCTCTTAGCCCACAGTCCTGCCTTTATTATGTAGATATGTCTGCGGGAAGAAAAAGGCCCTCTTTTTGTGCAATATTCTGACTGGCACAAAACCTCCCTGTCTCCCTTCATTTGCATTTTTCTTGGAAAAGCCAACCAGCATGATAGTCACACAAAATATATGCATGCATGCATGCATGCTTATCTCCCATACACATACCCCTCATCCAATACACTCATCATTTTTCCTGCCCTGTCCCAGAGAATCAGAAGCTATACCATAGTAATCTTTGGTCCCAACCTCCTTCATCTGGTATCTGCAGTCCATTGGGAAGTCACACTGGCCATGTTGATTTCCAGTCATCCAAGTCCATTTACTTTGCTTCTCTTGAGTAACCTTTGAGGCCAATTCTCTAGAGTTTGTGGTAAAACTCAGAGATAGTAAAATTGCCAGCACAGTTTTCTTGTGTGAAGAGAGAGCTAGTTGGTTGGGTGGGTACAGCACTTCGAGCCAGTGACATCCAAGTTCAAACATTTCCTAGCTGATTCCAGACATGTCATGTGACCTCTTTCTGACTCATTTTCTTCATCTGCAAAATGAGGATAACAAGAGGACCTACCTCACAGGGTTATTGTGAAGATCAAATGAAAGAATATATGTAAAGTGCTTTGTAACCTTTCAAGCACTGTTAATGTTAGCTCTTAGTAAGAGTCAAGGGTGTTGGAGCCAGATCAAGGTGGACCAAGGTGTTTGGCATTCAGATATCTTCATAGCTTAGCCCCTTCTCCCCTACCTTTCCACTTTTCTTATGCCTTACTTCCTGCCAGTGACACCAGCCTTCTCAAACAAGACCCTCCATCTCTCTGCTCTGGGCATCTTCTCTGACTGTCCCCCGTGCCTAGAATGCTCTCCTTCCTCATCTCTACTCCTGGCATCCCTGGATCCCTTCAGTTCTCAACTAAAATCCCATCTTCTGCAGGAAGCATTTCCCACTCCCTCTTATTTTTAGTGCCTTCCTGCCCTCTATTGTTTCATAATTTTCCTAATTATATATAATTTTATATATATATATATATATGAATATATATATATATGAATATATATATATAATTTGTACATATTTGTTTGCGTGTTATCTCCCCCACTAGACTGTGAGCTCCTAGAGGAAGGGACTGGTTTTTTTGCCTCTTTTTGCTTTCCTGTATCTTAGCATAGTACCTGGCATATAGTAGGCAATTAATAAAACTTTAGTGACTGACTGACTATGGAATATGATCTCATTGCTTCTATGACTCTTCTCATCATTTGTTTGTCTCAGGCCGATTATTGGACATTCTCCATACCAAAGGAGAAAGAGGATACGTGGTCTTCCTGGAGAGCCTGGAATTTTATTATCCAGAACTCTATAAGCTGGTGACAGGGAAGGAGCCCACCCGAAGGTTTTCTACCATTGTTGGTGAGTGACATTCAGGCTCGGTGCATGGGGGGTGAGAATGCACGTGTGTATAGAGGAGTGACAATTGCAGCTTACTGAATCTGTCTGCAAGGCCCTGAGTCTGTGACAGACTAACAGAGGGAATAATGGAATATGTAGAATTGTGACGAGGCACCCCAAGTCCCGCTAGCCACTTATTTGTAATTATTAGTAGATATCAGGTGCAGAAAGGAGAAAGAAACTAGGAAATAAAAACAAAAGCATAATGAAGTAGGATGTTCATGGAGCATTAATTGGTTACAAGGTGTCTGCACCAGCAGCATGGCACAGTGGAAAGAATGCTAGCTTGTCATCAAGAGACATAAAACTAATTATCTACGTGACCTTGGATAAATCACTCACCTCTATGAGCCTCATTTTTCTCATTTGGAAAATAAGGAGGTAATATTATGTGACTTCTAAGATCCCTCCTAGCTCCAAAATTCTAAGATTCTTTAATCCAGAGAATAGAATGGGAGTTTGTCTCATCATCTAAGACCTGAAAATCACCCCCTCAGCATGAAGGTCAAACTCTGTGGTGACGGTGATTCACCTCTCCCTACCCCATAGATGGCTAGAGGGGAGAGAGAGGGAGACAGGGAGACAGGGAGACAGAGAGAGAGAGAGAGAGAGAGAGAGAGAGAGAGAGAGAGAGAGAGAGAGAAAGAGAGAGAGAGAGAGAGAGAGAGAAAGAGAGGTAGATGAAAGATGAAATGACCAAGGAAACAGGTTCAAACTTCCAGGCATATTGATTTCTTAAGAAATGCATGCCGATTGCTTAACAAACTGGGATCACACCTCCTCAGCTTAAAGCTGGACCCCAAATACAGGGGGAGACAGACTTTTATACATTAAAAACAATTAATCAAATAAGACAGATTAATTAAAAGAAAACAATTAATCAGCATACAAAATTAGGTAATATGATTTCTAAATAAAGGAAAGATTAGGGACTTTCCAAGTGGGAGGGGAAGAATAAACAGATTCAGTTCCCTGAAATCAGAAAAAGAGGTATCCTACTCCCCCCAAGTGTCTGTATTCAAAGGAACACAGAAATAATCATTGACCAATATGAGGCCAGTTTTCAGATAAGACATATGGGTTGCTGAGGTATATAATTGTGAGAAAACTCCTTGTCTCAATCTTTGTATTTGACCAGGTTTCTGGTCAGCATAACCTAGGTCCTGAATTAAGAACCTCCAAGCAGCAGATAGAAGTGGTCCAGCTCCATGCAGGGCTACATTCAAACAATGCAATAACAATTCCCATAATTGAATAAAGTTTTCTCACAGGACAGAAATTGAACTAGATCCATAATTCAACAGAAAGGGAACTGAGCTAGCTCCAGAATTGAGTCATGAGATAGAGTCAGTGTGGGTCACTTGCTGTTTTCTTCCCTTCAATAGACAGACAGATAAACAGAGAGAGAAGGTAGGTAGGGAGACAGAGACAGAGACAGTGAGACTGAGAGAGACAGAGACAGAGAGAGAGAGAGAGAGAGAGGAGAGAGAGAGAGAGAGAGAGAGAGAGAGAGAGAAAGACAGAGAGGGAGAGAGAGAGAGAGAGAGAGAGAGAGAGAGAGAGAGAGAGAGAATTCTCTGCCATCTCCCATGTTCCGTTCTCCCCCGGGGCCTTAGAGAGTGACATGAAGTCTTTTCCCTTTTCTCCAGTGGAAGAAGGCCATGAAGGCCTTACTCACTTCCTGATGAATGAAGTTATAAAGCTACAGCAGCAAATGAAGGCTAAGGACGTGCAGCGCTGCGAGCTCCTGGCCAAGTCCCGCCAGCTGGAAGATGAAAAGAAACAACTGAGTCTGACGAGGGTGGAGCTGATGACTTTCCAGGAGAGGTACCACAAGATGAAGGAGGAGAGAGACAGCTACAATGATGAACTGATCAAGGTGAAGGATGACAATTACACCTTGGCCATGCGGTATGCCCAGCTGAGCGAGGAGAAGAACATGGCCGTGATGAGGAGCCGGGACCTCCAGCTGGAGGTGAGAGCCACCACTCACCTAAGCCAAGAACACAGAGACTAGCACATAGCAAACAGCTGCTACTCTTACATCCCACCTGATGAGCTAAGGAAACTTTATCATAGGAGACAGTTGGGTTGAGTGGGAAGTCATTAGATTCAAGGGACCTGAGTTCAAATCCAGTTCTGCTGCTTACTCTCTGTGTGATCTTGCACAAGTCATTTTCCTCTCTGGGTCTGAGTTTCCTCACCTATAAATGAGATTAGATGGCCCTTAACATTCCTTCCAGCTCTAAACCCGTCTTTCTGTGGACTCAGATGCCAGTATCAGGGCTCATGGTCAGTACAGCCCTGTGTAGGTATACGCTGCCAAGGAGGGAGCCATAGAAAGAGTGAACAAAGCACCAGCCCTGGAGTCAGGAGGACCTGAGTTCAAATCCGACCTCAGACACTTAACACTTATTAGCTGTGTGACCTTGGGCAAGTCACTAGCTGGAGTCTAAGGCAGACTGGATGAAAACACCACCTTTTATTACCGGGATAATCTTAGATAAATCACTTTACCTTCATAGGCCTCAGTCTCCTCATCCGAAAAAGCAAAGAATCAGGCTAGATGACTCCTAAAGTTACTTCCAGCTCTAGGTCTTGTGATTTTATGACCTGTAACCCTGTGACCTCATGAACAGGGAATGAGAAGGGACTAGAAATGTTTTCTTTGAATGGAAATGAGGGGTTTTATTCCGATTCTGGCAAAGCATTCTAGGAAATTGCCACACAAACTGTCCAGGTACTGCACTAGGCCTCTCCTGTGCCTGGTTACTTTTATGTTTGTCTCCCCATTAGAGTGTGAGCTCCCCAAAGGCAGGGACTGCTTTCACTTTCCCTTCTTTCTTTTTTTTTAATCACTAGCGCTTAGTACAGTCCCAGCCACTCAGTAAATGCTTGTTGTCTGACTGCCTGACTGTATTTTCCTGGGGGGCAGGTTGACAGAAGAGAGGCTAGAGTTGAATTCGGTTCTATGAATTGTGTGTTATAAAGACACTTCCAGAAAGCATTGCTGTCCTTTCTTAATGTGTATTGGTCAAGAAAGTGCCAGCTGCCAAGGCAGTTTGGACCTGCTTAACTGGAAAGGGTAAACATGCAAGCTTACTCATTAAGATGACTCTTATTCTCATGGAGAGAATGAAGGGGTCTGTGTAAGAAGAATCATATTAGCACAGGTAGTTGGTTTGCAGGCCAGTTGTGCATGAGGGTTTGTATGTGCGTGTTTTGTGTATCACTCATGGTTTCTTGGCTATTTCATTTTCTCCCTGGCTTCTTGGGGGTGTCCCAGATTGATCAACTGAAGCACCGATTAAACAAGATGGAGGAGGAATGTAAGCTGGAGAGGAATCAATCGCTCAAACTTAAGAATGACATAGAGAATCGGCCTAAGAAGGAGCAGGTTCTGGAACTGGAGAGGGAGAATGAGATGCTGAAGACAAAAATTCAGGAGTTACAATCAATTATTCAGGTGAGTGCCCTTAGTGGTAATCTTCCAAGGAAAACCAGTACAAGATAATATAGAAAGCACATTAGGGAAATAAACTTGTCCTTCAGGGTTTGAACAAGTTCAGTTTTTATATGCATGTGTGAATGTATGCATCTTTTATGTATTATGAGTATATTCATGCAAACATACAAATACACATATGTGTGTATATACTTGCATGTATGATAATATGCCATAAATATGTACATTTATATGTGCATATATAGGATATTCTTAAAGTCTTATGCAGTTTTAAGCTGTTAAAGCTTAATATGCATATATAAATAGCTAGGTAGATAAATAGACAGTAGGTTTGTTTATTATATCCACATTTAGTCCTCAGCATTGGTTGCTCCAAACCAATTTTCAGAAAAAGAGGTTAATTCTGTAGCCTACAGAATGATCAGCTGAATTTCAAGTGCCATGAATATCCTTGTGCATCCTTTGAAAGATGACAGAGACTGGTTTTTGTTTAGTAAAAACAAATCATACCAAACTAACTTTATTTCCTGATCTGAAAAATACTGCATTTTCTTTTTTGGACGGGGGAGGGCAGGGCAATTGGGATTAAGTGACTTGCCCAAGGTCACATGGCTAGTAAGTGTTAAGTGTCTGAGGCCAGATTTGAACTCAGGTCCTCCTGACTCTAGGGCCAGTGCTCTACTCACTGCTCTATCTAGCTGCCCCAAAATACTGCATTTTCACAAAACATTTGACCACATACTTCATTATGATTTTAAGGACCAAATAGGGGAATGAAAGCTATATCATGCATACAGTTGAATAGGAATTGAATTTGGGACTGTGACTCTGTTGGTGAAACCCCCTCTACCACCTCCTGGTGAATTTATAGCCAGAGTATTACCTACTGAACCAAGGTGACTTGCCCATTCAGTTATCACACAGCCAATATGTGTCAAAGCAGCCTGTGAACCCAAACCTTCCTGGTTTTGAAGACCATTCTGTTACTACTACACCTCACTGCCTCTTTTGGTTAAATAACCATGCCCAAAAAAGTTGCTTACTGCATCAATGTCAACCCAAGGGGAAGTTTCTAATGCTTTGGCACTAGGCTCTTTCCTTAGCCTAACCCATTCAACATTTTAATAACTTAGGCTAAGACATAGAAAGTATCACATTTGTAGATTACACAAAGCTGAGAGGAATAGTCGGTGTATCAAATGAAAACATCTGGATTCAAAATCTTCTTGAATAGACTCAAGGCTTGCTAGGCTAGGTCCAAACTAACAGTAGACTAGAAGTTTCTTGATGGTAGACACTTTTGTTTTTCTCTAGCACCCAGTCCAATGATTTGAACATAATAAGTACTTAATAAGTGTTAGCTGATATGAATTAGATTTTAGGATGAAATTTAATAAAGGATAAATGAAGCCTTAATTTTGGCTCCCAATATCGCTGCAAAATACAGTAGCTGACAGGGAGGAGGAGAGGCAGATTACTTAGTTTAGTAGTAATTTATTTCAAAAAGACTTAAGGGTCTCAATATGAGTCACTAGCATGATGTGGCTATATTAGGCTGAATTAAGAGATTCATGATGCCCAAAATACAGCATGGTGGAGTGGAAAGAGCTGCCTTTGGAGTCAGGAGAACCCAGGTTCAAGTACTGCTTCTGATACACACTATTTGATCATGGACAAGAAAGACTATGGCTTTCTAGGTGGCATAGTGGATAGAGTGCTGGGCTTGGAATCAGGAAGACTCATCTTTCTGAGTTCAAATCCAGCCTCAGACACTTACTAGTTGGGTGATTCTGGGCTAGACTTAATCCTGTTTGCCTCAGTTTCCTTAACTGTAAAATGAGCCGGAGAAGGAAATACTCCAGTATCTTTGCCAAAAAACAAAAAACCCAAATGGGGTCACAACTGAACAAGAAAGACTATAAGTTACAAACGAGTTCCTGATTTGCATTGGTGGAGAGTTTCCACACTGAGAGTTCCCTACATTGATGAAATCACAAGCTCTACATGCATACACACACACATTCTCTCTGTTCAGAAAAATACAAGCAATAATCCTATTGTATTCCATACTGGTCAGACCTCATTTGGAATATTATTCAGTCAGTCAACAAACATTTATTAGGGGCTTTACAATGTGCCAGGCACTGTTAAACACTGTGGATACACAGAAAGGGCAAACACTATCCCTCCCTTAAGGACTTTTTAATGGGGGAGACAACATATAAGTAACTAGGTACATAAAGAATAAATTCAGAGTAAATGGAAGGTAATCTGATAGGGGATAGCACCAGTACCTGGGAGGACCAGAAAAGGACTCCTGTAGAAAGTGGGATTTAAGCTGAGTCTTTAAGGAAGCCAGGGAAACTATTATGTTCGATTACATAACTCATTTTAAGAGAGGCATTAACAAATCATACTGTATTCTTAAAAAGGTAACTAAGGGGGCAGCTAGGTGGTGCAGTGGATAGTACCCCTGCCCTGGACTCACAAGGACTTAATCCAGCCTCAAACACTTAGTAGCTATGTGACCCTGGGCAAGTCACTTAACCCCAATTGCATCCCCCAAAAAGGCAACTATGGTGATGAAGGTACTCAAAACCATATGAAGGATGTGTAGTACTCATATTGAGATACTGGCATACTAGCTGGCATGTGGAAGAATTAGTTTGATTCTATAGAGCTCCAGAGGACAGACCTAAGACTAATAGTTGATAGATTTCAATTCAAAATGAGAAGGAAATTCCTAAGAGAGGTATACAATATTGAAATGGGCTCTTTTAAGTAGGGGACTTTTCTGTCCCTGGAAGTCGTTAAACAAAGGCTAGATCAAGGATTCTTAACCTGGGGCCTGAGATATTTTTTTAATATTTTCATAATTATATTTCAATATAATTACTTTCCTTTGTATTTTATGCATTTAAAACCATTATTCTGAGAAGGGGTCCAGATTGCTAAGGGTACCCTATAGCACAAAGCTGCCGAAGAACTCCCAGGCTTAATGATCACTTGTCATAGATATCATTGAGAGGATTCATATTTCACTTAGAGGTTGGGCTAGATGCCTTTTAAGATGCCATTGAGCCCAAGAATCTATGGTTCTGTGACATCCTTGCTGGGGTGCATGAGTTATAAACTAAATAAATTCATCCTCCCAAACCATCCATAACAGAAGTGGGGGAAACGTGTTTTGTCTTGCTCCCTCCTCTGTTCTTTCTCTCAAGATTGCCCAGCCAATGTTTTAATTTTTTCCTCCTGGCAGAAGATGAATACTGGGTTAAAACAGGGCAGATTAATTGATATTTCAGATGTAAAGTCTGGAAGGCAGATCTGCTTTTTCATTGTTGTTGCCTACAGAATGTTTCAAGTAGCTGCAACTGCTTCTGTCAGCTCTTGATAAGAGCCTGTGCAGAACAATAGGAGTCAAGATATTCCTGAGAAGAGGTGGGTTTTATTCGCCTTTCCAGGTGATAAACTTCTTAAGTGATAAGCTTCTTAGAGATCCCAAGAGACTTCTCCTCCTTCCTCACTTTCCCCATTACAAACCAGGCTGTCTTTAAGCCTGTCATTCGCTCTTGTTCTCACTTCCTTCCTGTTCCATTTCACTTACTCCACCTACAGCTTTAAAGCCTTCTTTCTTCTTTCCAGGCTGGAAAACGCAGCCTGCCAGACTCAGACAAGGCTATTTTGGATATCCTGGAACATGACCGGAAAGAGGCTCTGGAAGATAGACAGGAGCTGGTCAACAAAATTTATAACCTGCAGGAGGAGATGCGCCAGGCTGAGGAACTAAGAGACAAGGTGGGAACTAGAGATGGAGAGAACCAGCTAGGGAGGAGCCCAGTCATGCCCTTCCCCAGGGGTTTCATTGTAGTTTAGCAAATGGGGGCTGGCCATTCCCCTGCTGCAGTATAATTTCACCCCATCTGTCTCCATCCCTTTTTGTGTATTTATTTGGTACCTGGGTCAGTCCCATTTGCCTGAGATGAGGATAGTTCCCTCAATCCTGTTTTCTTAGCTAAAGAGGACAGACTGTTGTGATGCCATTTTGGATTCAAAGGGCCTTGGTTAAATTCCCAGCAACTCTCTTTGGCTTTAAGCAAATCACTTAACCTCTTTAGGCCTCAGTTTCCTCCTTTGCAAGATGAGTGGTGAAACAGATGTCCTCTAAGGTCCCTTCTAGATCTTAATTTGTAATTCTTTGATCTGGTGACACCTTATCATTTGTTTTTCATTCTCAAAGAAGAACAGTGACATCACAAGGTTGATAACTTGCCCTGAATTAGACTTAACGAAAGTCAGAGGTGACGTGTGTAGTATGTGTTGTTACTTTCTGACATACAGTAGGATCTGAACTACACTTTACCACTCTGGGCCTCAGTTTCCTCATCCGTAAAATGAGGGAGTTCAACCAGATGTTCTGTAACATCCCTTCCAGCTCCAAATCTCTAAATTACAACATCCTGTTAGGACCACTTGAGCCAACAGCAGTGGATGGTACCACTCTTAAAGGAGGAGAAACTAGGAAACTCTTGTCAGGTATGACCTATTGATTATTTGATGAGTTTATCGATTTCTCATGTCCTTCTCATAGTACTTAGAAGAGAAAGAAGATCTGGAACTGAAGTGTTCAACCCTGGGGAAAGACTGTGATATGTACAAACACCGCATGAACACCGTGATGATCCAGCTGGAGGAAGTAGAGAAAGAACGTGACCAGGTACCAGAAGCAGCAGTATTTCCAGAGAGACATGGGTGGCTGACAACTCAGAGTTCCATTTCCATCAGGGGTTGGATGTACTGACCTCAGAATTATGTGTAATGGGACCAAAGGAGTCATCACCCTCATTACGTAGACCATTTGTTCCCATCATGGCATTTGGTCAGTGCAGTGTTACTAAGTGGTAATAAGTGGTAGATAATTGTAACTCTCTATCACTTATTTCTTTACCTAAATTATATTTTTCTACTCAGGAGACTTTCTGAATTGACTGCCACCTGGATTTTTCAATATACTGGGTTAAGGTGCTGACAGTTCAGATTTAAGGATGGGGAAAACTAAGGGAAAAGATGAAGTTTTTAAGTTTAGTAGAGAAGAGAAAGAGCTGCAGTTACATCTAAGATGAACAAAGAATGATGGTGAAGGGCATCTGGACAGCCACAACACCAGCTATAGTCATGGTTTCCAGATACAAGAATGAGGAGAAGAGGTCCTCCTAACTGGAGGTCAGGGAATATTTGGGATTTGATTTGGTTTGAACCATGTCACTGACCCAGGTAGCCACATTTCCTTTCCTTTGGTAGGCATTCCACTCTCGGGATGAAGCACAGACACAGTATTCCCAATGTTTGATTGAAAAGGACAAATACAGAAAGCAGATCCGAGAGCTGGAGGAGAAAAATGATGAACTGAGGATTGAGATGGTCCGGAAGGAAGCCTGCATCGTGAACCTGGAGAGCAAACTGCGGCGCCTTTCCAAAGACATCACCGGCCTTGACCAGGTAGGATGAAGCCCTTGATCCCTCCAGTCTCCTCTCTGGGAAGCCACAACACTGCCTTAATGGGAGGCAATTAGCAGCTGTTTAGAAGAGATAGGCAGCATGCTATAGAAAATCTAGGTCTAGAAGACTGAGATTCGAATCCTGACTTAGATACTTACTTAGGTGTGTGACCTTGGTGAGTCACTTAATTTCTTATTCTATAAAATAAAGATAATAATACTTGCCCTGCTTACCTCACAGGTATTTTTTTGCTTTGCAAACCTTAAAATGCATAATAACAATATTAATGACTAATATAAAAGTCATTATTGAAACCAATACATCATTCTCTAACAGTGGTCCTCAAACTCTGGGTCTCAACACTTAAAAATGATCAAGGATCCCCCAAAGAGTTTATGCCTTAATTTTTTGCTTTTTTGTTGTTTTTTTTAATAGTTTTGACATGAACAAATTCAAATGAATTCATGAACCCTCTGGAAGGGTCTTTAGGACTCCCAGGGGTCCTGGGATCACATTTTAATTACCATTGCTCTGACTTGCCTTTCATATGGTTAAAGAAAGAGGTTCAACTCTTCTCCATACTAAATAATTCTGTGTTTAATCTCATCTAAAAAATGGGGGGATAGAACTAGATGACCCCCCCAGATCCCCTTCAGCTCTAAAGCTATGATCCTGCAATCTTAAGTTCTCTTGGTATAGAAATACAATAGAAGAACAGCAATAGAAGAACAATTGGTAAAGTCATTAATTAGGATCCTGTTTACACTTCCATCATCAAGACCAATTATTGTTTAATAATTTCACTGAAGCCATTAGTGCCTGGGTAAATGATAATGTGTCTGTACTTCCAGGGGGTGGTCTCAATTTGATAGTTTATTTCACAGCAAGGACCCAGCCTTTCAGCATCCAATATCTATAAGAAAGCCAGAACCCTCTTACTTAAGGGAACAAGTGATTGCCTTTCTTAAGACCAGTATAAACAAAACCCTGATTCATTAATTTGTTAATTTTTCTTCCCTGCAGGGTTAGCTGTTTGGTCCTTAGCTGTTAACATACACAAAAGGACAGCACTGCTATATTCTCTAAACCTTTAATCATCTTGGCTCTCTTCTGAAGCTTTTCCAAGATTCCTATGTCCCTCTTTAGTTGGGGAGCCCAAAACTAAGTACCAGACATAGTAAAAATCTGACTACCACTGACCATAACAGGAAGGCCTTTTGAGCCTCACACTAATTAGTTAACCCAGTCTTCTGATTGCCACTTTTAAAATAGTGTGCTATTCTTATCATCATTGGGCAGCTAGGTGGCACAGTGAGTGGAGCACCAAGACTGGAATCAGGGAGACCCGAGTTCAAATCCAGCCTCAGACATTTGCTGTGTGACCCTGGGCAAGTCACTTACCTTCTATACATATACACAACAAAGCCCTGATGAATTCAAATAATGAATTCTATAAAGTGGTCCCATGTATTCAAATTTACACTCTTCAAAGTTATAATGTGCAAAATAGGGTGATTGACCTCATAGCACATATAGATACATAGATTATATCTCAATCTATGTATATATACACAGAGTATCCCAAAAGTCTTGGTCCCAATTAGTGTGAATAATGAATCCATGAAGAGGTCTCATGTATTCAAACCTGAACTCTTTGAAGTTATAATGTATAAAATAGGGTAATTGACCTAGCTGCATATATAGATATGCAAATTATATCTAGATCTATATATATACATACAGAATATCCCAAAAGTCTTAGGTCCCAATTAGTGCAAATAATTAATCTCATGAAGTAATCACATTTTCAAATTTTCACTCTTAGAATTATGTAAAATATGGTAATTGGTTCGAGCCCAATAGAAATATGCAGGACAGATTCAGATAATGGCAACTTCATAGGATTCATTATTCTTACTAATTGGGACTTAGCTCTGTGTGGATAGATAGGTAGATAGAGGGATGGATGGATGGATGGATAGATAGGTAGACAGACAGATAGATAGGTAGATAGATAGATAGATAGATAGATAGATAGATAGATAGATAGGTAGATAGACATGTATGTACATATACACAGGGTGCCCAAAAGTTTTGGTGCAGCTTTATAAGCTTATTAAATCTCAGAAAATTATTAATTAATTTGTTTTTAAAATTAAGCTTATTAAAGCTTAAAACTGCACCAAAACTTTTAGAGCAGTGTGTGTGTATGTGTGTGTGTGTGTGTGTGTGTGTGTGTGTGTAGGAGTGTGACACACATACATATACCAACTGCTTTGCAACTTGTAGTCTTGGAAAGTTGTCTGGAGGACTGAGAAGTTAAGTGACTGGGCCAGGGTCATGCAGTCAGTGTGTGTCAGAGATGGGACTATATGTTAGGTCTTACTGACTCAAAGGTCATCTTGCTCTACACTTCCTCTGTGGATAGAAGACACTTAATAAATGTTTGATTGAATTGAATGGATGGCAGAGGGTCACATTGGACAGCTCTGGATTTAGACTCAGAGAAACTTGGTCCAAATCCCAGCTCAGCCACTTCACTAGCTGTGTGACTTTGGGCAACTTCCTTAACCTCTCTGACCCTGTTTCTTCATCTGTACAATGAAGCAGGTTAAAGTGGATGGCCTTAAAGGTCTCTTCCAGTTCTAAATTTATGATCCTATCAATTGTGTAAAAGAATAGTGAGGAATGATTTGCAGAAGTAGACAGGAAACAGATTATAAAGACAGAGGTGTGGTAATGATAGGCAATAGGGAGCCCCTGAAGATTTGTGAGCAGGGGTGTTACATAGGACACATGTAAAATAGTATTTTAAGATGATCATTCTTTCCTCAGTGTCCAGGATGATTGAGGGTTCTAGAAGGAAGAGAGATTGGGAAATGAGAAACCAATTATCAGGCTGTTATAATAGTCTAGATGTGAAGCACAGCAGACCTTAGAGGGGCCTTGAGGTTTACACAAATGATGGGGGTCTGTGCTATGATGGTGATGCAGGAATGAAAATTTGCAGGCAAATGAGAAAGATGTGGTGAAGGAAGGCTCAACTGAACTTGATGGTGGATTTGATGTGAAGAGAGGAGCGGAAAGAGTGAAAGATAATCCCAAACCATAATAATAACAACCATTATAATAATGGCACAACAATAGCGATAACATTTATGTAGCCCCTGCTAGGTGCTAGGCACCGTGGTGAACAAGCACTATACAAATATTCTCTCATTTGGTTCCCAAAACGAGCCTGAGAGATAAGTGCTATTATATTGCCCCACTTTTATAGATGAGGAAACTGAGACAAACAGAGGTTAAGGGACTTGCCCAGAATCACATGGCTAGGAAGTGTTAGAGACAGGCTGTTAGTATCAGTCATGATGTGCCATCCATGTCTCCCACTGGTGACCTGTTTCTAGGGTGCCTTTACCTACCCTAAATTTATATCCTTGTTTCCAGAGTCTTCCCAGGAATCTGCCAGTAACTATTATCTCTCAGACATTCGGAGATTCCAGCTCTAAAGCCAATGGTCAGGAGGCAGATGATTCATCAACTTCAGAGGATTCACCAGAGGACAGCAAGTATTTCCTGCCCTATCATCCCCCCAAGCGGAGAATGAACTTGAAGGGCATCCAGGTATTTCTTTATGGGAAAGCCAGGAATATGGGCATCAATGTTCTGAACTACTTGATTTTCCTGATTGAATGAAAGGGAAGGAATCAGAGGTAGCTAATGTCATCCCTACGGATGTAAACATTCCACATGAAGAATCTTCTTTTGGGGGTAGGGGGTAGGGGGAAGGTAAGGTGGAGACAGAGATTCAACATTTGCAATGTGGCTGGCCTCAATTCAGCCTTATGAATGGAAGTCCAAACCTACCAGCTTGCTTGTATGCCCGTTGGTCTGTCTTAAACTTCCTGATTGTAGGATAATAACAAAATAAACTGTTTCCACTCACCAAAGATCAATGCTTATTTATCCCACATGAATTGTCAATTAGAAAGTTGGCTTTGGGGGCTCCACTGGCTATTGACACAGTCACATGAACTTTAGGGGAGCATGTTGGCAGAGGGAGGGGAACCGAGACTGCCCCTTATTGTGTTTCTGAAGTACTTAGTATCAGTCAATAAGCTGGCACTTATTGATGAGGCAATATGATATTATTATCCTCATTGGAACTGTTTCCTTTTGTGTCTACAGAATTTCATTCTTGACAATTTCGCATCCCTAGTGGGCTGAGTATCTCTACAGAATTTCATTCCATAGAATCCTACCCTGACCACCTCTGAACCCTTTGAAATCTGCTTTCCCCAACTCCAGAGCACATACCCAGACTCCCTCTCTTTGTCTGTCACAAATTCTAGGAGGCAGGGGTCACATTCCTGCCCCTCCTAGGTTCCCATCATTTCTATGTGATAATTAGTTCCTCCTTATTAGTGAGAATCAGATACAGTGCCACTGGCAGAAATAAGATCAGATGTAAGGATCCTGACTGGAGGTGAGGTTATGCCCAGCTTTCTGCTTTGGTCCAGAAGAGAATAAAAAATAAAGTGAAATCAAGAGATGTGAAATCATATTCACATTGCCCTGCTCCCAGTCTAGTGCTTCTTGATTGAATGACTGACTGACTGTCTCATGATTAGCTGACATGATGTGCATGGTCGAGAAGAGGAAAATCTGTGCCAGAGCACGAAAATATGTAATCCTCACCCCATTTTACTGGGCCATCTGGGTACAGCCTCCTGGCTTGTGGCAGCTGGAGGTCATCTCCTAGAGATGCCCGAGTGCTTTGTTCTCTCCCAAGTCTTAGAACATTCCCCCTCTTCCCCCAACCCAGCATCTCCCTGTGCCACATACCTGGCTCTACTCTTCTCACCCTCTATTTGGAGAATCTGAACCCTGCCTGTGCCCACCCCACCTCCCTGGGATCCTGTAGCAGCTTCTGCCCAGAGCCATATTGTGCTTCCATCCTCTATGTGAGGGATGGGGTGAGGTGGTGGGGGATCAGTCTTGTTTGTATTAGCAGCTGCCTAATCTGAGCCCCGGGGAACCTACTCTAGTCTTGTCACCGCTGCTGCAGGACTCCAGTATCCTGGCAGGCTCCATGATTCAAGGGACCCCCTTTCTTCTGCCTCTGTCTGACAGGGGTAGCCCAGACTGCTTTTTGACAAAGGACAGAATGGCACCGTTGACTTTTTTCTTTCTTTCTTTCTTTCTTTCCCAGTGACTGTGACATGTGTCTAGAGTCCTGTTTGATTCTTATCCCCTCCTTTTTTTTTCTTTCCCATCCCTCCCTTCTCTTTCAGCTACAAAGAGCTAAATCCCCCGTCAGCATGAAGCGGGCATCAGATTTTCAAGGTTAGTGAGAAAACCCAGATCCCTCTTGACTGTCTGTCAATCTGTCTCTTGCAGTCCATCTGTTTCTCCGGATGCAGTAATCAATCCGGCAGGGTAAACCCAGGACAAGGCTTGAAAGCCCCCTTGTTGGGAGGGGGGAGCAGGTTTCAGACAATAATTAATGATAATTGTCATCTGAAGTGGGCAGGAGTCCTGACTGATCAAACGTAACATCTGTGGTTCGAGCTACTCCTCTGCCTCCTGGTAGGTCTATCTGGGGCCCTTAACTACTCCTGCTGAACTTTGCATTTTTGTTGATGGGTTACTATTTGGAAGGATGCTTGACCTTCCCCCTAAAACTTGTCAACCAAGGAAAATCCCCAGGGATATGAGACTCCAGCGAATAAGGACTCAAGATTTCTGTAAACACCTGGCTCTGAGACACAAAGAGCCCTCCTAACATTCCTCAATTCTTTCATTATTGTAGCAACCTTGCAAGAGAGGGAAAGACTGGGTTATAGTAATTTACACTTTACCAATGAGGGTAACTGAGGCAAAGAAAGGTAGAGGGAGTGAATAAGAAAAAACCGGGAGAGGATCTAAGGAAAGCTGGCATCCCAACCCAGTTGTCATAGGATCACAAAAGAATGGGAGCATAAATTTAAACTTGGGAGAGACCTCAGAGGCCATCTAATATAGTCCCTTCATTTTTAATAGATGGGGAAACTAAGGATCAGAAAAGATTAGTTGACTCATCTAAAGACACAGAAAGATAGTGACAGAGGCAGGATGCGAATCCAGATCTTCTGACCCTAGAGCCAGTGCTCTTTCCTAGTCTTTTAATTAGACTGGATAACAACCACTCTTGGGGCAGGGATGCCTCAGGGTGACTCATGAAGCCCTTGATTCAGTTTCTGCACCTGCCAAACCTCTTACCAGAAGCCAACATCTAAGCTATAGAGTTTAGATCTAGTCATTCTAGAATGAATAGAATGGTCCCCAAGTGGCATAGTGAATAGAGCCCCAAGCCTAGAGTCAGGAAGAGCTCAGTTCAAATCCAACCCCAGACACTTACTAGCTGTGAGACCCAGGGCAAGTCAGTTAACCCTGTTTGCTTTAGTTTCCTCATCTGCAAAATGAATTGGAGAAGGAAATGGCAAACCACTCTAGTATCTTTGCCAAGATAACCTTAAATAAGGTCACAAAGAGTCAGACACGACTGAACAACTGAACAGTCTAGAATTCACAGTTTTAGACTCCAAAGGTAATGGTAATCTCTTTTAAATAGCTGAAGCTGGAAAGAGTGCTAGATTTCAAGCCATAAAACCTGAGATTAAATCCTAAACCTATCACTTACTACTTATGCAACCTTGGGCTTTCCCTTTCTGGGGCTCTACTTCCCCAAGTGTAAAGTAAAGGGTTGGACAAAATTGTCTCTGAAGTCCTTTTCAATTCTAAAGCTGGAATCCTGTGAGGCTGAATGCTTCCAGCTCTAGCTCTACCCTATTCCTAACTCTGTTCCGTGCTGTCACCCCACCCTCACCCCCTAGTGGAACACTTTGGGGATTGAAAAGAATGTTAAAGAATTCTAGGCTACACTCTCTTGCCTCCTAGACTTTTCATTGTCAGGGCCATCTTTACCCAAAGGTGGAATCGGTGGCTGCCTATGATGGGGCAAGGGGATATCAGAAAGCAGGAAACTCACACATACACATACAGTTCTCTGTCTCTCTTTTTCTCTGTGTGTGTCTCTCTCTATCTCTCTGTGTCTCTGTCTGTCTCTGTCTCTGTCTCTCTGTCTGTCTCTATCTCTCTGTCTCTGTCTCTCTCTCCCTCCCTCTCCTTTCCACCCAGTGTTATATACCTAAAATTTCTCTATTAGAGATTCACCTCTTTATGTTAGGCATTACCCTCTCTAGCCACATCTTTTAATATCATATAGCAACAATATAATAAAACAACAATGTAATAGTAATGTTTTTAAAAAGAAATTTCTAAATCACTCTGAACCAGTTTATCAGACACTTTTTTCATAGATGGGGGGGGGGGTAATCATCATTGTCATCGTTTCAGTCGTTTCCAACTCTTTGTAACACCATTTAGGGTTTTCTTGGCAGAGATATTGGAGCAGTTTGTCATTTCCTTCTCTACCTGAATTTGCAGATGAGGAAACAAGAGTGTTAAGTGTTTACCCAGAGTCATACACCTAGCAAATGTCTGATATGAACTCAGGAAGATGAGTCTTCCTCACTTCTGGACCAATATTCTAACCACTGTCCCATATAGCAGTCCCAGGGAGGAATTGTATTAATTACAGTCCCAGGGAGGAATTGTATCAATTAACAAGTTCAATTCCATTTTATATAGGAAACTGACGTTCAGAGGCAGTAAAGAATTTGCTTAAGGTCCCACAGATGTGGGATCTCTGGGTAGTGGGGGTACATTGAGTGCCTACAAGATAAGAGTAGGGTCACTGAGGAAAAGAGTAAGACATAGAAAGAGGAGGTAATATAATAGAGATAATAATAATAATAGAAATATTTTACTATTTATTCAGAGAACTAGGGTGGAATTTAAAAATGTTAAGTTTTGTTCAATCTAGAAACATGAAATTAGTATTCCAAAGAGATCCTGAAATTTTATATCTGGGGAAGATAATGGTACTTTAGTTAAAATTGAGGATGATTTAAGAATAAAAACACATTTGACTTTTGAAAAAAAAGTGAAGGAAGTTTTTTTTAATATCATATAATACTTTACAAAGTGTTTTCACATGACAACCTTAGCTACTTTAAAATTTTGTCCAGAGACAACTTATGTCTTTAGGTTTGGTCCCCTATGCCTCCTTTCCTTTACCCGGACAAGGTTGATTTGGCTTTCACTTTGAGAGGAAATACTGGAACATCCCTGCTGTTCAGAAAGTCTTCCTTTCTAAGTTGTCTTCCCCCATGATAGTCACTGAGCAGCAGAGACTCCTAGCTAATGACCTCTATTTCCATCTGTGGGGGCAGATGGTAATAAGAAAGCCATGTTTTGGGGCAGCTATGGGGCGCAGTGAAGAGAACACCAGCCCTGGAGTTAGAGTTCAAATCTGACCTCAGACACTTGATCAGACTTACTAGCTGTGTGACCTCAGGCAAGTCACTTAACCTCAATTGCCCAGCCTTCCCCCCTCAAAAAACAAAACAAAACAAAAAGACATGTTTGAAGGGTGTTTTCCCCTGATCTGTTATTGGTCCCCTGGACAGTGAGAAGAAAGTGAAAATGTTAAGGTGGAGAGGTAATCCCAAGCCCCCAGGGTCATGAGGGACTGAAATTTAGGAAAGTTTAGAGCTAAGTTTAATTCAGTTCAATAAGTGGTTATTAAGCCTCTACTATGTGCAGTGTTGTAGGCTGTGGGAGGGCTCTATGGTAGGCACTGGGCTAACAAAGGACAAAATGAGACAATCTCTTCCCTCAAAGAACTTACATTCTGCCGAGACATACATGGTACACTCAGATAAGTAAATACAAGGGGATATACATAAAGTAATATGATCTTATGGAACATGAATGTTGAAAACTATATATATATATATATATATATAATTGGAAAATATAAAATTCTATTTCATAATATTATAGAGGCAGAGTTTATAGAGCTGGCCTGGGAGTCAGGTAGATGTGGATTCTAGTCCCACTTCTGACAAATACTGACCATGTGACCCTGGGCAGTCATTTAATATCTTCATCTGGAAGCCAAAGTTGCAAAGAAGGTGCTGATCTGTATTAGTAGAAGGTCCTCACTGGGGGCTCCCCACAAACAATAAAATCACAGATTTTGTTTTAAAATGGGGGGAGAGTGTGGAGAGCAATAACAACTGGGATGAAAGACATTAGGGAAGGCTTTGTGTGTGTGCAGGATGTGGAATCTGAGCTGAGCTTTGGAGAAAGTTAGGGATCCCAAGAAATGGAGCTGAGGGAGGAATGTGTTCCAGGCCTGAAAGACAGCCTATAGTAAGGCATGAAGGTGGGCAATAGAATGTCACGTACAGGGAACAGCAAGTGGCCAAGATGATTTGGAACACAGAGTGGTAAAGGGGAGTAATGGGATATAAGTCTGGGAAGGTAGACGGAAGCCAAACTGTGAAGGATTTTAAATGTCAGACAAGAGAGTTTGTATGGCCTCTAGTCAATAGGGATTAATCAGTGCTTCTTGAGCAGGAGACTTAAATGGTCAAATGAAAACATCTAGATGCACTAACATCTCTCTCTCTCTCTCTCTCTCTCTCTCTCTCTCTCTCTCTCTCCCCCCCCCCCATAAAGAAAATGGAATGGATGCCAGTAGCAACTCCTCCAATCCTCTTTCCATGGACAACTCTCTTAACAAAATGGTAAGATGCTTCTCTACCTTCCTTTACCTTGTAGCCGTCTGGAACCCTGTCCCCACCTCTAATCAGTAACTAAGTTGTGTTCCCTCCCAGAGTATTGCCTCCTGCTTCCTATTCATGCATAGGCATGTTCTTAGAACCATGCTATTCACCTTTCCAGAGTCATTATGCTAGGTCTTATGTTTATTTAAAGATATTTCAACACAACCTTAAGACACATTTACACCTCTTTGCCTCCTCCTCTCCCAATTTAACACTCAGTGGGTGGAGGAGAAGATGGGTCTCCCAGGGGTTGTAATGAGTCCTACATACCTTTGAAAACCTGGGATCTTCTGTATCTTCTCAGCCCTTGGCAATTTTGGCAGAATTAGGGAGGCAGGGTGGTAATGCTGTTAGGTGGAAATCCAAGTATATCAAAGCAAATCTTCCCCCTCCTTCCCTCTCTCTTTGTGGGTGATCTTATCTGTTGCCCAGGCAGTTCTAACTATGAACCAAGCTGCCCTACCCCCAAAACTCAGACCCCACAAGAAATAGCAACTCCTGAAAGTTGGAAACTGTGGCCCTGAAAGGGGCAGACCCCATAGGACATGGGTTCTTAACCTTTTTGTGGGTTGTGGACTCCTTTGGAAGGCTGATGAAACTTATGACCCCTTCTCAGAATAATATTTTTGGGTAAATAACATAAAATGCCTGGGACTGGAAAGGAAATCAATTATATTGATTTATAATTGTAATATTTTTAAAATTCACAAACCCCAGATTAAGATTCCTGCCCTAGGAAGTCTGTCAATTTGCATTCAAAATAAGCCCCTGGGGAGGATGGCAGGGATTGTGTAATGAAGGATTCCTGCCTGACTGGTGTATAGGATAGAATATCCCCAGGGCAGCTCCTGAAAGGCCAGACTCATGTGCTGTGGTGCATAGTGGCTGATGGCCTCCTTAACACAGGCCTGACCTCAGCATCTGTATGGGCCTGCTAAGCCTCAGGCAGCCAACTACAGGCAGCAATTGGTGCCTTCATCCAATGTGCCTCTGTCCCTGGAACATATAGTGAAGGTCCTGGGCATGGTGAGCAAAGAAAGCTCTTCAGTCTCTGAAAGGGAAAATGTGGCATCTTGCTCTTTGGCAAACATGCCTATGCCACCCCTCCTTCCCTTCCTGCCCCACTTATTCACACAGATGTGTAAGCAGATGTACACTAATCTCAGTGGTCATGAGCTAAGCCTGTTCCATTTCTCTAGCCAGGATTAGGAGGGAAAGACAGAGTGTCATGGCTGCCCTCAAAAACTTTTCTGAGTCAAAGGGGATATAGATTTGGCTAAGGATGTAGACCCAAGTTAAAGAAGTATTAAAGTGTGTGTGTGTGTGTGTGTGTGTGTATACACACATATGTATAGATAGATATATGAGTATATTTAATGTGTCTATATATTTGTGTGTTTTAAAGCTGCCCCTTAGAAATCGCAATAGCATCATGTCTATCACTGCGGAGCCTCCAGGAAATGATTCCATTGTCAGAAGATGTAAAGAAGATGCACCTCATCGTAGGTAGGTAACTAGAAAAGAAAGACACCACTTTGAAAGAAAAAAACCACCTTGCTGCTCAGTGTCAATTCAAACCACTTCCATAGAGGAACCACAATCCTTAGAATTTCCACCAAGGAATAGAGTGAGAGTGGTCACTGGAAGCCCACCAGTGCCACCAAGAAAGCAAAACCATGGTATAGGTTATGCTTGTGCAAGTCCCTGCACCAGAGCGAAAATAGAAGAATGTTGGCAAGAATACAGATGTTCAGAAACATCTGGATGTTTGGCAATGTGTGTGAGTAGCCATTGACTGGTACTTGACCTTCTGGTGGGGCCCCTCACCTTTCCCCCCTTGTTTGGGCATTCAGAAAATAGTTGGGCATCCCACTTCCTCTTTGGGGGGGAGGGGTCATCTGTTGAAAGGAATAGTTGGCTTGAGCGGTAGGAGAACTAAAGAGTTACTCCATGGTCCCTTCTGGAGAATGACTTGGGAAGAAGATAGAATTTCTGTGTTGACTTTTTCTCCAGTGCCAGTGACTTCACTTGAAATTCCGCACGAATTCCCTTAGCAATCCTGCAGTGTCTCCTTTCCCTGGTGTAGGAAGCAGGCCAGATAACATGGGATTTGGGAGTCATTTAAGTTTTCTTTTTTAGGTAGCCATGTGCTGCTGTTGTTATTCTTACACACTGATCTGATGTTAGTGTCCCTGGATGCTCCATTTGAAAGGACCACAAATGAAAAATGGAGGGTGTTTGGGGGCATGCTAGAACAGTATAAAGCATCACTGTCTTCCGTTCGTTCTGCTGATCAGAGCACTCAAGCTATTTTCAACCCATCATGGAATAAAAGTCCATTGAAGTACAAATGGATATTATGCAATTAGTCTCTCAAAGAAGTCAGAATCAGAGTGGAAATATCAGACTCAGGCCATCAGAGACCCATGCTTGCCTACCATCCCTGTTTTTTCAGCTTATGCCATTAATGCTACCTGTACTCCTCCCCCATCCCTGCCCCACCATTCACCCCTAAGTTTTCATACTTCATTGCCTCTTACATGTACATACCTCAGTCTCCAGAGCTACTCTCCATTCAAAGGTGCCTTACTAATGACACATCCTCTTCCAATGAATAGTATAGGGATTCAGGAGGGTGTTTATTTTGTTTTCCAGTCTTGTTCTTGCTGTCTCCATGCCATCTTACCCATTCATTTTCTGCCTGTCATCTCCTGGTCTTCATCGATGCCTTTTAGAAAATTGAAAAATCTCTTGCTATGTCCTTCTCTCTTTCCTCTTTCTCCTCCTCTTTACCACTTCTCCCACATATAAAACGTGAACTCTCAGACATTCTCACACACATACATACTCTGCTACCATCATCATCTCTCCCTTTTGTCTTACAGTATAGTTGAAGAAGACACTGACAGTTTTGGATTTGATGCCTTAGATCTAGATGGTAAGTGATGGCTAATTGGAGGACTCCTGCAAGTGTGGAGATGGACACCTCTATCCACTTCAACCAGTTAGTGGTGCAAGAATGAAGGGGAGTTGTCCGGGGGGGGGGGGGCGGTGAGCAGGGTGACACGTGCCTGTAATCTGTGCTGCCAGGGAGGCTGGGGCTGCTGGATCTCTTGAGCTAAGTCATTTAGACGTCCACACTAAGTCTGCAGTCGATATGATGAGCCCCTAGAGAGCAAAGAACCACCAAGTTACCTAGGAAAGAGTGAACCATCCCAGGTCAGAGACAGCACATCAGAGCCCCTGTACCATTCTGGACTGTGAATAGACACTGAACTTCTAGCCTAGGCAAGATAGAGAGAACTAGCCTCTAAAAAGGAGAAAGAAGAAAAAGAGGAGGAAGGGAAAAGGGTTTGGATGATGGGGAAAACTTTAAAGTTGCACTACCTTACCATAAGATACAACAAAGGAAGCCATTGGGGTAAAGCCTAACTCTGGAGGCTTCATCTATAGATTTATATGGTTTTTTGGGATTTTTTACAGAGAGGCAGTAGGAAAGAGGGAAGAGGAAGAGACAGAGAGGAAGAGGAGGAAAAGGAGAAGAAGAGGAGGAAGAGAGAAAGGAAGAAAAGGAGGAGGAGGAAAGAGAAAAAACAGGGAGAGGGAGAAGAACAGCATGGTTTACTATTTTAAAACCTAAGAGCATAGGACTCCTAGATGTATTAGTGGAAAAACAGGTTACACCTTTAAAAGAAAGAAAGAAGAGGGGTGGGGGAGGGAGGGAGGAAGGAAGGGAGGGAGGAAGGAAGGAAGGAAGGAAAGAAGAAAGAAAGGAAGGAAGGAAGGAAGGAAGGAAGGAAGGAAGGAAGGAAGGAAGGAAGGAAGGAAGGAAGGAAGGAGGAAGAAAGGAAGAAAGAAAGGAAGGAAGGAAGAAAGGAAGGAGGAAGAAAGGAAGAAAAAATTTTATTATGTAACAAAAATGTCAGTTTCAGAGAGTAGGATGCAGGAGGGAGAGAGACAGAAAGGTGATCTTATGGGGAGAGGGTGAAGAGAATGTTGCCACAATCTCCTGAGCTGGGTGCTGTGCTGTGAGTGAGGAAAAACCAAAAGGGCTTGTGAAGAGAGGGCCAAGGCATCAAGGCTATGAAGAAGGTATCACTCTCAACGGACAGGTCTTCTGACCTGTAGTAAACCTGGCAATGCAGAAAACTCTCCAGATTCTGGATTTAGGATTCGTGATTTTAAATATTCAAGGGTTTGCCCTCTCAAGCCACCCGAGGTTGAGCTCCCCTCCCCCCCCAGCACTATCTCTCATTTGCAACAGCCCACAGAGATCTCTGGATTAAAACTGTGGAATCCTCCTTGATTAGAGATAGTCATAAGCTGAAAAATACTTCAGAAAAGCAATAGCCCCTGACAAAGGCTGTGTAATTAGAATAATTGAAAAAAGCATTGGAAAACAAAAGGAGGAACTTTGGAGAGAAATGTGTCACTGTTTAAACCATTTTGAGTTGGGAATAAATCTTTGCAAATAAATCTTTATTATTTTTTTTTTAAAGCAATTGGGGTTAAGTAACTTGCTCAAGGTTACACGGCTAGTCATTTGATTTATGCGTGGGTGCTCATTTTCTGAGGCCGGATCTGATCTCGGGTCATCGAAACTCCGAGGCCGGCGCTCTTACTCACTGCGCCACCTAGCCGCCCCTTTAGGGCAATTGGGGTTAAGTAACTTGCCCAAGGTTACACGGCTAGGTTTTTGTTTGTGCGGATTAAGTGTCCGAGGCCGGCTCCGAACTCAGGTCCTTCTGATTCCAGGGCCGGTGCTCTATTCACTGCGCCACCTAGCCGCCCCTATAAATCTTTATTATTAATGCTTTGAAGCATTTGTAGATTTCTCAGTTCTGTGGATCTCTGGACTGTGCCCTTTCTGAGTGGGGAAGGTATACTATATCCCAGTATCACTTGCTTTAAAACAGGATGGAAAAAAAGCAGCTTTCTGACACTGAGAGGCAGTGTGGTCCATAGGGCTGTGTTTGGAGACAGAGGGTTTGCTATTTATTACCTGTGTGACACTGGTCAAGTCACCTCACATTGATGGGCCTCAGTTTCCTCTCCTACAAAATGGGGCTGGACTAGATGTTCTCTAAATCTGTGATCCTGTCATGCAGCTTCTTCATAGACACCCCCTTTCCCAGTTCTCACTTGGGAAATTGGCATTGGCCTGATGGAGGCAGCCCTGGATGGTGGGGTAGTTGTATATAGAAGGTAAGAGCAAAATCTGCTTCAAAATAAATTCAGAAACCACTGAAAAATTGACCATAGAAAAGGCTCATTAACCTTGATTCAGACTGAACTTGTAGAGTTCTTAAGAAACAGACATTGTGCCACAATGACTCCCAATGTCAGGGGACCATGTGAATCACTCTGTTAGAATGGACACAAATAACTCCATATTCTGCCTCTGATCCTCTGGATCATGGTCAAGTATGATCCAAATGCATTCTCCCTCCTGGCTTCCTTGTCCAGAGGGGACATTCCCCTCCCAGTGGCATCAGCCCTACCAGAGGGAATAAGGACATCTTACTATGGGACCATTTGTGGTTCTGAGGTTGTCTTTTGGCTAAAAAAGAAGCAAAATCATGAATTCTAGATCCAAATTTAACTGTGATTATGGAGTATCACTGACATCTGACAAGACTGACATGGGTAGATTGGTTTTGCCATCTCCATATATAATCACTTTATTCTATGTGTCACTCTTTCCCTAATTGGTCACTACTTCTATCAACTACTTCATGATCTCAGTCAAGATTATTTTTCTCTCTTTTCAGATGACAGCCATGACCGCTACTCCTTTGGACCCCCCTCCATCCACTCCTCTTCCTCTTCTCACCAGTCTGAGAGCCTGGATGCTTTTGACCTTGAACAGGTCAACATCATGTTTAGGAAGTTTTCTCTGGAAAGGTACTACAGTGGGAAATGGGAGAGTAAAGGGTGAGGGTGGGGGTAGCGGTGAAGGGAGTTGGCTGGTTTTATGGAGATAAATCCTACCCTGGTAGTCTCAGAGGTGAACCAAGTCAGCTTGTGACAGCTGCATGTCTCCTTGATTCCTGAACTACCCTGAAGTAATAGAACTTTAAAATCATTTAGTAGTAAGTGAGCTTAGAGTTTACCTAGTCCAACTCCCCCCATTCTGTAAATGAGGAAATTGAAGTCCATGGAAATTGAGTGACTTTTCCAGTTTGCTCAGCTAGTTAAGTAACAGGCTCTAAGCTAGAATGGTGTGGGCCAGTGGAGGAGGGGGATAAGCTGTATTTGAAGTCAAGGGATCTGGGTTCAAATCCAAACTCTGTCACTGGCATGGTCATGGGAAAATCATATCTTGGTCTTAGTTTCCTTATCTATAAAATGAGTGGTTTGAACTATATGACCTCTGAATATAGAGCCTCCCAATCTGTGGTCCTATGAGCTCAGGTTTCCCAACGCCCAACACAGTGCTTTTCCCAGTACATCTCAAAGTCCCCTCAAAACCCTACTTGGCAAAGTCACCAACTGTACCAGTTGAAGTCCTGTGGCTTACAGAGTCATAGCCAAGAAAAGGGCAGGATTTGGTTGAACTAGACTGATTCCACTGACCTCATATCTCAGTCCTGGCAGTGTCTGGATTCAGTCCCTTCTAGTCATGGGAAATCAGTTCCATTTCCTTCCTGTGCTTTTGATTAAGGACTCAGTTGAAAGCCTTTTCCCATAACTTAAGCCACTAAAACCAGTTTTTCTCCATCCACACTCCAGCTCCTGATAAATACAAGAAGCTGGTGCATGCAGGTTTCTGTCTCCCCTTAGCTTTTCCTGAGTAGAAGCTCTCTATTTTTAGCCCAGTGCATCTGAAAGCAGGCCCATCTAAGCAGCTTCTTGATTTCCTGGCCCTAGACCTTTCCGTCCCTCTGTCACATCTGTTGGTCACATCAAGACCACATGCCATCCGGTGCAGCACACAACCCTGAACGGAGATAACCTCATCACTGAAATCACCCTGCTGGGGGGAAATGATCGAGGCAGCTTCATTCACTCTGTCAAGCCAGGATCCCTGGCGGAAAAAGAAGGCCTCCGGGAGGGACACCAGCTGCTACTGGTGAGGCTTAAAAAAAAAAAAAGTTCTCATTATTTTCCCCTCCATTTCTTTTCTGTATTTATGCCACTGACACAATGCAAGGTCCCGTGACAATCTGTTCCTGTGTTTTGTTATGGAATGCCTAAGTGGAAAGAGAAAAAAATGTGAAAGGGCACAGCCTCCTCTCTGGCCCCTTTTGTTCCCCCTCCTCCTAAAAATACCATCTTTGGGGAGGGGATGGGAGTTAAGAAAGGTCACACCCTGCTCTTCCCCCAGTCCCCTCTAATATTATTGATTGCATTTCTAAAACAGAACCCTACCCCTGCACACGTGCATGTACATGCTCAGAAAGGAGGGTGATAAAACAAAGCTTAACAAGCATGATTTAAGTAGGAAGCTTTATTCCCTCCCAACAGCACCAGGAAAGTTGTTTGTTCAGAAAAAGATGCTTTTATTTCATATGTGGAATAATCCTACTCATGAGGCTTGGCCGGCCCATGGAGCCCACAGTGAGGAACAGTGTTTCTTTGATATCTAGCTGGAGGGCTGCATCAAAGGCGAGAAGCAGAGCGTTCCCTTGGATACTTGCACAAAGGAGGAAGCACACTGGACAATTCAGAGATGTAATGGCCCCGTCACACTGCACTATAAATTCAACCATGAAGGTAAGGCCTGAGTAAACCCCATTCAGCACCACGGCCAACACTCCAGTGGAATCCCATTCATTTCTCACCAGTCTTCTCATGTAAATGGTGGAGAGGGCACTGGATTTTAGAGTCAGAAGCTCGAGGTTGAGTTTTGGATCTGATACTTCCTGGCTGTAGAACCCAGGGCAAGCTACCACACTTGTTGGAGTCTCACCTGTAAAATGGGGACCTCAAATTGAGGTTTATAAAGTGCTTTTCTCACAAACATTTGGGGAGGGAGGGATTGGAGATATGTTTGGAGGAAGGAACTGAATGGGACTTTCAGGAACATGGTGTGGGTAACCCCCTATAAGGAAAACCCCTCTACTAAGCACAGGTCAGGGCAACAAGCTGCTCTTTCCTACAAATCATATCTCCCTTCCTCTCTCCATGCCTTTGCATAGGCTTTTTGTTCCCTATGACTATAATTTACATCATCTTCATCTCTGCCTCTTAAAAGCCCTGGTTTTCTGTACAAATCAACTCAAACACAGCCATAGTTTTACATGAGGCTTTTCCTGCTCCTTCAGCTGCCTGTGTCTCCCTGTGCCACAGTTATTTGGGGGGAGCAGGTCAAAAGATCTGTCATTTCCAAAGTTTAGGGAACTTCCATTGAAGAAACTTCCTCCACCAATGAAGATCAGCACCCATTCTTTAATTTATAGCTTTAGAAACTGTAGTGCTTGGGGCACTAAGAGGTTTAATGGTTTGTCTAGGATCAATCACCCAACAAATGTGTGTCTGGGGACCTGAAACTAGTTCTTCCTGATTCCTGGGCCAGGTTTCTATTCATTATGCCAAGTAGACTATCAAATAAATCAAATCAACAAGCATTTACTAAACTCCTACTAAGTGCTGGGGACAGAAAGGTAAATACAGTCCCTACCCTCAAACAGTTCACAATCTAGTGGAAGAGAAAATATGCAAACAGCTGTATGTAAATGAGATCTATGCAGGAGATATAAATGTCAATATAGATATCAATACAAGAGGTATGCATGCACATAATTAGTATGAATATTATTATCGACATTTTAGAGATGAGGAAATAAGCTCAGAAAGGTTGAATAACTTACCCAAGTTTACACAGCTAGTAAGTATCAGAGCCAGAATTCAAACCTGGGTATCTCTTGATTTCAGGTTCAGTATCCTTTTTTTTTGGAGGGGGGAAGGCAAGGCAATTGGGGTTAAGTGACTTGCCCAAGATCACACAGTGTGTGATATAGTGTGTCAAGTGTCTGAGGTCATATTTTAACTCTGGTCCTCCTGATTACATGGCCAGTGCTCTATTCACTGCACCACCTAGCCACCCCCCAGGGTCAGTATTCTTTCCATTATGTCAGACTACTTGTACTGCCCATCTCACACCACTTTTGTGAGGAAAGGTACTTGTCAGCACCAAAGCACTCTAGACATTAAAGTTTTTCCATATTGTTTTGTTGTTGAATTCCATCAGTACTATTTCTTTTCTCTTAAACCAGGGCTTCTTTATCCTTTTTGGTGTCACTGACCCCTTTGACATTCTGGTGAAGCCAGAACCCTTTCTCAGGTGAACATTTTAAAGTGCTTAAAATAAAATGCATCATGGTAAGAAGTACCCAAAGGCTAGTGAAAATAAAGATGCCTTTTTCCCACACAAATTCATAGATCCCTTGAAATCTTTCCACAAACCCCTACTCTAGATCATTCTTCTTAATGACAAGTTATGTGTTCACACTGTCATTTCCCCCCTCCCTGAACTGGCCTCCATCTCACAGAGCAGCCAGGCCTCTGTGTGATTATGATCAGATGAAAGGCAGGACATTGAACTTGCTATTTTGCACCCTACCTGGCCACAAATGAAGAACATGTCCCACAGGTCTGCAAGCCTGGGTTAGAAACTGGGTTAGAAGAAAACTGGCAGGAGGAGCAAGCATGATAGCTAAACACCAAATGGCACATATGGCTTTTTGCAAAATGGAGTTTTTGTTTTCTCGAATGCACGACTAAGGAATGCACTTTCTCCTGGATCTAAAGCAATCATTTGGCTGCAACAACAAATTCTTGGTCCAGGGCTGGGCTCTGCCTGGGGAGGCTAGGCTGTCATCAGATTAAAACTAACAGACCTTTGGCTCTTTGGTTCCTCAAGCGTCCCGGTAACAAGCATTCCCCCATCCCTTTGCCTCCAGTGGCTTTTTAATAGTATTACCCGGATCTTGCCTAAGTCGCCTGGCTATTGTGCACTGGGCTTTGTTTTACATTTCCAACGTCTGATTTACCATTCTCACCTCTGAATTTTCCTGCATGATTATCTCTGCAGCTGGATCTTATTTTTAACTACTAGGGCTCATGAATGTTTAAACGGAGCATAAATAGCCAGCTCCTCTCCAGACAGTCTCTCCACCAGCAAAAGCATCCTCCCAGCAGTGTCCTGTCAATGCAGAAAATAATCAAAATAATGCTCTGCTCCTAAACACAGGTCAGATTGAACAGCAGACATTTGGTAGGGAGTAGTTTCCTCACTCCGTGGCCTGGCATTCCTTCTGTCATAAAAATCACCAGAGGTGTCTGTACACCAGCTCTCCAGAAGGTTTCCCCCATGGAAATAAAAGTCCTCTATAACAGATAATTCTAGTTGGATCATAGATTAAGAGTTAAGTGAGACCTTAGAGGTCACCTAGGCCATCTCTCTTATTTTACCCAAGAGGAACCTGAGGCTTAGAGAGATAAAGGGACTCCCACAAGGTCATCCATGTGGTAGGTAGCCAACCCTGGATTCCAGCCAAGTTCCCTGACTCAAGTCTAACACTTTCTACTGCACTGTGATGCCTTTATCCCTTCTTCAGCCTCATCTTTGCAAATTACAAAGCTCATGGTTGGCTGCTGTTTCTTAACCCTCTTCTAGTTCCCCTGACATAGTAGCTAGGTTGTTGAACTTGGAATCAGGAAGATCTGGATTCCAATACTGCTCAGGCCCTTACTAGCTGTGGATAGTCATGTGAACTCATCTCTTTGAACCTCAGTTTTCTCATCTGTATAAAGGGGATGATAATTGTACCAACTTCATAGATTTATGGTGAGAAGACAAGAGTTTAAGTATGGAAAGTACTTTGCTAACCATACAGTGCTATATAAATGCTAGTTACTTAATTGTTATCTGGTGGGCATGAGGGAGATTTGGAGGAGAATGGGGATAGAGCTCAAGGAATGAAATCTTGGCACTAAACTAGAGGTGGGGGGAGAACAAGTTCTCTATAATCTAATGGTTAGCCTAGGGCCATTCATTCCAAACCAGTGGGAAGCCTCATCCAATATGACTCTCACTTTTATTCTGCTTAAGCATTCAGATAGTTATTCTTGAATGACTCATAACTGCTCTGTCTTTTTATGGTGCTATACAATTCTCCCTTTGAACATTGGTTCATGTTCTGGTTAAGGTCCGTTATCTAGAAGATGGATACTATACCTGTCTTTCTTGCTATCCAGTGCCTTGAATGTCTGCCAACAAGTAGTATCTGATTAATTTAATTTAAAATATTAGCAATGCACAGGACCTCAACCTAGGCTAAAACAGCCTTCCTCTTGAAGGAAGGTTTCTAGTTGGCACAGTGGATAGAATGCTGAACCTGGAGTCAGAAAGACCTAAATGCAAAATCTCCCTCAGACACTTGCTACCTTTATGACCTTGGGTAAGTCACTTGATTTTGTTAAACATTTATTTCCTCATTTGTAAAAATGAGAGGTTGGACTTGTTGTTGAACTGTTTCAGTTGTATGTGACTCTGCATGACCCCATTTAGGGTTTTCTTGGTGGAGACATTGGAGTGGTTTGCAATTTCCTTCTCCAGTTCATTTTGCAGATGAAGAAACTGAGGCAAACAGGATTGAATGATTTGTTCAGAGTTACATGGCCCATGTCTAAGGCTAGATTTGAGCTCTGTCTTCCTGACTCCAAGCCTGGTATTCTATCCACTGTGCCCTCTCGCTGCCCTGGTATTGAACTTAATGACCTCCAAATTCTAGCTCTAAACCAAAGATGCTGTGTGTTGGTCTAAGAAGTGACAGGGATAGTATTGAAGCCATTGGGCAGTGGAGAAGAGGTGGGTATGCTGCAAGCATTGGGATAAAAGAAGTTTTACACCTAAGTTGGTTTTATTTTTGTTTTAATGTCAGCCAAACAAATACAGAGTAGGAAAGGTGTGGCTAGACCACAGTTCATATGGAAAAGATGTGGTTTTAGTGTGCTGCAAACTCAATATGCCACAACAATATGGTCTTGGACTCAAATCTGCGTGAACAGAAATCCTTGTTCAAAGAGTTCGTATTCCAGTGGGGGAGACAGCACATGGAAGGTTTCAGCTGCAAGTCAGATAAAAAGGTCCCATGGTCCTCAGGGCGCAACAGCAAAGCAGATGGTCAGTCCTCTTCTTTAATGTCATTTCCACTGATAAAATAATAGCGGTTTCTGATGTTGTACCCTTTGACAATGTCAAGGACTTTAGTCGCAAAAATTTTCTTTTGGGGGCTTGCAATGGCTGTAGCACCATCAGGAAGCATTGTTAAGATACATCTCCATAGGGATGGTAGTTGAGAGCCCTGAGATAAAAACATCTTGTTCCCAAGGCTCTTGGGCTCAGAGTACCAGGCTGTCTCCATCAGGATCTATTTCACTGTTCCTAATCTATCAGGAGCCGTGGTTACCATGCTGTGTTCCATTTGAAATAGCACCTTGATATGATCTGAATCTCTCCCTCTGCAAAGAAGAGCAGCAGATTAGTGCCTTGGTACACATACACACACACACACACACACACACACACACACACACACACACACACACACCCCAAGAGGATAACAACAGGGCAGGGTGATTTTTTTTTAATTTCTTCTGCCCCCTCAGGTTACCGGAAGCTGCTAAAGGACATGGAAGATGGCCTGGTCACATCAGGGGATTCATTTTACATCAGGCTAAACCTGAACATCTCCAGTCAACTGGACTCCTGCTCCATGTCAGTGAAGTGTGATGAAGTGGTGCATGTTCGTGACACAATGTACCAGGATAAATATGAGTGGCTTTGTGCTCGGGTTGATCCATTCAGCAACAGGGACCTGGAAATGGGAACTATCCCCAGCTATAGAAGGTGAGCCTAGAAGTATAAAGGGATCTTATCCAGTGGTGTTCTGGTTTAACAGCCAGGTGGGATGGGGGGAGGGGGAGATGTGCACCTGATACCCTTTTTTGTTTAATCTGCCTTATTAGCATTTTCTCCATTGCTTATCTCTTTCTTAAATCTAGACACAATCCAAAACAATAAACCAAGCCCCCATGTGTAGCCTTTGCTGATTTCTTCCGTATAAGATGCTCACAATGGAAACCCAACAGTGGGCTGTCAGTAGCCAGTGTGTGCTTGTTTCAGTACTCCATTGGGATGATCCTACCCCTGGCTGGTCCTGGTCTGAATGCGCATTGCCACCTCTGGCAGTGAGCAGATGTCTAGAGGGCTGGAGAAGAGGGACTGAGGAATCATAGGAATGTGCAAAGGTGGAAATGGGAGAGTAAAGGAAGAAAAAGGGTAAATATAGTCATAGAATCATAGACCTGGAACTAGAAAGGGCCTTACAGGTCATCTAGTCCCATTCCCTCATCTTACAGATGAGGACACCGAAAGGGAAAGCATGGTGTAGTGGATAGAGTGCTGGTCAGAAAAACCTGAGTTTGAATCCTGCCTGGAACAATTACTAACTTTGTGACTCTAGGCAAGTCACTTAACTTCACAGGGCCTCAGTTTTCCCAACTGTCAAATTAAGGGGATTAGATTAGTTGGTTTCACTTCCAATTCTAAATCTATTGATCCTATGAAGTCAGTAAGTCAGTCAGTGAACAAACATTTATTAAGCACTTAATATGTGCCAAGAATTATGATAATCACTGAAGATATAAAGAAAAGCAAAAACCTGGACTCAGCCCTCAAAGAAGTCACATTCTAATGGGGAGACAATATGTAAGCAGCTATATACAAACAAGATATATATGTGTATTGTGTATATGTATATTGTTTGTTTATATATGTGTGTATATATATAGTGTATATATGCCTACATACATACCTATATATATATGTGTGTATATATATAGTATATATATGCCTACATACATACCTATATATGTGTGTGTGTATATATAGTGTATATATGCCTACATATATATATACATATATATATATATATACGTATATATATACACATGAATACAAAGAAAAGGAAAGTCCATGCCCCAGAAAGCTTACAGCCTAAAGGGGGAAGACAATGCATAACAGTAAGCTAAAAAGCTTAGGAAGTCAGGAGGCAGAGGTGAAAAGGGAGGGCAGATCAGGCTTTGGGAACAGCCACATGAAAAGGAAGGGAGTCAGGAGATTGGATGTTGTGTGTGAGGAACAGAAAGAAGGCCAATGCCACTGAATGACAAAGTGTAAGAAGACTGGAAAAGGTGGGGGAGAGACCAGATTGTGAAGGGCTTTAAAAGCCAAATAGGATTTTCTCTTTGATCCTGGAGGAAACCTGAGACCTTAAGATAATCTATTCTTCCTCCTCCCAGAGCCCAGCAATTACTTTTGGTGAAACTTCAGCGGTTGATGCACAGAGGGAATAGAGATGAGTCAGAGAACTCTCACCATACGCTAAAGGCACTACGGGTACGTCTGCCCCCAGTATTGGTCTTGCCAAGCGCACACAACTCCAGAGAAAGCACAGAAGCTCTGTTTTCACCTTCCTTCTCCCCAGAGGAAGCCAGATCATCCTCCCCAGAGGCACTATCCTCATAGTCCACACACCTGCAATTTATGTTCTGTGGGACATCTCTCCTGGACACAAATGCCCTCCTCCTCTCCTTCCCCAAGGGCTCCTAGACCTGGGTAATAACAACTTACATTATAATAACACTTTAAGATTTGCAAAGTGCTCACTCCACAACAAAAACAACAACAAATATAATATCTAGCACTTATATATGGCTTTAAAGTTTGCAAAGCACCTCATATATGTGGTCCCATTTCATAGCAACCTCATAAAGTAAGTAAGAGATAGAGATGGGAACTAGACCTGCAATTTTCCAGGAAATTCCTTCTACCAAGGCAGGTCTGCAACTTTTCTTTTAACTTACTTTTAGAGTTGCCTAGAGCAGTGATGTCAAACTCAAAATAAAAAACAATAGGGGCCACTCAACAGTACATAAGGATTCCTGAGGGCTACAAATTGACATAGTTTTCAAATGCAATATTGTCTTTGTTTCATCATATTTTTACTTATTTTGTTGAATACTTTCCAGTTACATTTAATCTGGTTTATTACATGCTTGGGAGTGTGGTGAGCCTTGTGTTTGATACTTTTGCCATAAAGAACAGTGATGAGGGGTTTGCCCAAGGTGACTTAAGCCCAGGGCTTCTGTGTCTGAGGCCAGCTCTCCATCCACAGTGGCACATTGCAACTATTATTGTCCCCAACTTGGCAATGAGGAAACTGATGCCACAAAAAGTTTTAGTGAGGTAGAGCTTGGACCTAGGTGTTCCTGACTCCAAGTCTAGCACCCTGTCTATCTTCTAGATCATTCTTCTTCTTGCCTTCCAGAATCTCATACTATGCCAAGACCTGGCGTAGAGATGGGTAATCTCTCCACATATCTACCTTCCAGTCCTCCTCAGTCTCTCAGCAAGGGAAGGTTTGGAAAGTTCCTTTGTCATCGTAGGTAGACTAGACTGGCTGATTTATTCCTATAGCTCCGGTTCCTTCTTCTTTGGCACCTGGTTTCCTCTCTCTTTAGGCTACAGATGTTGGCAGGACACTCTTCCCCTAAAGATGCCCTTTTTCATAGGCTTCTCTTCTAGGCTTTGCCATTGAAAAGAACCACCAGTAACTGAGCCAAGCCTGCTGGCAAGTGGTGTGTGGCCTTCATTCCATCCTTTCTTGGTCCCTGAAATCTTCATTAACAGGCCCAGGTCACCTTCACCTGAGCTCTGGACACCTTCCATTCCTCTCTTTGTTTTCTTCTTCTTTGGAACCCTCTGATTCTGTGAGAGTTGAGTTTCTTCTCCCCTCAGCCTAAATGTCTTAAGGCTAGAAATGTTGCTAAAATGATAAACGGTGTCTCACCTATGATGCCATGCTCAGGGGAGTTTGATTAATTGATTGACAAACTGGTTTCAGAACACACTGCAGCCTGAGGAGCCTCTTTCGATGAATGACCCCCGAGTAAGTCCCCGTCTCTCAAGAGCAAGCATCCTTTTTGGTCAGCTCATACAGGTAAGAATATTCAGAGCCACCTCTGGTCTGCACTGGGACTTTGGCATTTCCATGTGCTTTCCTTACAAAGCTTTTTATAAAAATGACAACAGTAGTTTTAACTTTCCAAAGCCTCTTGACATCTTTTACCTCATTTTATCCTGCAACAAACCCATGAGATCATAAGATCATAGAACTATAGACCCAGAGCTGGAAAAGATCGAGGACAGACATGTATAATATGCCTAGTTGACTAGTAAATTAATATTAGCAATAGTTCACACTTATAGAGAACTTTAAGGTTTACAAGATGATTTACATGCATTATCTCATCTGAGGTGCATAAAAGCCCTATGAAGTGTGTGCTATTGTCATTTGTATTATACAAATGAGGAAACTGAGGCTCACAGAGGTTAGACCCCATCCAAGGTCACATGGAGGATTTAAACCCAATTCCTTTGAATCTGGAGTTAGTGTTCCTCCCGTTGCATCACACTGTAATAAAGGCAGTAAGAAAAAGGGACCTTCAGTGATATCACACCATGAGAGCAGTTAGAAAATGAGATCATTTGCTATATTACTTGGTCTAGATTGTTGATGTTGAGGCTTTTTATTCTAGAAAATCAGTCTGTCAATCAGTAAGCCCGTATGAAGCATCATCTATGTGTCAGGCACTGTGATAGGCACCAGGAATACAGAGACAAAACTGAAAAAGTCACTGTTCTTGAGGTGATAGGAAGGTCAAGGAGGACCATCTAATTGCACCTAGACAGACTTAAGAATCTGCTCATCCTTGAAGGTCACTCATTTGCAACCCTTCCATACTACCCCCCAACCCACACCCCAAATAGAGA
The DNA here is from genome assembly GCA_011680675.1 of Gymnobelideus leadbeateri. Classification (NCBI taxonomy): domain Eukaryota; kingdom Metazoa; phylum Chordata; class Mammalia; order Diprotodontia; family Petauridae; genus Gymnobelideus; species Gymnobelideus leadbeateri. Next base: position 257,485 of record WOXC01000522.1, read on the forward strand.
ACAAATCCATTCAAGTCTAGTTAAGAGACCAAGCCTGGGGATTTAGTTTCAGGCCCCACAGAGGGGACCAATTCACTTCTTTCTGTTTGGGCTTGGTTTTTTTTTCAGTTTGTTAGTCGATCTGAAAACAAATACAAGAGGATGAACAGCAATGAACGGGTCCGAATTATCACTAGTGGCCATCCCGGGAACTTAACCCGGGCCTCACTCGATGTCATGAAGCCCTTGTCAGAGAAGCAGGAAGGTAAGAAGTGCCTTTGGAGACACTCTTCTGGGTGCCCATAGGAAAACCAGAAACCCATAGATCAGATGTCTATAGAGAGCCACCCCAAAGAACCTAAATGACCTTGTCTATATCAGGGAATTTAGTGGAGACAAAACACTGACCACATCCTAGTTGGAATGATTCCATCAAGGAAGATGGACTTTGGGGCTGGCCAGATTGGGAAAGAAAGCAGCAGTAATTGGATACATTTGCCTGAGGGTGAAGTGTCATATCCTCAAGGTTGGGGTTGACATCTGTATAATTACTGGTGATTAGGAAAAATCCTTAGCTGAGCACCTTCTGACCAAGAGGTGATGGGCTTAAAGTGCAGACTGAAACATGGGTTTTCAGACACAGCTAATATGGAAATTTGTTTTGTTTGATTTGTATTTGTTACACGGGTTTCAGTTTTTTTTTCCTTTTCCTCAGTGGAGAGATGAGGGAAGGAATGATTAGGGAAGGGGAGCTATGGACAGGGTTGCTGAAAAGAAAGAAAAGAGAGTCTTTAAAACTGTTTTTTTTAATGTGCAGAAGAGAATAGAAAGAAGGAATCACAGACCAGCAGGATAACTCTGCAGACAAACATGGTGAAGTGATTATATGCTTAATAAGAAAAGCAAGCTGCATATAATAGAAATTCATGATTTCATGTGCATCCCTCTCTTTCTGTTCTATGTATGTTAAGAATGATCATTTTTATTAAAGCTTATTAAGTTCAGAACTTTTAAAATGAGGGGGAGAACCCAGAATACTCAAACGAGGAAGACAGGGTGAGTCTGGAAGCTGAATAAGCACAAATCAAAAATCTAGGTTACTAACATTTATTAAGCATCTACTATGTACAAAGCACTTTACAAATATTCTTACATTTTATCCTCACGACAACCCTGCAAGACAAGTACTGTAACGATCCCCAGTTTACAGTTGAGGAAACTGAGGCAGAGATTAAATGACTTGCCTGGGGCCATGCAGCTAATAAATGTCTGAGGTCAGATTTGAACTCAGGTCTTCCTGATTCCAGTCCACACACTCTATCCATTACCCCACCTAGCTGTTTCTAGCTGCCTGGAGATGACAAGAAAATTTGTTTGCTAGAGCAGGAATCAGGGAGTAAGATATGGGCATATCAGAGATGTGGGCTTTGTCTCCCCATAGTTCCATTCCTTTTGGGTGAACTGCTGTATTCCTTACTCCCACCCTGAACCAGCAAATTCCAGGGTCAGGTTCTCCATGCCCCTTCCTGATTGAGCAGAGCCAGTAAGACCATGAAGACATTGCCCAGAGGGACAAGACCCCACCCCTGTTACTTATATCAAGCTGTGACTTCTCCCATCACACTAACTAAAAGTTTGTGGCAGCCAGTAGCACCTGAATGCTGATGTTAATTGGAGTTGTTTGCTGTGAAGCGTGTATTTATTGATTTTTTTTCCTCCCACTGAGAGCCTCTTGCCATTCCTCAGGCTGGTGAAGGGGATGTGTACTGCCCAGGCATAGCTCAGGGTCAGGGAGGGAGGAAAGAAGGAATTGCATTTCTAGCACCTATCTGCTTAGGAACTGTTTTCCTTATCCCAAATCTGAAGGAATAGGACCGTAAGTGGAAGGATGAATGGGACCCAGCCAAAGTGAATGTCAGCTAAGCCCTAGAGGAAAGCCCATTATGAACAGCCTGTAAGATAATGACATTACCTCCAGGAACAAGTAGGAGGCCTTCTGTCAATCACATAACTGAAAACAGGACCTAGAGAAATGCTAGGAGAGAGACTACAGAGCTCCAAGCCACAGTGGTGCTGGGAACCAAGAACATCAGTTTTCTCCAACTCTGCAATGTCTTCTCTTCCCACCACTTGTAGGCAGCAGACTAACCTGACTCCCCTTTCTTCTCTTGCAGATGTGGACTCTGAAAACGACCTCAATAAGAGACTCAACCTGATCCCATACAGCTCAGTTCGATCCTTCTATTCCGAGCGCCGAAGGCCCGTCCTCTTCACCCCTACCATGCTAGCCAAGACCTTGGTGCAAAAGCTGCTGAATTCTGGAGGAGCCATGGAGTTCAACACGTGCAAGCCAGGTGAGTGGGGCAGAGAGCTTAGCCCCTGGACATAGACTAGCTTCTCCTTTTGGATCTCCTTTGGGTCTGTATCAGTCCTGTGCCATGTTGTAGCCTTGTGAAGAAATATGCATGCACATGCACATGCACACATATGCACCTTTGCATACATATCCCCCAGCCTCCCTTTCCTGTGGAGGTGAATTAGTGCAGAAAATGGATGAAGTCAGCATTGTCTGCCACTCACTTAAATTATGACTCACCCTCAGGGAGTGAGCGAGTGGCTACTTTCCAGGCTGGCTAAATAATACTGATACCTCATCTTTGTATAACTTCAAAGTCTTCTCATGTACCTTATCACGTTTACTGTTCACAATAACCATGTGATGTAGGTAGGTAGGTGCCATACCCGTTATACAGGTCAGAAAGCTGAGCAAGGGATTTTGTGACTTGCTCAAGGTCAGGGCCAAATCTCAAATCCAGGTCATCGATGTGGAACTAGGAGGCCAGATCTATCCCCTCCATTTTATAGTTGAGGGAACTGAGGTTCAAAGAAGTTGAGAAGTTTATATGAGGTCACACATGTAATAAATAGCAAAGGCAGGATCTGAACCCAACCAAGGCCCATGATTCAAAATCCAGTCTGCCTCCCATTGCCTGCTAATTCCTTGCCTAGTACTCTTCCTACCATGCCACACTGCCTGACAGTGGGGGGCGGGGCCGGACGGGAAATATAAGGATGCTCCAGATGTCTCATTCTGTGTTATCCTCCTTGTGGAGAGCTGGGAGAGATCTTAGGGATTCTTGCTACCCTTATATACACAGGAATAAATTATTTGTCATTATATCTTCTGCAGAACCTATCATGGCATGTAACATGATGGTAAGCATGGAATAAATGTTTGAATGAATGAATGAATGGAGTGACTATACAAAAGGAACTAAGGTATCCCACACAGCAGAGCGTGGGTTATGGTCAATGCTATATGGAGGGACCATGTCTCTCAGGATAACTATAATAGCTGCTAGTCACATGAGCTTCCTTTCTGGCTTGGGAGATGACTACCCCAAAATGCTTCCTCTGCACCTTGACTACCCATGACTACTCAGCCTCTTCCCTCCCCCCAACCCTCCAGGCCTGGCCACAGCCTTGCCACCTGTGACTCACATTCATACCACAAGGACATGTGAAAAAAAAAGAGGTTTCATTTCATGTTTCAGGACAGAAGTATTTTCCAGCTGACATCCTGACCGACATGGTTTTTGTAAAGTGTTATTTTTAAATCCCTTTTTACCAAGCTGAACCCCAGGGCTCTTTCCATTCCACCTTAACCTGCCTGATGTTCCCCTCAGTTATCCATCCAGGCCTGTGTGTGCCTGAAGGCTCCTTGCCAGGGCCAGATGTTGGCTCTTCAGGGTCTTTCAGGGTCTTTCCTGTAGTATTATCCTTCCATATTAAGCCATTCTGCCTTAGTAACCAGCAGTGGCCTGGAAAATTTGCTTGCTAACTTCCTCATAATCTCTTCTCTACCATCTGGGTCTACAGCCCTTGTTGAGCTGTGAGCTTTGAACCCCTCGGTAGTAGGACATGACACACCATTGACCACTGTGGCTCTTTGCTGAGGATCACCCAGTGCCTTGGTGTTGAATCTGGACTAAGTGGGACGTAGAATCACGGGATTCTAGAGCTCTAAAAAACCTGGGAGCATATCTCAGCCAACTTCTTCATTTTTTAGAGATAAAGTGACGCCCAGGATCACGCAGCCAATTAGTAGCATTCAGTAACTAGAACTAAATTCTCACTCAGTCTTTTCTACCATTTTTCTATCACTGGGTACCTGTCTTTGGCCTTTCTTTGTATTCCCCAGTGTTTAGCACAGTGCAGCACACTAGTAGGCATTTAACAAATGCTTATTGGTTGATGGCTTACTCCTGGTTGGACAAAGCAGAATCTCCTGAGCAAATGAGATGACTGTCCTAAAAGGTGGGAGGGGGAAGCAGCAAAGGAATAGGACCATGAGTGCAAGAAGCAGGTCTAATATTCCGTATGGACAGAAATCAGGTCCATTGTCCACTATCACACTGCCATGTATCCAGAACCACCCTGTTAAGGAAAACTCTTGTTGCCATGTCAGTCGATAAACAAAAATGTGAGGTCATAGTTCATAGGTCAAGCCCTCCCTCATTGCCAGCATCCCTTCTGCATTATCACATATAGAGTGGATATCCATTCCCTGATGAACACTACCATTAACTACGTTCAGGGCACCATTGTTAGGCTTTACAGGAATAACGGGGAAGTACAAGACAGAGCCAAGACCCGTGTGTGTGTGTGTGTGTGTGTGTGTGTGTGTGTGTGTGTGTGTGTGTGTGTGTGTGTTGCTGTGGAAGGAGCAGGGTCTGGAATAAGAGGATCTGGGCTCAGATGTCACCTTTGATGTTTATTACTTGTGACCTGGGGCAAATCACTTAATTTCCTTGAGCCTATTTCCTCATCTTTAAAAGAGGGGGTTGAACTAGGTGACTTCAGAGGTCTAGGTCTAAGATCCTTTGAGGCAGAGAAAAGAGAGAGGGGGGGAGGAGAGAGAGACAGAGAAAAAGAGAGGTGGGGGAGGGAGAGATAGAGCAGATGGGGAGGAGAGGGAGAAAGAGGAGAAAGATGGAGGGAGGAAAAGAGAGAGATGGACAGAGATGGGGGAAGGAGAGAAGAAAAGAAGAAAGGAGGGGAAGGGAGATGAGGGGAAAGGAAGGAAGTGGAGGAGAAGGGAAAGAGAGGGAGAGAAGGGGAGAAGGAGGGAGAGAGGTAAAGAAGGAGGAAAGAAAGGAGGGAGGGGAAAAGGGTAGAAGGAAGAGGAACAGGAGAAAGAGAAGGTAAAGATAGGGTTGCATAGTGGATAGAGAATTGGCCTTAGAGTTAGGAAGACAGGTTTAAGTCTCACCTTTTACAAATACAGGATATGTAACTTTCAACAAGTTATTTAAGCTCTTGATGCCCACAGGCAGCTCTCTGAGATTATAAATTGCAGAGCAGGTACCATCTGCAATAGTAGCAGGAGTTTCCCCTCTAAGAGTTCCCTCTACTGATGAAATAGAGTTTGGGTCCAATATGTGGAATTTACCAGACAACTCAGGGCCTGTCAGCACTGAGAGGTTAGACTGTTTGCCCAGGGTCACACAGCCAGTAGGTGCCTGAAAAGGGACTTGAATCCTGATCAGGATGACTATACACTAGCTCCCTATCCATGATGGCATGCAGCGTCTTGTGAAAGATATGCATGTTATATGTACATGTGCACATATATGTATATACATATACATCCATATTATATCAGTTATTTTCATATATTTGACAACTCATAGCATGTTGATACTTGGAATCATCCATGATTTTATTGGTCTAAGTACAGATCTTATCTCTTCCCCATTTTATGTGTTATCTTAATGAAAAATTCTTCATCTGGGGATTGACCCTCTGGTGATGAGCCCTTCCATATTTAGCAATGCTGGCCCTTGGCTAGTCAAGATACAAGGGTGTGTATGTTTCTGTGTATGTGTGTGTGTGTGCGGAGGGGGGGTGCATGCAAGCATGTGTGTGTGGATTCACACATGACAAAGGGCCTATCTCAGACTTATCCTTACAGCTTTTCCAACTGAATAAGATTCAGTAGAACTTATACTCTTTCAAGAATCCAAGGTCATCTCCATGTTGCCATGGAGCTTAAGAACAGGTTGTAAGTTCATACAATAACTGTCCAATGAGTAGAGTAGGTATTGAGTAAGTGGTGCAGGAGTCTAGAGGAGGGAAAGGACACTGGGGTCTAGGCAGTGGGTAAATTTTTGACAGCAGTGGTAGGATGTGATCTGAGCCTTTGAAGGATAGGCAGGGCCCTGGATGTTATGCAATAGTAATGGCATTTGCAAAGCATTCATTTAACTCATTTAAGCTCCATAACAATCTTGTATAGTGAGTAGTACAGGTATTAATATTCTCTTTTTGTGGATGGGGAAACTGAGACTTAAGAGGTTAGCAATTTTTGTAGGGTCACAGAGTTTGTTAGTGTCTGCAGTGTGTGCCTACAGGATGCCCTTCTGATGCCAAATCCATTGCCCTATACATTATGCCTCACTATAGTTAAAACCTTATCTTTCTTCTTTCCAGATATTGTAACAAAGGAGGAGTTCTTGAGGAAAGAAAGAACAGAAACCATCATCTTCTCCCGGGAAAAGAATCCAAACACCTTCGAATGCATTGTTCCTGCCAATATTGAAGCTGTAGCTGCCAAGGTGACCTAGGGTTGGCTCTAGCCATCTGTGGTTCTATCTATGTATATGCATCTTTCTTTCTTACAAATCTAATGATCCATTTGCTACCATCTTGGTGAAGGCCAGAGTTGGAAGAGTTGTTCCTGTTTCTTTCCCTCTCCTACTCCCAAGTTCTTACCCTCTTTTTCCACCTTCTTTTTCATTGTTCCCTCTCCTCCTTTATGTCCAAATTAACTTTCCAATTGTGCTAACCCTTTTCTCCTCCCTTTCTCCAGCTTCTACATCACCCTTGCATACCGGACTCCAGTGTGTGTTTATTTAGCAAAACCATCTTCTATTTTTAATGGTTTTCAGTGTTTGTGTCCTAGTTTGCATTGTTAGGTATGTGTGTGTCTGGTTGTGATAACAGGGCCAGAGATAGAGAAAGAATGTGTCAGTGAGAGACAGACAAAGTGAGAGGGTTGGTGTCAGGCACGACATTTGCTGAACAAGTGGAAAGTGGGAGATTAGAATGGTCTTTGGCAGGGGATGAGAAAAAAGTATATGTATACAATTTAAACAAACACTTTGGTTGTCCTGTTTTCTGGTCCTCAAGTGCCCGTGCATTGTGGAACCTATCAGTCCTAAGCATGGAGGCTTTTCCTTACCCTAGACAAGAAAAATGCTCAAATTGAGGCCAGTGGCATCACCCTAGACTGTGGGAAACATAAGCTTTCAGACTGCTTTTGGCCATTTCAGTGAAATGGAACAGTTACATATAGGTGAGTGGGCAGGAATTTTATATTTAATGCCCATCTCCTATCTCCTTCCTATCTTGACACATAAGACAGAGACTTGGACACCACTATCAGTAAGATTAGGCAATTAGGCAGCACAGTGGATAGGGCATTGAGCCTGGAGTCAGAAAGACCAGAATTCAAATCCAGCCTTAGACACTTACTAGCCATGTGACCCTTGGACAAGTCACTTAACCCTGTTGGCCTCATTTTCCTCATCTGCAAAATGAGCTGGAGAAGGAAATGTCTTTGTCAAGAAAATCCCAAGGGCGGCTAGGTGGCACAATGAGTAGAGCGCCGGCCCTGGAGTCAGAAGGACCTGAGTTCGGCCTCAGACACTTAACGCACACACAAACAAAAACCTAGCTGTGTGACCTTGGGCAAGTTACTTAACCCCAATTGCCCTACAAAAGGCAAAAAAAAATCCCAAATGAGGTCATAAAGAGTCACACATGCCTGAAAAATGACTAAACAAACCAGTAAGCTTACGTACCATATCCTATTATTTAGGGTTGTTCCTCTATTTAGTGAACTCTGATGACAGTGGATTGGGGACATGAGAGATAAGAATGACAAGGAAAGATAATTGGATGATAGAACTAGAAGGGCACCAGAAGCCATCTAGACCAGCATTGTCAAACACACGGACAGCAGGCCCATGCAGCTACAGTGCTGTTGAGTGCCACCTGAACTAAATTAAAATGTAATTGGGAAATATTTAACAAAATAAGTAAAAATACAGTTATCCCTTCCATATCACAGGACTTATGGGCATGGTACCCCCTGCAATCTGGAAAATCTTCCTGGGGGAGATTAGGTGGTGCAGTAAATAGAGCATTGGCCCTGGAGTCAGGAGGACCTGAGTTCAAATTCAGCCTCAGACACGTAACACTAAAAGCTAACCATGTGACCTTGGCCAAGTCACTTAACCCCAAATGCCCTCCAAAAAAAAAAAAGCAAAAAAAAAATTCTCATGACATTGTTTGGCCCTCCCTTTGTACCAAAGAAGTCTGAATTTTTTCTTTTTTGTGTGTGGGATGTTTACAGTACCTTATTGTAAAAGTTGGGTTAAGTATTTGGTCATAGGCTCTGTGTCATCTGTTGGCCTTTGTGTGTCGTCTGCAAAACTCCCCAAAAATTTCTGTTTAATTTTTTATGCTGACCCAAGATAGATTGAAACCATGATGGGAAAAGTCATGATGTGGAGGGGACAACTGTACATTAAAACGTAGATAACATTACATTTTAAAACTAAGTCTATATGCAACCCAAAGGGATCCTTATAGACACATTAATGACCCTGTTTCCATTTTCTCTATGGTTTGACAGCATTGGTCTACACCAATGCCTTCATTTTGTAGGTGAGGAAACCAAGTCCCAAAAATATTAAGTGACCTGCTCTAGGTAACACAGGTAGTAAGTGGCATAACCAAGGGTTTGGGACCAAAATGGCTTTTAGTTTAAAAGTGACTTCAATTCAAAATGCATTTGTTGTTCAGTTTTTCCAGTCATGTCCAACTCTTTTGTGACCCTTTTGGGGTTTTTTTTGGCAAATATACTGAAATGGTTTGCCTTTTCCTTTTATATATGGGAAAACTGAGGCAAACAGGATTAAGTGACTTGCTAAGGTCACACAGCTAGTAAGTAACTGAGGCCAGATTTGACCTCAGGAAGATGACTCTTCCTGACTCCAGGCCAGTCCTGGCACTCTATCCACTGCCCTACCTAGCTGCATATTTCAAAAGGCATCAAATGCCTACCATGTGTCAAGGATGGACATATCTGTCCATGGGGTCACAAAGAATGGGACACAACTGAACAATAATATATCCAGGCCTATACTCGGCATTGGAAATAGAGATATAAAAACGAGACAACTCTTGCCCTCAAGGACCTTACATTCTTTTAGAGACAACCTGTACACATGCAAGTATATCCAAATTATAGATAGGATAAATACAAGGTAATTTCAGGGCCCGGCATTAGCAGCTGAGGGATCTAGAAACATCTACAGGAAACAGTTCTTGAGCTGAGTTTTGGAAGAAACGAGGGGTTCTCAAAAGTGGAGGCAAGAAGAAAGTTGCATTCCAGGTATTAAGCATATGAGATGAATCTTGAAAGAAGCCAGGGGATTCTAAGAGGCACCAGGAAGAAAGGAATGTATTCCAAGCCTGCCTTTGTACCCTTAAGGCAAGAGAAATCACTTCCTGATTAACCAGGAAGTGGAGTTATAATACCCTTTTAGAATTGCTATGCCCATGTGCTGAAAAGAGACATATATAATAGCCTTGAAGGTAGTTTTGAAGAATTGACTAGCCCACTAGAATGTTCACCAACCAGCAGACCTCTCAAGCCCTTTCTACCCTGGTGCAGTCATCCCAGGGACATGCTTAACAGCAGTCAGCATCATGCATCTGAAGTACCACCCAGGGCCACCAGTCATGATTGCCATTTTTTAATAAAGAGCTACTTATAGCCTAATTTATTTCAGGCCCTGGGCTCCTGGTCTAACATGTGTGGCTATGCTCTATAACATATAGACATCTGAGGAGTATTAAGTGTGTCTCCGGGTGTATTGGTCTAAATTGGATCTGTGCTTTCATTTTTCATCTCTAGTAAAAGGGTACTTTTAGTTTCTGGTTTTCACTGGTTCCCCAGCTGCCGAAGCTGACACCAGCCCTCTTCCTGTGCCAGCTTCTCTGTTGGATATGCTGTCTGCCATTATACATGCAGATACACAGACATACATACACATACAATATGGAGATTTGTCCTCTAGTGACACTGTGATGGTTTTGTTTCTAGAATAAACACTGTCTGCTGGAGGCCGGGATAAGCTGCACAAAAGATCTGATCAAAGCTAAGATCTACCCCATCGTTCTCTTCATCAGAGTTTCAGAGAAGAATATCAAGAAATTCAGGTGATGTCTCGGGGAGTTGTACATTTGTGTGTGTCGACCAGCAGTCCTGCCTGCAGTCTGTGAAGCTCCCCCAGGAGCTGCCTCAGGAAGCCTGCCTGGGCCTTTGGAGTGTTTCATGCTCTCCCTGTTGGTGTGGCTGGCTTTCCAGATGCTACCCTAAACAACTCCCCTATCGCATGGCCCCCCTGGTTAGGCCTGGCACAGAAGCCACCCCCAAGCCATATTACTCTATGCCCCTCCCGGCTCCCCCACCCCTTGCATACAGCTTGCTGACTTCTGACTCTGCCTTTACCGTCCCCCTCCCTCTACCCAGAATGCCCTCCCTACTCAGCTTACCAAACTTCCTCAATTTAAAAAACCCTGCTTAGAGCTCACTTCCTCTGCAAAGCTGGTCTTGATCTTCCTCATTGCATGGCTGCACGTTCTCAGAGCACTTGTGAACACACAGCACCTCAGCAGTGAAGTGGTGTCATGGAGGGAGCACTGGGTCCAAATCCTGGTTGACTGGCTCCCCCTCCCTCAGCCTCAGCTTCTCTGTTTGAAAACTAGGACGAATCTGACAGCAGCTCTCTCACAGGGTTATTGTGGGGATCAGGTGATTTAAACATGTAAAGCACTTTGTAAATCTGAAAGCACTAAGTGTCAACTAGGATCAGTCAACAAGCATTTATTAAGCACCTACTGTATGTTGGGCACCTGAGAAAAGAAGATTAAAAATTAAATAGTCCCTGTCCTCAAACCACTGATAGTCTATTGAGCAAAGGGCATATACACATACATACATACATACATGCATGCGTATATATGTGTAAACACAAAATTAATATAAAAAGGTAGAGTCCATCAACAAGCACTTATTGAGAGCCTACTGTGTGCCAAACACTGAAAATGAAACAATTCTTACCCTCAAGGAATTTATATTCTGTTGGGAAAAACAACATGTGCACAGATAAGTAGAAACCAAGTATCTACTTAAATACAAGGTGGAAAAGAGGAATGCTGTAGTGAATAGAATGCCAGTCTCAGAGTCAGGAAGATCTGCTTACTAACTGTGTGACCCTGGGCAAGTCACTTAACTCTCTTTGCCTCAGTTTCCTCATCTGTAAAATAAGCTGGAGAAGGAAATGCCAAACCACTCCAGTATCTTTGTGAAGAAAACCCCAAATGGGGTCACAGGGAGTCACAGATGACTGAACAAAAAGGCAGTTCTCTAAGACTACATTTGAAAGCAGTTGCCCTTCTGCGCTGGTGGGAGGTTCCTCACCAGGGAGCTCTGTACACTGATGAAATCACGAATGGAAATATACATCTATATACAGGATAATTTCGGGGGCCAAAAGAGGAAGTAGACACTCAGAAATATTAATAGCAATACTAATTATTAATAACACATTCATTATTAACATAGTAATACATTACTAACATAATAACAATAGTGATCATGATGATGGCTAACACTTACACATTACTTTAAGATTTTCAAAATACTTTTTTATCCTCATTTTATCCTCATTATGATTCCCATTTTACAAATTAAGTAGCTGAGGCTGAGAGAAGTCAAGTGGCTTATATACTTATATTTGTATCATTATATTAGTCTATATTATACCATTGTTGATGATAATAGAATAAATAGCATCTATATAGTACTTTAGCATTATCTCACTTTATCCTCACAACAACCTTGGGAGATAGGTGTTATTATGGCCCCATTTTGCAGATGAAGAAACTGAGACAGAGGTTGTGATTTGCCCAATTAAAGAGATGGAACTTGAGTTGAGCTCTGAAGTGGGTTTGGCATCCTGACATCCTAAACATAAAATGTTAAAACTAGAAGGCCACTACTCAGGTTCCTTACCCCAAGTCAGGGAACTTGGATTTCTTTTTTTTTTTTTTTTTGGGGGGGGGGTGTTTTATTTATTTTGTTTTGTTTACCATCTTGACATAACTAAGTCCCAATAAGTGCTAATAATGAATTCCCAAGAAGTGGTCAGATTATTCAAATTCTCATGACATATTTCCTTTGGGCTGGAATCAGTTACCATATTTTTACATATAATTATAATTTCAAAGAAGAACAAATTTTATCAATGCAATCATTTCACGGTGTTCATTATTTGCACTAATTGGGACTACTATCCAATAGGATTGGTTTCCTCTGTAATCCTATGCACTTCATTTTTTTGCATCTAAAAACATCATTCTGAGCAGGAATTCTGAGTAGGTTCTACCAGGATGTCAGAGGGACTCAAGACACACACAAAAAAGTTAAAGATCCCTGCACTAGAGATCTTATTTAGCAATGAGGAAACCAAAAGCCCAGAGAGTCCTGCCCAAGGTCTCACTGCTAACTAGTGGCAGGAGTAGAACTAAAACCCAGGTGTCCTGATTTCAAGAGCAGTTTCCTTCCCCTACACCATATTGCCTTCTTGCACTATATTAACTGACATTTTATTGAACATCTACCCTTCCAAAACTTAATTTCTAATCCAATAAACATTTTTAAAACTCCTACTAAATGCCAGACACTATGCTAAATGCTGTAACTAATAAGCTACTTACCTTTTGTGTTACTGTTTTGTGCTTCCTTGGTGTTTTGACATCTGTGTCAAGGGAGTCCCCAATGGCACCAACTAGGAGAAAGATGGTTTCTGAAAGCCATTCCCCTTCCCTACAACTTTCCCTGCTCCCTTGTGTTATGCTGGGATATACTGGGAGCAAAGAAGCCAGCAAGCATGATGTGACCAAGGCCAGGCAGAGCAAACAAAATTTGCCTTTGGTGCAGCCTACAAGGTGTAAGTGGGCACAGGGTAAGTAGCAGAAGAGTCCCTTGACTCTTCACAGCCCTCCTCAGCTCCTACTCCATAGAGTGGCTATGAGATACAAAAGAGAGAATCTACATAAAACACTCTGCACTCTTTAAAAGCATCATATAAATGTCAGTTATTATTCTACCAAGCTGGGGAAGTAGAGGCAGTTCAGTGCCATAAACAAAGCATTGGGCTTGTGGCCAGAGGACCCAAACTCAAATCTCAGCTCTGTCTGTCAATCCCTATGTCAACTTGCCAAATTTCCTTAGCCTCCCTGGGCCTCAGTTTTCTTATCTGCAAAATGAGGGTGTTGTACTCAGTGATTTCAAAGGTTTCTTCCAAATCTAAGTTTACAGACTATGAACCAGCATTATAAATGCACACATCCAGGCTCCAGTAGAATAGAAGCTGCTGGAGGGCAGGGACTGTGTTATTTTTATCTTTGTGCCCCCTCAATGCCAGCACAATGTCTGACACATAGGAGACACTTGATAAATATTTGCTTGGTTTTATTGAGTGGTGATATCACCATTACTTGAATCTTTGAATTTCCTCAATGCTTCTGCTCAACACCCTAGTCTTGACCACTTTATAACAATACCAATCAGTTGAAAACATGCATTTATAGAGTGTTTACCCTGTCAGACTTTACAATTGTTATGTTACTGACCCTCACAACAGCCATGGGAGGTAGGTGCTCTTATTGTCTCCATTTTATAAATAAGGAAACTGAGACAAACATTAAGTGATTTGCCCAAGGTCACACAACTAATAAGTGTCTGAGGTTAGATTTGAACTCAAGTCTTTTTGACCCCAGATTCAGCACTATTCCCTTCCCCACCAAGCATTGTGCTAGGAACCAAGGGTATAAAAGACAAAAATGATATTGTCCCTCCCTTCAGGGGGCTTATATTCTATCAGAGGAGAAAACACACATGTATATAAATATATGCAGAATAAATATATTGAAAAACCTGCCATGCTATTATATGCAGAGAGCTGGTTTACGAGGACTTGGGGTTCAAGTCCTGCCTCTGACACATTCTATTTTGGGAGGTTTTTTGTTTTGTGGAGGCAATCGAGGTAATTGACTTGCCCAGGGTCACACAGCTAGGAAGTGTCTGAGGCAAGATTTGAACTTGGGTCCTCCTAACTGTGTCATTTGGCTGCCCCCGACACATTATGGCAGTGTGGCCCTAGTGTCTCAGCAGCCCAGGTAGCTCCCTAAGATTATAAAAATCACTGAGCAGGTGCTTATTTGCACTTATCTTGTCCAGTCACCAAGAATTTATTAAACACATACTATGTGCCAGTTGTGATGCTAAGCCCTAAGGATGCAAAGAAAGGGAAAATCATTCCTTCCCTTAAGGAGCTTACAGTCAAATGGATGAGACAACACACAAGCAACTATATTACAAACAAGATATATACATGGGTATTGGGAGAGGGTGAATGTTCACTGAGTTCTCTATGCCAGAGAAATCTCAGGTGTGATTTAGAGTAATTGAAGGAAGAAGGGGGTTGTTGGAGTTGGGCTTTGAAAGACACCAGGGATTCTAGGAAGTTGGATGGGTAGCATGGCCTCGTGTTCCAGGCATGGGGAACAGCTTGCATAAGGGCCTGAAGATGGAAGATGAAATGTGTGGGTGGATGGCAGCCTATTCCCTTGACCATTGCCCTGGTCCTCTTTCCTGCCAAGGACGAGTTGGGAGATACAGGTAGTTTTTCTCACTCAGGCACTGCTGATTGTATGTCTGTTGTTCTTGGGCCATAGGAAACTGCTGCCCAGGCCAGAGACGGAGGAGGAATTCTTAAGGGTGTGCCGCCAGAAGGAGAAAGAGCTGGAAGCCCTCCCCTGTCTCTATGCCTCGGTGGAGGTTGACATGTGGAGCAGTGTGGAGGACCTAATCCGAGTCATCAAGGAGAAGATAGGAGAGGAGCAGCGCAAAACCATCTGGATTGACGAAGATCAGCTGTGAGACAGGCCTTGTGCTGAATTGGACTTGGCAGTGACTCGCAGGCCTGACCAAGCAGAGTTGGGGCAGGTAGAGCCCCCCAGGGCATTGCCCAGGGCTCCCAGGTGCCTCTTTGCCAGCTCTGTTTTCATGCTGCAGATGGAGCAGATGCAGACAGGAGGAGCTACTCAGGGCCTGTGGGTAATGGGAGCCCCAGGGACTGAACTTCCACCCTGCACAGGATCCCACTCCCCTTCCTCCCAACCCACTTCCACCACCAGGGACAGCAGCAGCTGCTTTAACTGTGGGGATGGAAGAAAGCGTGGGAGGGAGTTAGGAGTAATTTATCCTACATACTGCCTGGCCCCCATCCCAGTTGTTTAGCACTCCTGATGGTATCAGAGCACAGAAAACTTCAGGGAGACATGGAATCAGCCAAAGGACACTGAACCTGAGGCCTCTGGGTCCCCTCCCAGACCAGACTAGCAATTGAATGTAATTCACCAGGGACTCTGCTCGTTGCCTGGTCATACTAGAGTTCCCCAGAAGCAAGACCACTTCTCTCAGCTGTGGTCCTTTCTATGGGCTACGCATGTAGGTAGCCTGGCCAGGCTGGGGTGAAAGAGATATACTGCACTGTACTGATGTTTGGTTTTTTTGCATTAAAGTTCCCCAAGCCCTTTATTGCCCATCATCTCCATCTCTTCTCTATCATTTCTCCCTTTTCCAGCTGATAGTAACTTTAAGCATTGCCTATTTCCTCACCCTAACCCATTCCCAATATTATAAGTTTAATTCTGCATCCTTAAGCAAAACATTTCAGAAAGGGCTCCAAGCATCTTTGTTAATTGCCAGATGAAAAGATCACCTGGGTGGTAGGGAGGGTGCAGGCTATAATGTTACTTGCATGGTACTTATAGGACCATAGGGTCATAGACAGAGCTGGCAGGAACCTTAGAGGTCATCTAGTCCCACCCCCTTGTTTTATAGAAGAGGAAATTGATGTCTAGCCAGGGTTACACAGGTAATCAGTGATAGAGCTGGGGTTTGGACCTCCAGGCCTCTTTTTCCTTGGCTCTTTTCCCCTAACCATACTAGTTCTCCATCAGAGTCTAACTGTAGAATCCTAACATCATAGATTGAGAGCTAGGAGGGGCCCTGCACATTACCCCTCTACTCATCCGGACACTCCTTTGTAAACCCCCACCACCAGGTCCCAGACTCTGAATCTAAGCCATGAACTGAAAGGATAAACATTCTACACCCTTCTTTTCATCCTTTTGAGAGAATCTGCCCAGAACAACCTTCCTTCCTCCCATTAAGCCATAGAACTCTGCCAAAATTCCATGATCAGATATGGTTTTTAAAAAGCCGCAATTGGGCCCAATTAAACCCTTGGTTTTATTTTATAGGCCTGGATCATAGGAGCATAGATTTAGAGAAAGAGGGGGCCTTAGAGGCCATCTGGTCTAAGCCCCCTATTTTATAGATGAGGAACTAAGGCCCAGAGGTGTTAAATGACTTAGCCAGAGACATATAGGACTTAGGAAGGGTTCAAAGGGGAAGGGGAAGCATTTATTAAACACCTGTTATGTCCAGGTCCAGAGCTATGCAAAGCACTTTACAAATAATCATCTCATTTGATCCTCACAACAACCCTGGGAGGCAGGTGCTATTGTTATCCCAGTTTTACAGAAGAGGAAACCAAGGCAGACAGAGGTTAGCTGACTTACCCAAAATCACGCAGCTAGTAAGCATCCAAGGTTGAATCTGAACTCAGATCCTCTGACTGCAGGCCCAACACTCTTATCTAGCTGCCTGCAGAACCCCAGGTACTCCCTGTTCAAGTACAGCATTCTACTCATCACACCGAGTTGCCGTGTAGGAGTGTGATAGCAGATGATGATGAGCTAAAGCGGTTCTAATCACCCCTTTGCATGCTTAGCCCTGAGTTCGGCCCCCTGGTCATAATATCCCCACCATCCTCTCCTCTAGGTAGAAGGAGAGAGAGGAGCAAGAAAAAGAATAAAAACGGGGACATGGAAGGGAAGGGAGGGAGCCAGGGACATCTGGAGCACTTTGCACCCACTTAGAAGTGGAAGAACAGGATTAAGGAGAAAAGAACCTGCGAACTCCTCCACCTGCTGGGAAGTGTTTGGGGCTATTGTTAGGTTGTCTGGCCTGCCTGCTTTTAAAATCCCTCAAGATTACTCTCACCTTGTTTGTTCTCAATAAAAGGAACAGTTTCTACTTGAGATATTTATTCTTGGTGGCGTAAAGTCCATTTTGTCCTGTGCTGTGAAGCTCCCGTGTCCTGCTTTTTTTCCTCGTGGGTTAGCTTCTTCCTGCAGACAGGACCTCCTCCTGTACTTGGGAGATTGGCAAATGTCTCCTTTTTCCCTATCTGCTTCTCTGCAGAATGAGGAACTTCACAGCAACAAACATAAGGCAGTGAGCATGTGCTGTTGAAATCCAGAAGGACTCACTTTCCCATAATGCTCTGGGCCTGGGGTACATATATTGCTAGGAAAGAACTGGCTTCCCATACTGCCATGGAACCCAGAGGCAGACATTGGTATTTATAAATGGAAGAAAGAAAGCTAGTCAGGCATGAAATGTTGGCAGTGCAATGTGGCATTGATCGGGGACTTTGGCAGCCTCTAAGAGTACCTGAGCCAAGCTGGGTGTGGGAGCTGTGGCCTTCTGGCCATGCTGTAGAGGCATGAACACACAGAACCAGAGTTCAGGAAGAGCTGCCTTCTCCCAAGTCCCAACTCCTTTCAAACTACTGGGACTTCCCCAATTGTTGCTGTGAATCTGTTTATGCCAAGATGAGTATATACCTCCCTTAGAAAGGAAAAGGACCTATCCTTTGCTCAGTGGCGCTCAGAACAGAACTCCAATTCTATCTTTATATGCTTCAAAGAGAAAGGTCGCATGTAATGGATATCCAAACACTGAACTTGATTCAACTGAACAAATGAATGAAAAAAAAAAAACATTTAAGTTCATGCTATATACCAGGCACTGTGCTAAACTCTAGGGATAATGTATATATTTATATGTAAGTATAGATATATTTGTGTCTATGTGTATATGTGTGTGTGTGTGTGTGTGTGTGTGTGTGTTTGTTAAAAACGTCCCTGTTCTCAAGGAGCTTATATTCTAATAAGGAAACCCAATACATATAGGGGAGCAGCAATCAGAGAAAGGTATTTCATTCTGGGAGGTGGGAAGTAGAGGTAAGGGAAAAGACACATAGTGACAGGCAGATTGTGAGGTGGCCTGGCTGGCTGGCTGATGGGGTATGAAACTGAAAAATGATCTGGTGTCTAAAGTCAGTCAGGAAATAGAGTGAGCTAAGTGAACTAGTTTGTATAAACCCAATCACCAATCTCCTGGGTTGGGCCCTAGGGCAGAAGTTCCAAAAATAAACGGCTTAACTTGTCCAGGGCCTGGGGCAGGAAATCCAGAAAGTCTAATGTGGAGGTTTAGGTCTCAAGAGTGGTATGGAGGATATTGGATCAGGTGATGTCCGGTCAGGAATGGCAGGCTGAGAGTGAGATGGTGCCAGTGGATGATTGGATGGAATGGAAAGCTACCGAGAATAGGAGGGTCCAGAGGCAGCTCTGGTGTGATGGAAAATTGGCCTCAGAGTCAGAAAGACCTGGATTCATGTCCAACCTCTGACACAGTGTATCGGCAAGCACCCCAACATCCCCAGGGTGGCTGCCAACACAGGTTCTTAGATCTGCTTTTCTAAAGGAAAGCAACTCAAAATCAGTTAACAAGCTCACTTTAATCAATCAAACATATATTACCTAGTTCAGGGGGGAAAGGTCAGCACCCCGAACTTCAGAGTATACAGACAGATCAAACAGACAGGCTTCCAAACTGTCCAACCATTATCAATACCAAAATCACAATTACCAGAGAGGGAAGCATCAACATCTGAGTTTTCAAAGCCAGGGGGCTCTCAACAGCTGCCCAGAGTCTCATCTGGTCAAATCACACAACACTTCTCAAAGTGAGCCCCAAAGCAAAGCCTCCCATCAGGACTTATATAGCCTTCTCCTGGCTCAGAGAATGTAAACAACCTTCTTGACCCACTGCCCAATCACAAAGTATCAAGGTGTGGGCTTTCCTGAAAAACAAGCCTCCCACCACAGGCTCCAGGTGCACTTAACCTAGGGGCAGGGAAGATCTTTAAATCTGCATTTCCATTACACACAGACACTCTATGGGACCTTTTACAAATCACTTGGGAGACCCTCTAAGAATGAATTTAGGTGGGGCAACTAGGTGGTACAGTGAGTAGAACACTGGTCCTGGAATCAGGAGGACCTGGCCTCAGACACTTGATACAAAAATAAACTAGCTGTGTGACCTTGGGCAAGTCACTTAACCCCAAATGCCCTACCCTCCCCCCTCCAAAAAGCAAAAAATTAAAATAAAAAAAAAAAGAATGAATTTAGGAGCAGGTACAAATCTGCACTGGAAGAGATTATTTCCTCCTTAATCTTTCCCTACACCAACGAAATTACAGATCCAATTTTTTTTTAAATAAATAGGTATTGATCAGCTAGGTGGCACAGTGAGTAGAGCACCGACCCTGGAGTCAGGAGGATCTGAGTTCAAATCCAGCCTCAGACACTTAACACTTACTAGCCATGTGACCTTGGGCAAGTCACTTAACTCCAACTGCCCCTCCAAAAAGGCAAAAAATTAAATAAATAAATAAAGTGGATAGGTATCTAGGTTCCCTCCTAGATATGGGAGTTCTGCTAATTGATTGTCCTTTCTCTATGTGCAGTCTCAGATATTGGGGGCAAATGGTGATATTCTTCAGTATTTGGCCTTAGGGTGAGACTTCATGGGCTAGGTTACTCAAGCATAAACCATGAACTCCTCTAAAGAATAACGGGGTATTGCACCAAGACAACTAATCTGTAAGGAAAACCTCTTCTATGCCAACATCCTATTATTTGAAGACATTAGAAATTAAGATAATAGAAATCATAGAAATTAATAAATGGCATGACTGTTTCAAAAGACCCCTCCTCTCTATCCCATCTACATCTCAGGCCCATTTCAGGCCCAGTGGATTTCTCGCAGACCTGATAATGTGGGAGAAGTCACGTATCCAAAGGAAATTTCTTCTAAGCCCAAATGTCCTTCCAGAGTAAATTGAAGATGCCTCCTATTGCTAGAACTGCCCCTGGAAACAAATTTGATGTTTTGGAGAGAAAAAGGCCATGTTTCTCAAGGTCCTCCTGTGCTTATTTAAGGCCAAATAAAATGCTAAATGTTGGGAGTTGAGGACTTGGAAGGACTTCAACTTCTATCTTGTTAAAAGCTGAAGTTAAACAGTAAATTTTCTCCAAGCTGAGGCATTGTGTTTGTACTTAGAAACAGTGTTTCCCTGTAAAGCACTTAGCACGGAGGAGACAGACGTGCTTGGAAAAAAAAACATTGGAGTAAAAAGCTGGCTGATTTATTTTGATTTTTCCTTATTTCATTTTAGAATCCTCTATCCCATTGTGTGCAGTAAGACCAAACACATGCCTTCCATGTAAATTGCATTTGGAGGGGAAAGGGCCTGGGGACAGAAATAGGTTTAACTTGGGGAATGATAGTGGAAGGTAGTTTGTGTATTTTAAAGTAATCTAAAACATGCTAAGGCATCCTGAGATATAGTGTATTATTTATGCTAATACGATGAAGGAGGAGGAATGATCTGGAAAAGAGAAGGGATAGGGGTGATTGAAATGAAGTATTCCATTTGGGTTCGTTCCACCCAGGAAATGGTGCTAAGGTAGCAGGAGGAAACTCTAAATCCTGAGGAATTAGACTAGGGAGGAATTTCAAAGGAGGTTTATGACATGGTCTTACCCAAGCCCTCTGCCCCACTGTAGGGGTTGCTGGCAAATCAGTAATGGTCAACTCGTGTAACTAGGCTTGAAAAGGATGTGGGTAGAGGTAGGGGTGGGTTTGGGTGGGGTGGGGTGTGGGCAGCCACAGAATCCCCTGCAAAGTCTGGCTGGAGATCAGTTCCAGTTTTCACCAAAAGATTCTGTTTCCAGAGTAGTCTATATGAAACCACTTGCAAATGACCCAGGGATGTCAAGGACCCTATAGGGAGCCAAGGAGCTATTCTAGACAGACTGGTTGGAGGAGTGGGGGACTGGTAACCCATTTGCCCTACCTATGCTGCCACAAGGATTAGGATGACAAGAGAGAGGCTGAGCCAGGCTGATAAACACAAGTGGGAAAGTTATGTTCACCTTCAAATGGCATTGCTTTGGAGACTCAGGGAGCACAGTATCACTCAGGGACTGCCGCTGCAATATCCTAAAATTCTGCAACTTGGGATTTTCAGGGAAGCAGTGCCAAGGTCTATAGGATTTCATTACCCTCTTTCAGGCTGCTTGCTTTCCTGGACATTGGAATTTAGGAGTAGGGGTAGGCAGTCACTTAGGGCACAAATGTAGGGAGTGCATAATGAAGGATACTCTTCAATATTAGTACTTATAAATGTATAGGTTTTTTAATTTTCAGTTTTAAATATAGTTATTGAGTTCTTAATTTTCAGGGATGTTTTTTGTTTTCATATCACCTTCATTTCGGAATATACTTCCCTACCTAACCAGTGAGTACATTTTGTGACAAAATTTTAAAAGAAAGGAGGGAAAGCAGTTAAGAAAATCAGTCAGTCCAGAATATGCAATATTTTATATCCATAATCTCCTACCTCTGCAAAGAGGGAAAGGAAATGGATGCTTTTCCACTCAGCCAACAAGTATTTTTAAAGAACTTACTCTGTACCAAGCACTGTGTTAGGCACTGGGGATGCATACACAAAAATGAATGAAACATAGTCTTTGTCCTCAAGGCTAATGGAGGAGGCAATGTGCAGGTATATAAGTAAATACAAAAATACATAAAATATACAAAATAACTTGAGGGAGGGGAACAGTAACAGCTGAAGGTATTAGCAAAAGTATCATGTAGACAGTAACTTTCCCTGATACATTAGTATGTCTGCTAGGATGAGACACATTGAGTGCTTTATATAGCGTAGTAAAAGCTCAAAACTTCTGGTGGACAATAACATACAGAGGGCACGATTTTCAAACCTTGCCTGGGGCACACAAATACCTTGTCCAGTCTCTGGTGAATGTGCCTGGGCACAGCGGATGCTCAGTTCAGCGTCACCATGGTGAAGTCTGTGGCCACATGATCTGCCTAATGGAGACAGCCATTATTCCAGGTAGGGTTTGTCCTTGGTAAAAACTGGGCAGATGAGAGAAAAAGAGCTTAAGGTCCCTTTGAATTTTGCTCTTCTGTAGTTAAACAATCCCCAGACATAGCTGTCCATCTCTTTTTTTTTTCAGTTTCCATCCAACTCTAATTCCATGAGCCATTTTTAAATAGTTAATGTACCTTTATTTGTGAAATTCTAACCCTCCTCTCCTTTTGCCCTTATCCCTTTTCCATTCTATATTATATATTGTCCCTAGGAAAGACATAAGGGACTGTCTCAAAGACTGTAAACCCTAGGTTGTGTTTTTTAAAAGACTAACAAAGGTCATACATAGATCATATTTAGAGCTTGGAGGGACTTTAGAAGTATACTCCCTTCATTTTGCTAGTAATAGTAGTAGTAGTAGCAGTAGTGGTACCAGTAGTAATAGTAGCAGTAGTGGTACCAGTAGCAGTAGCAGTCGTAGTAGCAGTAGCAGTAGTAGTAGTAGTAGTAGTAGTAGTAGTAGTAGTAGTAGTAGTAGCAGCAGCAGCAGCAGCAGCAGCAGCAGGTTCAATTAGTTGTATATGAAAGTTTCTTCCACTTCTAACGCTCCATCATACTAAAGATAAAGCATTAGGGTAGTGAAAATTTAAAAAAACCACAGCTGCCAAGCGGGAAAGTATATTGTGGTTCTATGTAGAATTACAGAGACTGAATTCTGCTTTTGTCACTGGTTTGCTGTGATCATGAACCAAGTCACCTAGCCACTGCAAAGAAACAACCTAGAGTAATTCCAAAGTACAAGTAGCTATGTTGGAAGATAGTGAGCTCCTTCTCATTGGGGTTCTTTGACAAAAAGCTGAATGAGTATATTATAGAGGGGATCTTCATCCAGCTATGGTTTGTACTCAGTGGTCACTGAGATTTCTTCCAACTCTGAAATCCTATCATTCTATATTTTCAATCTTCTCCAGCACAATTGCTCAGCTGCAATCAAGGCAATTAACCATTCACTTGTTTGTTCCCTTCTTCATTTTTTCCCCAGGCCAGTCCTCTCTGGAATAGCTCTCACCCCCAACCCATTGATTAGTATCTCAGTGTCCCATAGCTTCTGACAGGAGAATCCCCTGAGCACTGATGCTTCTTCACCCAGGGAAGAGAGAAGGAGACTCAGGTGTTGTCAAGGAAATAGATATTTCTGACTTTGGGACATATTCATCACCACCAAAATCCTTTTATTTTTTTCTATGCTTTAGACCTCTGACATCTCTGCACAATTGCCTAGCACAGAAAACTTACCCAGGGGGAGGGGGCAGCAAACACAGCACAGAGGAAACAAGACCAGAAACACACAGTGGAAAGCCCCAGGAGCACCCAAACCCTGCGACCACATTGATACAATAAAGATCCTCCCCGTCTCCTCTTTCCCTCCTCCAATACTATAAGGTTCTACACAAGCAAAGATGATCTTTCTTTCTTTCTTTTTTTGTAGTTTTTTTTTTAGTTTACATCATTCATTTCCACAAGATTTTGAGTTACAAATTTTCTCCCCATTTTTTCCCTACCCACCACCCCAAAACAGCAATCCCACTGGATATCCCCTCCCCCAATCTGCTCTCTCCTATATCTTTCCCTATCCCCCCTGCAACTTTCCAGTAGGCCATGGTGGATCTCTATGCCCCAGTGCCTGTATATCTTATTTCCCAGTTACATGTAAAATAATAATAATAATAATAATAATGTATGTGTGTGTGTGTATATATATATATATATATATATATATATATACATTTGATTTTAAACCTTTGAATAATTCCAGATTCTTTCCCTACCTCCCTTGTCACCTACCCTTACTGGGAAGATAAGCAATTCAATATAGGTTGTACATGTGTAGCTATGAAAAACATTTCCATAGTGGATATATTGTGAAAGACTGACTCTATTTCCCTCCATCCCATTCCACCCCCCACTTGTTCTATTCTCTACTTTGATCCTGTCCCTTTTCAAAAGTGGGTGCTTCCAACTTCCCTCCCTGCCAGCCTGCCCTCTCTTCTATCATCCCCCTTCTCATCCCCTTCCCCCCTACTCTCCTATAGGGTGAGATACCCTTTTTAGTGTGTATGTCATTCCCTCCCTAAGCCAAATTCATTGAGAAAAAGGTTGACCCATTCCCTTTTGCCTTCCTGTTCTTCCCCTCCATTGTAACCGTCTTCCCTTGCCTCTTACTATATGAGATAATTTACCCCATTCTATCTCTCCCCATCTCCTATCATTATATTCCTCTCTCACCTCTTAATTTCACCTTTTAAGTATCATCCCTTCCTATTCAACTGGTCCTGTACCCCTATCTATGTATACCTATACACATATATACACATACTCACATATGTATTCATACACCCATATACCCTCCTATATAGACATATATTTATGTATTCACACACACACACACACACACACACACACACTTCTATTCTCATACTGAGAAAAGTTTCATAAGTTACAATTATCATTTTTCCATGTAAGAATATAAGTGGGGGGGGCGGCTAGGTGTCGAAGTGAGTAGAGCGTCGGCCCTGGAGTCAGAAGGACCTGAGTTTGGATCCGGCCTCAGACACTTAACGCACACACAAACAAAAACCTAGCCGTGTGACCTTGGGCAAGTTACTTAACCCCAATAGCCCTCCAAAAAAAGCAAAAAAAAAAAAAAAAGAATATAAGTGGTTCAACTTTGATAAGTTCCTTATGATTTCTATTCCCTGTTTACCTTCTCATGCTTCTCTTGCTTCTTCTATCTGAATGTCAAATTTTCTATTCAACTCTGTTTTTTTTCATCAAGAATGCTTGAAAGTGGGGCAGCTAGGTGGCAAAGTGAGTAAGAGCACTGGCCTTGGAGTTGGGATGACCTGAGATCAAAACCGGCCTCAGAAAATGAGCACCCATACATAAATAATGACTAGCCATGTAACCTTGAGCAAGTTACTTAACCCCAATTGCTTTAAAAAAAAAAAGAATGCTTGAAAGTCCTTTATTCCATTGAATGACCATATTTTCCCCTGAAACATGATACTCAGTTTTGCTGGGTAAGTGATTCTTGGTTTTAATCCCAGCTCCTTTAACCTCTGGAATATCACATTCCAAGCCCTTTGATCCCTCAGTGTAGAAGCTGTCAGATCCTGTGTTATCCTGATTGTGTTTCCACAATATTGAAATTGTTTCTTCCTGGCTGCTTGTAATATTTTCTCCTTGCTCTGGGAACTCCAGAACCTGGCTATAATATTCCTAGGAGTTTTCTTTTGGGGATCTTTTTCAGATGGTGATTGATGGATTCTTTCAACCTCTGTTTTGCCCTCTGGTTCTAAAACATGAGGGCAGTTTTCCTTGAGAATTTCTTGGAGGATAATTTCTAGGTTCTTTTTATGAACATGGCTTTCAGGTAGTCCAATAATTTTTAAATTATCTCTCCTGGATCTATTTTCCAGGTCAGTAGTTTTTCCAATGAAATATTTCACATTGCTTTCTATTTTTTCATTTATTTGGATCTGTTTAATAGTACCTTGATTTCTCATAAAGTCACTATCTTCCATTTGCTCCAGTCTAATTCTGAAGGAATGATTCTCTTCAGTGAGCTTTTGAGATTCTTTTTCCATCTGGCAAATTTGGCTTTTTAAGGCATTCTCCTCCTCATTGGCTTTTTGATCCTCTTTTGCCATTTGAGTTAGTCTGTTTTTTAAGGTGTTATTTTCTTTAGTCAGGTTAACTCTCATTTTATAATTTTTTTGCATCATTCTCATTTCTCTTCCCAAGTTTTCCTCCACTTCTCTTATTTGGTTTTCAAAATCCTTCTTAAGGTCCTCTGTGGCCTATAAGCAGCTTATTCTTTTCTTGGAAGCTTCTGGTACAGGAGTTCTGACTTCACTGTCTTCCTCCTGTTCCATGCTTTGATCCTTTTTGTCCCCAAAAAAGGAATCCAGAGTTGGACCACTGTGCTTGCTTTGCTTCCCTCATTTGCTCATGTTGCCACTCAATTACTTGACTTTTGAGCTTTTTGCCACAGTAGAACTCTGCTACCAGAGGGGGAAGGTTTGTCCCAATCACTGGGGTAATCTCAGCTGCTGGAGCTATTAGTTGGTGCCTTCTCTGAAGCCTCCCCACACTCTGGCAAACTGGTCATGCATGCAAGGACTTCTACCCTTGACCAAAATCCAGATCCAAGCAGGTTAAAGCAAGAGCGATTACCCCTCAGACTGGTTACTTGGTTTCCCTACAATCTGCAGACCCGGAGCTCTGAAGCAGCCATGGGGCTGTGGCTGCACAGTCACAGCGCCTCAGCCACTTCTCCCTTCAGGGGGTAAAGGCCTGACTGTACTCCCAAACTCTCGGTTCCCAAAATCCACACTGCACTGACCTCTCACTTTGTCCTTAGCATCTATGGGTTAATAATTCTGGAAACTACCACAGCTGCTGGTGATCTGAAGTCCCTCCAGCCAGTGGCTGATTATGGCCACCCCAAGGCTAAAACCTCTGGCCCTTGCAGGGCTCAGCACGGCTCCCAGAGCACTGTGCTAGTGGCTTCCTGTCAGACTGTGGGCTGTCCTCAGCGGGAGGTTAGCTTTTTTCTGTCATTTTGTGGGTTCTGTAGCTCCAAAGTTTGTTCAGAGCCACCTTTTCCATGAATTGGAGGAGATCAAGGATGATCTTAAAACACCAGAACTGAACCCCTGTTTCTGGTTGTTTTATGCAAGTTAATACATGTCTTTGGTTGCTTCCTTGTTATCTACTCCTCCCTTACACCCTTATTGACCTCTTTTCCTTGCTATGCTCACACAAATGCTTAACACAAATGCTTGACTATCATTTCTTTCATATCTGCTTTTCATTCAAGAGGATGCTGAGGTAAACCAGAAAGGCTGACAGGAGTGATTCATTAGGGATATCAGGTGGGCAGAGTTAGCCAGATGCTCTCCAATTTAGAAGTCCTCTGGTGATCTTCTAAAGTTCACTGGGAGTAACAAATTATGGTAAACTCTTTGCCCAGCTCAGACTCTTCCTTTGGCCCACTAGTTTTTTTGACCTTTAATCTGACTTTAAAATGTTTACTCTGTCTCCATACTTGGCTCTCCTTGTATCATTCCTTGCTTCCAACCCCACTTGGATTCTGTGCCAAAAACCTGATATGGATCCCTTCTTTTACATTGTTTGGCTCAATCTTTTACCTCATGAAACAAACATTTGTATCAAGTTTAGGACCATAGCTTTAGAGTTGGTAGGGTCCTCAAAATCCATTTAATCCAACCCCCAGTTTTATGAATTGGGAAAATAAGGCCCAGGGAAGTTGTGACTTGCTCTAGTTCACACAGGCAAAAAGCATCAGAGGCAGGATTTGAACTCACAATCTCTAATTCCCAAGCCAATGTCCCTTCCACTGTACTACAATCTTACTATTAGTAAATCTCATCCCAGTGCTTGACCCTATTGAGGTAGAATCAAACAGAGAACCAATCCTGGAAACTTAATGTTATACTCTAAGAAATGATAAATACTGGAGTCATGGAATACTGTAATGCCATATACATGAGCAACTTTCCAGAGGACTGCTACTGTGAACAGCTTTTAAGGTTCTGATTACACAGTATAGTGAATACTCTATTCCATTACAAATCAAAGCAAAACTTTCACAGAAAATCAAGGTACAACATTCACAATATTACAACTTATATTCACAAACAGCTTATCATTAAAATGGCCACATAGTTTTCACCAAAGTGGTCACAATATTTAGAACAAAGAACAATCATCTCAAAGTACAATAGTCAAAGTCTTCCACTCATGGGGCAATTTGATTAACTCAATTAGTCACTTATTCAGCAATCAATTACTAAGTATCATACACAAACCCTCCACCACTAAGTCACTAGTAAACTACATCATTACTCAGTACCCAGGAAGAGGTCTTTTCATCTTGACTTGGGGCTGGTTCTCAGACTCCCTGGATACCCTTCCATAGTCCCAGATTCTACCTGAATTCACCAGACTGTCACTTGGGTTCAATGGCAGACAGCTCCTAGTTCCTTGTCCAGCTCTCTGGTTAGGTCCTGCTCCACATTGAAGTTCATAGAATCTGGTCCATGTCAGATCCTTCACAATTTCTACTCCAGGGAATTCAAGACTCAACCAAGCCACAAACAGACAAAATCTCAGCATCCCAGTCATGCTTCCTCCATCACCTGGGCTCCTGGCCCTGGGCTTCTAGGCTCCTGTTCAGAAGAAGCCCCACCATGACACATTCTCAGGAAATTCTGGCTCAGTTCTTGATTCTCTCTTCTGTAGCTGCTCTGCAACCAAATGCTGGTCCCAAGAAATTCTGACTGTGCCTCTCTGGGGCATTTCTTATATACACAGCATTAGCTACTTCCTATTTCAGCCAACCCCTTCCTGTTATGTCAGCAACAGGAGACTGGAGGTCTTCTGTTTCCCCAACAGAGGCTTGATCAGTTACTAAGTGCTAAGTACCTGCTACCTTTGCCAACACAAAGGGATCTTCAGATTGAAATTATATCACCATTAGAAATACTTCTGTCATCTCATGCTTGGATCTCTCCTATTATGTAGAGAGGAGGAATGAGCCCTGAACCTGTAATTCTATGTAGAGGGAACTCCATGTACCAATGCAGGCCACCTCTTTCCTTTGTCTCCTTTCCTAGTCTCAGAGAGTTGCCTGAAGTAGAGGTGTTAAATATAAGGAAGTTAGATGGCAAAGTGAATAGAATAAAGGAAGACTCTTCCCAAGTTCAAATCTGGCCTTAGATACTTACTAGCTGTGTGATCTTGGGCAAGTCACTTAACCCTATTTGCCTCAATCTCCTCTTCTGTAAAATGAGCTGGAGAAGAAAATAGTAAAGCACTCCAGTATCTTTGCCAAGAAAACCTCAAAAGGAGGGTCAGAGAGCCAAGATGGTAGAGTAAAAGTAGGAACTTGCTTGAGCCCCCACTCCAACCACCTTCAATACCTGTAAAAAAATGACTCTAAACAAATTTTAGAGCTACAGAACCCACAAAGTGACAGAGAGGAACAAATTTCCCGCTGAAGACAGCCTGGTAGGCCAACAGGAAGGATCTATCCCACCTGGCTGAGTGCCAAGCACAATCTCCAGTGAGCTATACCATCCCAGACTTGAAGCCTAGATTGGCTGGAGCACACTTAAGGAGAGTGAATCACCAGCACCTGTGGTGGTTTGCAGACTTCTTAACCCATAAAGAGAAAGTAAAAGGTCAGTGGAGAGCTCTGTTGGAACTGGGTGAGAAAAGGGCACCATCCAGCCCCTGCCCCTGGGGGGAGAGGTGCACAGTTGCTGCCATGTGGCTGACTCCAGAACTCCTGGCCTACAGATCATAGGAGGACCAAATGACCATTCAGAGGGTAACCACTTTTGCTTTGATCTGCTTGGATCTGGGTCACAGTCTTGGATGGTGGTCCTGGGGTGAGGATGGGCCAGAGCATGTGGTGACTGTAGAGAGGGTGCCCATCTCGTGGCTCTGACAACAACTCTGTCAACAGCTTCAAAAACCCCAGCAATTTGGGACACAGCTCTCTCCACTCTGGAAGCAGAGTTCTACCATGGCAAGGAGCTCAAAAGTCAAGTAATTGGCTGGCAAGGTGAACAAGCAGAGGAAGCGCAATCAGACCATAGAATCTTTTTGGGGGGACAAAAAGGATCAAAACGTGGAACCAGAAGAAGACAACAAAGTTAAAACTCCTGCATCAAAAGCTTCCAAGAAAAAATATGAACTGTTTGCAGGCCATGGAGGAGCTCAAGAAGGATTTTGAAAATCAAGAGAAGTGGAGGAAAAATTGGGAAGAGAAATGAGAATGATACAAGAAAATCATGAAAAGTGAGTCAACAGACTGACCGAGGAAAATAACACCTTAAAAAATAGACTAACTCAAATGGCAAAAGAAGCCCAAAAAGCTAATGAGGAGAAGAATGCCTTAAAAAGAAAACCCAAATGGGGTCATGAAGAGTTGACATGACTGAAACAACTGAATATAAATACAGGACTGCTGCCAAGCCAACAACATTCCTCCTGAGCCCAAATCAGATTAGAAATATAACTGGGAAATATTAAACAAAATAATTAAAAATACAATAGAACACAGATAATGTCAAAATGTGGTTTTCTAAGTCAACATGCAGCCAGCCTCCTTAGATACCTATGTATGGTTTAGTGAACCCTGAGTTTGACACTACTCTAGAACCTAGGCTCTAGAGCTGGGCTTCTTAAATTATGGGTTTTTACCCCAAATGGAATCTCAAAAAATCTGACAAGTAATAAAAGTTTTCTGAACACACGATGACCAAAAATTAATTCAAAATCAAACACACAATGAATCTGAGGTGTTTCTGGCAGTGCTTTCCCACATTGCATCACACAACTTCACTGTAGCCTTGGTTCTGAACACAAATCATGTGTACTTTGCACTATGAATGCCCTCAGGCCATGTAACACCAACTAATAGCTGCCAAAAAGGGGTCACAAGTGGAAAAATTTAAGCAGCCCTGCCCTAGAGAACTAAAAGTTTGACTTGCCCAGAGTCACATAGGCAGTCAGAGGCAGAACTTAAACCCAGATCTTCTTGGCTACAAGACCAGCATTATCCTCTTGGCCACATGGCCTCCAGCATCCAGCACAATCCATTAGAAGGAGCACTAGCTGCACAGTCAAAGGACCCACATTCAAGTGCTAGCTCTGCTACTTACTACTGATGACTTTAGGCCACTCTGTAGGATGAAGCTCAAAAGAATCATCTCCCTCAAGACAGGGCTAAAAAGTAATTTACCTCCAGAGAACTTCACCAGATTAATCCCATTCATCTGATCTTTGTCTCCTTCCATCTAGGCTTTTGGGTATCCTGTTTTCCATAAGTCTTTTTGCACTTTGTTATTCCCTTCATGTTATTTTAAGTTGTTTAGGCTCCCCTGGGATAGCAGCTGTTTCTTTTAGTTCTTATTAGACCCATCTTCTCTGCCCCATCCCTATCCCAGACTGCTGCCCTAATACAGTACTCCAGGAACAGTGGCCATTCAATAAATTTCGTTGACTTTATTTGTAAATGCTGCTGGGGGGAAAAATCATCACTGAGTGCCACATAACAAGAAACATGGAGCTGATTGAAAATATCCTTGTGTTATGATAAAGAAGACCCCACAATAGAAGATTATAGATTTAGGGAATGAGGCCATCTAAGCCAATTACTCTCATTTTACAAATGAGGAAACTGAGGCACAGGTTAAGTGACTTGCCCAAAGTCACAGGGGGAGTAAGCATTAGAGACAGGATTCAAACCCAGATTCTTTGACTCTAGACCCAGCATGCTTTTGTTCTACTGTAAGATGAGGTGTACCAATGTCACATAAATAGTTCTAATTGCTATGAGGAGTGGAAAAACTAGCCATTACCACTGACCTTGAGACAGCTCAGTGTCTGAACCCACAGTTGTGTTGCCTTTAGCTGAATGGGGGAAGAAGAGGTGGTGAGCTTGTTGCTCAATGGGATACATGAGGTTGATTCATGCTGCCTTTGCACAGCACAATAAAATCATTTTTTTTTGTTCCATGCCCCCACTGCCTTCTATCTCCTGTGTTGCTTTCCTAATCCTGCTCTGTGTCTTTTAATGAGCTATTTGTAAACGTAAATAATTTTCCTGCCGCGCCCTTAGATCTGACATCTCTCTGCTTTTTAACCTTTGACTGCATTATAGCATCCTCTGTTGCTTTTCCTGACTGTTTAGAGGCCAGGACTTGTCTCTTCCAGGCCTGCTGACTTGCCTATTCCACCAACTCACAGTAAGTAATCACCCAACTAATTTGACAGGGGAGGAAATGGCTGCACAGTGGATATAGGATTGGGCTTTGAGTTGGGAAGAGCTCAATCCAAGCCTTGCCTCTAACACAAACTGTGAGTAATGGCAAACCCTTTGACCTCCCTGTGCTTCAGTTTCCTCATTTGTAAGATGATGACCTCCCTCTAAAGTCTTAGGACTAGATTGGACTAGAGGGTCTCTAAAGACCTTTCCAGCACTAAATCCATCCTCCCATGATCTCTGTGCCCCGGTAACTCTCTGAGACTCTAAATAATAGATTGTTTGCCAAGCTGCACTGGCAGAGGGGGTGTCTCTACCAGAAATCTCTTACACTGATGTAATCACAAATCAGACACCCCACCCCACAAAAAATATATAAGGGCAGCGCCTGCTCCCTCTTTCCCATCTCTAATGGAAGCACCATTTGGTGCTATTAGGACACAATGGACCCACACACACACTATCCTTCCAGTTTCAGAGGCTTCCAGTGCTAATTCTGACAGGGCAGTACCCTAAGGAGGATGGGGGGAGAGGGACAATGCTGGATATCAAGGTAGAAGGTCTGGGTGCAAGAGATCCCTTTGAGACATTCCCACTGTGTTAGGACACAACCCAAAGCATTACTAAATAGCTGGAATAGTAGCCGGTTGCATTTACATTCCCCCAGGGTCTTTAAGGGAGCCAAATAATTGGAAGCAGGCTGGCTTAGCTAAGACCAAACTGACCTATATGTTGTGGTGAGTGCAGCTTGTGGTAAGAAGAAGAGGGACCAATACAGAAGCTGACTGAAAATGCCTCTGTATTACTAAAAGAAAAAAAAAAAGCCCCAATACCATAGGATCATAGATTTAGAACTGTCAGAACCTTAGGGGTCATCTGGTCTACTCCCCCTATTTCACAGATAATGAAACTGAGGCCCAGGGCAAGTGACTTGTCCAAAGTGACAGGGGCAGTAGCATCAGAGACAGAATTCAAACCCAGATGCTCTGATTCCAGCACTCCTTCCACTGTACTATGAGGCCTCCCACTATCACATGTATCAGTTGCATTTGCCTTGAAGAATGTCAGGACTAGACATTACCACTGACCTTGGGACAACTCACTGTCTGAACCCACAGCTGTGTAGGTTGAAGCTAAAAGTGGAAGAAGTGACTAGTTTCCCATTATGAAGGCTGTTTCAGGCTACCTTTGCATGAAGCAAACTGTCACTACCCAAGTGTTGACCATCTACCCTCTATCCTCCATGTTGCTTTCCTAAACCTACCCTGCATCCTTAAACAGGCTTGTTGGGGACTCATGTCAAGTCAACAAGCATTTATTAAGTGCTTACTATTTGCCAAGTGCTATGTTAAGTCCTAGGGACGCAAATACAGGCAAAAAAAAGATACTCCCTGCCCTCAAGGAGCTTATATTCTAAAGCTTGAAGACAATGCATAAAAGGAAGCCAAAAGTAGGGGAAAGGGGAAGGAGAGGAGGAGGTACAGCAATGATGTCCAGAGGATGAAACACAGCTGGTCTAGGCCTTTCCTCAAAATGACATCATTTTCCTGCCTAGTCTATTGTACATCTACAAGATGCACTGTCCCTATTGATAAATGGTCACATTGTTTAAGCTTGGACTTTCTGCCCTGGTGTCATCACTGTGGGATGTGTTGTGTGTGGGATGGGGGATGATGGTGTTCTCTGGTATCCATGTTAGTCCAGAACCAAGGCTCAGGATCCTTCATGGACCACATTAATAATGCATCATAATTGGAGAAAGAAGCAATGATGCAAATTATGGTCTAGCCCAGAGTCTCCAATCCCAAGTAAAACATCTGAGCTCAGGCCTGATTACCTATAATGGAAGTGAGACTGAATGCTTTGACCTTGACCTTAACTTCCTGCCTGTTCTTTTCCTGGATGTAGGTCTATGATTAAAGGCAATGCTTTGGCCTAAGAGCAGCAGCCAGGAGGACTTGGTGATGCCAAATTTACATGTCCCAGGTGCTTCTGGGATACTCACAGTTGCAGGTTTTCAGCTGTTCCACACAGCACCAGGGAGGCCCTACTGGAAAAGAGGGAAAAGAGAAGCAGTTTCTGGATTCTTTGCTCTTGTGACCTGAGAGTCAGGCATGTCCAACTAGGGGTTATCACTCTCCAGCTGTTAGTTGAACCCTGGCTTCTAGTTTCAATTTAAAACCCCAAGAACCCAAACTGAAAACAACAGGATGTTCCTCCCCAGGCCCATCTCTCGCACATGCTCAACCCAACTTATCTTGCTGTTCCTCTGCCTTAGAAAACACTCTGATGTTCATGTTACTCAAAAGCTTTTCTGGGGTTAAATATGCCTTTAGTCACTGGAAAAAAAACCTTTAAAAACAGATGGTGAGTGATATGAAAACAGTGGGAGGGCACATATCAAAACCAAGCCAACTGCTTCCTTCTCTGCCTCTCTCACCACTTGAATAGCTATTAGTATCAAAAGCTAATTAATAATTGAAGAACAAGCAGCCATATTGATTTTATCCTAAACCAGAGAGATGTAGACAAGAATAGGTGACCTCGCTTAGTTTGCCATTGGTAGAGATGGAAACTCAATTGGCAAAAGCAGGTTATAGTGTGAGTAAAGGGAGAAAGGAAATGCCATTGGTTGATAGAAACTATAACCATTAGATTCCAAAGGCTGAGGTGTTCCTTTCTTTCAGACTCTTTGAGAATCAGAACAACTAGATGGCAACCGGTTAGAGTGCTGGACTTAGAGTCAAAAAAATTCAGTCTAGCTGTGTGACCCTGGACAAGAAGACTCTGTTTACCTCAGTTTCCTGATCTCTAAAATGAACTAGAGAAGGAAATGGCAAACACTCCAGTATTTCTGCCAAGAAAACCCCACACGGGGTCACAAAGACTCATATATGACTGAAATGACTCAATAATACAAAATTTAAGAATCACCCCCTTCACAAATAACTTGGGGATCAAGGAAAGCTATGTAAATCACTGGAGAGTAGAATTCAGATAGCCATGATCCCTTCCCTCTACAACATTAGTACAAAAGAAAACACTGAGATTGTAGGGGCAACAGAAGAGAAAACACCCAAAAAGTGGACTGGAGCCTCATTATAACATTCTGGCAACAATGCTGGAGATGACACTACCTTCTACTGAATCTTTTTTTAGTATTTCTGCTTATTGAACTTGAACGGGATTCAAAATGGCTCACAATGAGATAATACTTTGAATCTGGTATGTGCCTGTGGCTCTACTGGTTATAAGGGAACTCCTAGTGAGACAGTTCCCTCCACCAAAGCAACTTAGCAACTTGTCTGTAATTTTCAGTCTTAAAAGGTTGCTTAGTGTCTTAGGGGTATTGCTCAGGGTTACACAGCCAGGATGTGTCAGAAATAGGATCTGAGTCTTCCTAGCTCCAGGGCCTGGGTCTCTGTCCACTATGCTTGTGTTGTCTAACTTAAATAGAGAAGAAGGCCACTAAATCACACAGAAGAATCTCTGTAGGACCACATATTGACTTAGAAAACCATATATTTATACATTTCTTTTTTGTTACATATGAGCATGTCAAAATCAGGATAGAATGAGATTTTTATCTTGTTTGGGTGGCCATTGGGAATGTTGCAGGCAATGAAGGAGGCCTTGGGTTTGACAACTCTATACTACACTTACCTCTCATGTGATACTTAAACAGAGTAAAAATGTTGGAAAAGTGAGTCAAAGTGTGGGTTGTTGTTCAGTCGTGTCAGAGTCTTCATTTGGGGTTTTCTTGGTAAAGATCCTAGAATAGTTTGTTATTTCCTTCTCCAGCACATTTTACAGATGAGGAAATTGAGGTAAACAGAGTTAAGTGACTTCCCCAGGGTCACATAGCTTGTAAGTGTCTGAGGTTAGATTTGAACTCAGGTCTTCCCAATTCCAGGCCTGGTGCTCTATCTACTGCACCACTTAGCTGCCCTATGTGATATTTTAACAGAGTAAAAATGTTGGAAAAGGGGTTTCCCAAACACTCTGCTCACAACATGTCTTGAAATAGGTAGTCAAAGTATTGGTACCTTTCTTTTACAAAAGATATAAGCAAAATCCAGAGAGACTGATTTATCCACAGTCACATACCTAGCAAGTGGCTGAATTTGCATTTGAACCCCCACCTGACTCCAAATCAGGGCTCCTTCTTTTCAACCACACCACAATGGTATTTGCTTGCAAATCGTGGCATAGCAAAGATTGGGACAGGTAGACTGAATTAAGTACTTACTTGGTATGCCTATCAAGAACAAGCATATATCTGGGATGATGGGAAAATGGGTTGGTGATGGGAATTGTTGATCCAAAGTGAGGCTTTCAAAGGCAGCAGCCTTCTCTGCATAAATAACATATATGCATATGTATGCATGTACATGTGCATGAATGTATATGTATATCTGCATATATGCATTGCATGTGTATATGTATGTGTGTATATATATGCACTGCACTTAAGGTCTGCAAAATGCTTTATATATATATATATATTGTCCTATTCAAGCCTCACCACTACCTCTGTAAGTTAAGTGCTATTATAATCATTCTCATTTGACAGCTGAGGAAACTGAGACTGAGAGAGGTTAGATGACTTGCTCAGGGTCAGTCAGTAAGTATATAAGCTAGGATTTGAACTCAGGTCTTCCTGACTCCAAGTGCCAATAAGCCAAGTCAATGGGACTCCAGTACTTAGGTAACACTGCAGATAGAGTGCCAGGTCTAGAGTCAGGAAAACCTGAGTTCAGAAACTACCTGATCCTTACTAGCTGTGTGATGCTGAGCAAGTCACTTAACTGTGGCTATTAAAGGGAATAGTGAGAAATGGCACCTGGGCTCATGACTGGGCCTCCCAGACCTCTGACTTAAGAATTAGAATATCTTATGGCTTTTTCACCTGCCCCAGGCTTCTTCATCATCACATACATTTCCTCACTGTCTTCTTGTCCCTCCTACTGTTCAAAGCACTTTACCCAGTAAGTTAAAAAGGCATGGTCCTTGACGGATATTCCTCTATCAGGCCAAGTCCCAGGAGGGAGATATTTCAGGCCTCAGCAGCTTGGAGTAGCAGCTGCAAGGGGGATGCAGCCTTCAGTTAAGTAGGAGATATAAACTCGAGTTCCCAGAACCCGGCGATTTGTCTGGTTCAGAGCTTTTCCATCTTGGCCTGTCTGGCCCTTGGGGCAGTTAGCATATGTGAATCAGACTTGTCTGTCTGGCACTTAGCATGCATGCATCCTTTACATTTCGAAGTTTTTAAAGAACTTGATATTCCTGGCACTTCCCCTTTAGCAAAAAGCTTTAAAAGTGATTCCTTAATTGTTGGAATGACAGAGATGAAAGGAACCTTAGAGATAAATGAGCTAGTATTATAGCAATAATGGCTGAGCCTCAGTTTCTGCCCTTGTAAAACAGGTTCAAGAAAGATGGGGGCAAACAAGGTATTCTCTAAAGCCCCTTCCAGCCTATAAGCCTTAGCCAATCCTCCCATTTTTACAGATTAAAAGAACTAGTCTCATATCTAAATGATCGATATCCAAGTATTTGAGTTTTTCCAGTCCTTCAGGCAAACGTGTTATTGTCCTAAGGTACACGAACATAACACACCAGGACTGTTTTGTTGCAGTATATATTTTTACATTTCAATTTCCATTATTTAATAGTTTGAACTGGCCTCCCAGTGGGGGAAGAATTCCTCAATGGCATGTGATTTGGAGAAGGAAGAGAAGAACCCTGCAGGCTAAAGGAGGGTCAGGAGCTTTGGACCTTGCCAACCCTCCAAGATATAACTCTGAGTTACTCTGAGTGCAAGTGAAATAGGGGAGTGTTTGTCAAGCAGCCCCAAAAGTGTCTTTATCTTGGGGCTAGGGGAAGAGTCTAAAGAGTCCAATGGGCTACTGAGTGTTTTATGTTTCAGTTTGTTTATGGGCTTGAGGGGGTCCTGTGTCAATCAGTCTATCCACTGGTTCTTTTTCCCCCCTGGGGTAGAGGAAATAAGGCTATTTCCTACCTGACTATCATATTGAACACTGGGTACCTATGTGGGAGTGGCGACCTTGTTACCCAATTTTAAGGAAACAAGAGTCATGCATGAGCTTTATTCAGATTTTCCTTGAGTTTTATTCAGGAGTGGAATCCATGAGCCAAAGAGAAAACCTCTGGAGATCAAGAGTTTCTGATCTTCTTGGGATGAGTCTCCAGAATGGAACCTGGGCTCTGTGAGCCCATAGCACACCCAGGCTAAACATCTGCAACTGTTTAAATCTGCAAATAACACAGTATATTAGAATGTACAAAGTATTGTGCATATCTGTCAGTCAATAAGCATTTGTTAAGCACCTACTCTGGGCCAGGCCCAGGTGCTAAGTGATCAGTTGAGGACACAAAAAGAGGCAAAGGACAGTCCCTGACCTCAAAAAACTCTGCTAAATAAACCCGGAAAACTTGCTGGATTCATACCCCCCTCACACCCATATTCTAAAAATGTATGGTAAAGATAGGTGGATGGTTAAATGCATATGCCCTGGGGGCGGCTAGGTGGCACAGTGAGTAGAGCACCAGCCCTGGAGTCAGGAGGACCTGAGTTCAGATTCAGCTTTAGACACTCAACACTTACTAGCCGTGTGACCTTGGGCAAGTCATTTAACCCCAATTGCCCTGCCTTCCCCTCTCCAAAAATTTTTTTTGAAAAATAAAAATAAATGCATATGCCCTCCTTGACACCGTGACACTCCCTCACACCTTATCTCCCAGCCAAACTGGTGGCTTGGTGCTCCCCAGACACCACATGCTAAGTCCCATTTCTGGGACTCTGCATGGGCTGCCCCCTATGCCTCACTTCTGCCTCTTACAATGGCTGCTTTTCTCCAAAACTCAGTCCAAGTGCTGCCAAGAGGAAGCCTTTTCTCATTCCCCTACATATTTAATTTTTCCTTCTAATTCCTTGAGGGCAGAGGCTATTTAATTTTATCCTCCACTCAGTTGTCAAATTGATCTTCCTAAACATAGTTCTAACCATGTTGTTGTTGTTGAGTCCTTCCCAATCTTCACTACCCCATGTGGGGTTTTCTTGGCAAAGATACTGGAGTGCACTGTTTGCCATTTCCTTCTCCAGCTCATTTTTACAAGAAACTGAGTCAAATAGAGGTATGTGATTTACCCAGGGTCACACAGCTAGTAAGTGCCTGAGGCCAAATTTGAACTCAGTTACTCTCATCCCAGGGCCAGTGCTCTATACACTGAACTACCTAGCTGCCCAGGACTAACCATGACACTCTCCTATTCAATAAACTCCAAGTGGGTCCTTATCACCTTCAGGGTCAAATAGGAAATCCTATTTGTCATTCAAAGTCCTTTGTGACCTGCCCCATCTCTACTTTTCCAGCCTTCTTATACTTTACTCACACCCACAAACTACAATCCAGGGGCACTGACCTCTTTGCTGTTCCTCATGCAAAATGCTCCCTCTCCTGATACTGGTCATTTTCAGACTATCCCCCATGCCTGCAATGGTCTCCTTCCTCATCTGTGTCTCCTGGCTTCCCTGGTTTTTTCACGTCCCAGTTAAAATCTTGTCCTCTGTGAGAAGCCTTCCCTAAGCTCCCTTAATGTTAGTGCCTTCCCTCCATTTGTCAATTTATCCTGTATATATAGACTACTCATACAGTTATTTGCATTGTGTCCCATTAGATTTTGAGCTCCTTGAAAGGAGGGTCTGTCTTTTGCCTTTCTCTTTGTCGCCGGTGCCTAGCACAGTGCCTCATCCATAATAAATGCTTAATTTTTTTTAAATTATTGACTGACTGATTAAAGTTGTCTTCACTTTCTCACTATCTTCTCACACCACAACTTCTTATGGTCGGGCTTCTGCCTCTGCCTCTGCAGGAAATGACTCCTCCAAGGTCACCTTCCATATTCAAATGAAATAAGAAATCCAGTGGTCCTTTTATTCCCCCCTCACCTTCTTTGATCTTCTGTAGCTTTGGATTCTGCCGACCAATTTCTACCACAAACTCTTTCCTCACTCGGTGTCAGACACAGCATAGTCTCCTACCTCACTGACTGATCTCTGTCTCCTTCGCGGGCTTCTTGTCCTTCTCCCATCCCGTTTGTAGATGTTTCCCCATGAATCTGCTGTTGACGCTCTCATCTTGTCTCCCTACACTGCCTCCCTCTGCAATCCCATTCGGGCCCCAACTGTACTTGCACTTGGATGCAGAAGACTCCCAAATTTGAATCTCTAGCTGTGACCTGGAGCTGATTTTACACCTGCCTTCCAAATGTCTCATCTTGGACCTTCCACAGGTACCTGAAACTCAAACTAGCCACAGAAGGAGCTTACTACTACATGTTGGTATATAGTAAGTC
Source organism: Gymnobelideus leadbeateri (assembly GCA_011680675.1). NCBI lineage: Eukaryota > Metazoa > Chordata > Mammalia > Diprotodontia > Petauridae > Gymnobelideus > Gymnobelideus leadbeateri. The sequence goes on from WOXC01000522.1 coordinate 298,009, forward strand.
CTTCACCTTCAGCCCCAAGCCTGCTCCTTCCTCTGCTTTGGCTCCACCACCTTTCACCCAATCTCTCATATTTATAACTTTAGGACTATCTTTGACACCTCCCTCTTCCTCACCTGTCAGTCACCTATCACATCCAAGCTGTTACTAGAGAGAAGGGAATAAGATTTTATATGTTCCCCATTATATACCAAGCACTGAGCTAAGAGCTTTATAAATAGGATCTCATTTGATTCTCACAACACTCCTGGGAGGTGGACCCTATTGTGATCTCCATTTCACAATTAAGTAAATTGAGGTAGAGAGAGGTTAAAGTGACTTGCCCAGGGTCATGCTCCTAGGAAGTTCGATGCTGGTTTTGAATTCAGGATTTGGGGGGATGGATTGGAACTGACAGGTCCTGGAGATTACATCTGTCCCTCTTTTCTCTTCTCACTGCCATGGCTCTAATTCAGGCCCTCATTACCACTGGCCTAGGCTATTACAATCGCCTCATTATAGACTTCCCCATTAGAGAGCTTCCAAACAATGTGGAGTCTTGGACTGAGACGTTGACAAGGAGGTCGCTGAAGGGAGATAACTTGGCCAAGATTATGCTTTGGGTGAGGGGGAATTTGGATCAGGATGCTTCTGATGCTACTTAGCAGCAATAGGAAACTGAGTATCTGGACCCCAAGGAGTCCAATGTTTTCTACTATAGCCCAATATATTATTTGGAAAAACAAGAGCGAGTTGTCATGGATTATAGTGGGCTATTTAGCTCAGGGACACAGCCTATCTCCCAGGCAGCCTCCTGCCAAATGAAGTGACTATTTTTGCTTTGGGCAAAAGGCATTTGTTTGGCTGGTAGACTTCTCCATCTCTTTGAACAATGCCTCTGCCTTGGATCCCTGGTCAGAAATCTCCAGCCCCCAATAAGAATATATGACTTAAGGCTAGGGGGAAGTCCTTTCCTTTGAGAACCAAGCACACTGGGGAAATAAAAGGAAGCTACAAAGCAGCTGGGAGCAATTTCATTTATTCTCTGACCAAATAGCACCAAGAGGCAGTTTCTTGAAAAGTGCTGCTGAAACTCTTGGGAGTCGAGAAGGGCAGGGAGAGTTTGAAGTCACAGTGGAGAGCTCGTATTCAGGCAGTATGATGAGATGGAAAGAGCAGAGACACTGAAGTCTAAGGACTTGTGTTCAAATGTGACCTCTTCCCCGCATTACCTGTGTGACACTGACCAAGTCTATAAACCTCTATGAACCTCAGTTTCCTCATCTATAAAATGAGGGGATTGATCTAGATTACCTTGGACAAGCCTTCTAGCTCTAAATCTGTGCCTGGGCTTTAGGAGAGACCCATCCATTCTTTAACAAACATTTATTAAGCACCTACTATGTAAAAGGCCCTTCGCTCAGCACAAAGGATACAAAGACAGTTGACCATAATGTCAATGTGAGAAGGAGTAGAAAATAGACAGTTGGATGCTTCGGTGAATAGAGCACCAGGCCTGGATTCAGGAAGACCTGAGTTCAAATCCCACTTCAGGCCCTTACTAGCTATGTGACCCTGGGAAAGTCACTGCACTTGTTTGCCTCAGTTTCCTTATCTGTAAAATGGGAATAATAGTAGCAACCACCTGCCAAGGTGGTAGTGAGGATCAATGAGATAATTCAATGTAAAATGCTTAGCACAGTGTCTTCCATACAATAAGTGCTAAATAAACATTAGTCATTATTATTAATAACGATGCTACAAGGAAAGTCAAATACTTTGAGGACTCTAAGGAGGAAGAACTCTCTTTCAGCTAGGGAGGTCAGAGAAGACCTCACAGAGGAGGGAGTAACTGATATTGTCCTTGAGAGATGGGAGGTGTTAGGTATGATAACCCAGGTCTATAATCCTCACCACTCTGGAGGCTGAAGCTGGTGGATCACTTGAGTTCGGAGTTCTGAGAGGCAATAGGCAAACCATTGGGTGTTGGCACTAAATTCACCACTAATATGGTGAGTTCCCAAGAGCAGGGAGATATCAAACTGCCTAAGGAGGGGTGAGCTGGACCAGGTTGGAAACAGAGCAGGTTACAGTTCCTATGCCTATCAGGATTGGGATCGAGAGAGAGAGAGAGAGAGAGAGAGAGAGAGAGAGAGAGAGAGCAAAAAAAAAGAGAAAGAAGGAAGGAAGAGAGAAAGAAAGAAGGGAAGAAAGAAAGGAGGAGGGGGAGAGGGAGAGAAAAGGGGAAGGAGGGCAGGAGGATAGGAGGAAGAGGAGGGAAGAAAGGAGTGAGAAAGGAAGGAAGGAATGAGGGGAAGAGGGAATGAGGGAAGGAAGGAAGAAAGGAAGGAAGGAAACTTCAACTTAATTCAACAAACATTTGTTCAATGTTTCCTAGGTGCTACACACTGAGAATGTAAAAATAAAAATGTAAACAGTCTCTGCCCTCAAGGAGCTCAAGGAATATGAATGCAGAGGTTGAGAGAAGGGAGAAAAGAAGCCCATTCCGGGCATGGGCACATGAGAGAAGGTCAGACACGAAGGGACAGGATGAGAATAGGGATAAATGATTTGATTGGAATGTACATAGTGGGTGGAAGGGGGAATGAGAGACTAGAACTCTGATTATGCTAGCCTAGCAACTCTTGATTGGTCTCTTGCTCCCTGTGACTTGGGTTGTGTTGAAGATTATTGGTCACAGGTCAAAATAAGCCCTACTCCCAGTAAGCTATGAAAGGATGGAGGAAAAACGACTCCACCCCTCCTTCTTAATGCCTGGCTTTGAGACTCTTCCAGTGAGGGGAAGAGAACAGGTCTCTCCCTCTCCCAGACCCTCCACCTAAAAGGCAATTGTGGCTATAAGCAGGGAGAACACGTGCCTCAGAGAACCTAGGTCCGCAGGTACCTTCTCTGTCTTTGGGTTCCATGGCAAGCAACCAGAAATCCTGAGAGACAGATGTTTCCAGTCTTATGTAAACTCATGAATTCCTGGGCTCTTGTCCCAGTAGAAGGAGCTTCCTGTAGCTTCACTACTTCTAGGAAAAGATAACCACAGATACTATCTTCTGAAATCTGAAGGGAGAAAGTGATGCCTAACTGGCCAGTAGATCTGCTGGACCTTATGAGTCAGAAGAGAAAGTGAAATATCTGTTTAGTAGGTCTACAAAATGGCAGTTAATTCTACAAAATGGCAGTGGATACAATGTCATGCCTGGAGTCAGGAAGACTCATCTCCCTGAGTTCAAATCTGACCTCAGACACTGGCTGTGTGACCCTGGGCAAGTCACTTAACTCTGCCTCAGAGTAAAATGAACTGAAGAAGGAAATGGCAAACTCCAGTGTGTCTGCCAAGAAAATCCCAAACAGGGTCATGAAAAGTCAGACATGACTGAAAACAACTGTACAATCCTATAAAGTACTTTCAGGGAGATTCTAATGATGTCAATGGGTTATTATTTGTGTTTTAAACCTCTCTTGATGATTGCTTATGAATTCTTTTATATTTTAGGTATTTTACTATACCCAAGTACCCTCCCCTTTTCAGCTTTTTTATTTTTTTGGAGGGGGGAAGACAAGGCAATTGGAGTTAAGTGACTTGCCCAAGATCACACAGCTAGTAAGTGTTAAGTGTCTGAGGCTGATTTGAACTCAGGTCCTCCTGACTCCAGGGTCAGTGCTTTATTCACTGTGCTACCTAGCTCCCCTGCCCCTTTTTTTTAATGTATTGTATTCCCCCATGAGCTCCTTGAGGGCATGGACTATCTTTTACCTGTCTTTGTATTATCTTCCCTTAGCAGAGTATCTGGCACATAGTAGGCACTTAATGTTTATTGAATAACAATTTTAAGCATTTCTTTGGTGGTAGAAGAAATTAATTTCTCTCATGTACCAGATATCTATTTTGTACACTGAGTATTTCTTCCAGAAGGACCCTGTCAATTCCTTTTGGCAAGAACCTAGACATGGACCATACCTAAGATTGTTTTTTAGAAATTTTCCCAGAGTTCTACTTCAGGATAGGGGAATAAGAGTAAGAATGAGAGAGAGAGATAGAAACTTAATCCTTTCTTTAAAACTTTGGAGTCAGGCTGCTCCGAGGATGAATCCAGGTGCCGTATAAGTCCAAAGGATGTGAATGGGAGCCCTGTGAGAGAGGACCAAAAAGCTTAGTCTGAACCAGCTTATGGAGAGCTTTGAACACTAACATCAGAACTTTATAGTCCATCTGATAAGGAACTAATAAAAGTTTTTAAGTAGAGGAATATTAAGAGCTAGCATTTATATAATGTTTTGTTTGCAAACACTTTGCATATATTATCACATTTCAACCATACAACAGTCCTGTGTGTGGATGTAAAGTATGTGCGTACGTTTGTATGTGAAATCTTATAATACTATCCCCATTCTACAGATGGGTAAACTGAAGTTGAGAGTGTTTAAGTTACATGACCAGGGTCATACAGCCAGTCTGAGATAGGATTTGAATTCAGTTTATTCTCACTCCACTCCAAGCACTAGCACCTTGTCCACTAAGAGTCAGCTAGGTGACACAGTGGATAGAGCCCTGGGTCTGGAATCAGAAGTCCTGAGTTCAAATCCAGCCTCAGATACTTAGTAGCTGTGTGACCTTGGGTATGTCACTTAGCTTCTGTTTGTCTCAGTTTTCTCCTCTCTAAAATGGGGGTAAGAGCAGCACCCACTTCCCAGGGTGGCTGTGAGGATCACATGAGATAGTAATTGTAAAGTGTTTAGTACAATGTCTGGCACATAGTAAGTCCTATCTGAAATGTTAGCAATGCTGATGGTGCTGGTGGTGATGTCACATAGTCATGGAGAAGCGAGCCAAAAACACATCTCTTCCTAGAAACAGGAGGAGGTGTCTTAAAGTGGAACTTAACTAGACAAGATCTCTAACACCAAATCCCAGCACAAGGAGCCTTTGGAGGTCCAAAAAGCTCTAGGAAACCAGGGACTTGGAGGGTGGGGAAAGAGGCTGACATTCCAAGGATGCTAGGATTTAGCGTTGGAATATCTCATCTAATCCCTCTGCACCAAGCCTGGGGAGAGCCAGAACACCCCACTGAGCTCTGACCCCACAGTACAGAGGTGAGAGCAGGATTCCCCACTCACTGGCACCCTTCTAACCCTGGCAGATGGAGCTGCTGAAGACAAGGAAAACAAAATGGAAATGGAGACACCAGAAGAATAATTTACATTTTGGCAGTAAAGATATGGAGCCGGAGCAACGAGAGGGGGCAGGGGAGAGACAGAGAGACAGAAGGCACACAAAAGGTCTCTTTTCTGACCTTTACTTGACTCAGACAAAACTTTTCTCTTGACCCAAGTGTTTTATTGGATTTTCATGCATAAAAAAATCAGAGAACCAAGCCCCTGGGGCCTATCCTTCCTTTCCCTCCCTTCTCCTTGTGCCTCTTCAGAAGCTGCCCCCTGAGCTCCAGCCCTGCCTGACAGGTTAGAGGACCCTCTCTCCTTGCAGGTCCAGAATAAGGGAGCACGTTTTCTCCCATGCCCTCATGGAGCTGAGCCTGGCTCGCCAATGCCCTCTCGAATCTGCTTCTGTCTGCAGTCTTCTCTGCCCTGGCACTCTGCCTCGGCCTTGTTATCAGATTTCTGTTTATTAATCAAAGCAGTAACAATGGGACTGGGGAGCTGGAATACAGCAGCACCGACAGGCCTTCCTTTGTTCCCATTGATTTTCCCATCACATTATATTACAGTTATTTACTCTGTGCAAGGCTCGAAACAGTGAGACTTCAATGGGTATGAGAGACATTTTCTACTTCCTTTTCTTTTTGGTACCTGGGATGGCTGAACCTATAGAATGACCTCCTGCTCTCCTTGGGGATCTGATCTTATTGTAGCTACACTTGGGAATAAGAGAAGTCCCTCTTTACAGAGACCAGAGACATTTCTGGGAGCAGAACTTTGCCAGTCTGACCCCCAGAGCTTTGGCTCTTCAGATGTCACTTTTGAAACATATCAGGAATTGGCTCGGTCTTTGGACTGACTTGTGTTCAGAACCATAGCTACAGTGAGACAAATCCAGGCTTTTCCTCTGGGTGCCAAATTTAGAGGGTGCTGGCAAAACTTGTAGTCCTTCATTTGGGGAGAATCAACAGAAATTAGCACTTAAGTAGCAAGAATAATTTTAGAATTAAAGAATTAAAGTTAGAAGCCATCAGATAAGAGGCTTCAGAGAGACCTTTCCTTCCTCCCCACCCCTTTGCCCACAGATCAAGGCACAGGTTTGTACTCTTAGCCTGGGCACAGGGTTTTGGTACTTGCCCTAGGCACAAAACTACCTACAGACATCTTTGTTCAATTAGATGTTAGATAATATGCAATCATATGAGAACACTTGTAAAGCACTTAACACTGTGCCTAGTAAATGTAAGGTATTTAATAAATGTTTCTTCCCTCCCTCCTTCCCTTTTCAAACACCAGTGTTAACCCTTCTTTGTTCCAAGGCACTAGAGCTCAGCTGAAGAGGAGTCATGGGTGAGGTTTTGCCCAGAAGAATGTGAGCTCAGGCAACCGCTGTCCAAATGGCAGCTCTGCCCAGCTCAAGGTAAATTTAGAAGATAGTGATGGCATTGGCTAGAGCTGAATATCTTTAAGATAGAAAGAAAGTCTGAGGTGCCAAAGAGTTAGAAAAACAGCCAAAAATGGTCTCGGGACAACTATAACTCATGGTCTGATTGTTATAATGATTTCAAGATCCTGGCTCCCTCTAGGTTGGGGAAGAAGGCTGTGGCAGGGAAAACCCAGACTTGGGCAACTGTGGCGACAACAATCTTGGCCCTGTCTTTCTTTCTCTCAGTGGATAGAATGTTGGACTTGCAGTCAGGAGCACCTGGGTTTGGATCAATCCCCAGACTAACTATATGACTTGAGCAAGTCACTTAACCTCTCTTTGCTTCAGTTTCCTCATCCATAAAATAAGGATGTTAGATTTAATGAACACTGAGGTTCCTTCCAGCTCTATGAACTTAAGGTGATGAGTAAAATGAGGGGCTGGCCTCTAAGCCCCTTCTTGCTCTAGAGTCTAGACCTATGGGGGGAAGAGAGAGAGAGAGAGAGAGAGAGAGAGATGATATAACCTTACCCACTCACTCTGCCCAATCTTTGCCATAGTTTCTTGGATTTATGCTTTGTTTTTCAAGCAACTTTTGTAGAATTCTCTGGGATAGAACACCAACCACGCATAATATTATGATGGGAAAATCAGGAGAGGGAAATTATGTGGGCACAGACCAAGATAGAAAAGTCAGCAAAGATATTCTGGTGAAATTCTAGACCTGAATAAACAGGAAAAGGGGCAGAAGGAGATATCAAAGGGAGAAAAGCATCAATTCCTATAAAATGTACACTTTGGAGCCCGAGGGTCTGAAAGAGTGAAGGCCTCGAGACTTAGGGTACACATTTACTTCCCTCTCTGGGTTGTTTCTAGAGTAGACAGGAAATTTGAGGTTGTAATTGTCAGTGGGTGTAAGAGACAACTGCTTTGGGGAAGAAGGAGGAGGATGGAGGAAGAAGAGAAAGAGGAGGAGGAGGAGGAGGAGGAGAGAGTTGTTTTGCTTTTTTTGTTTGTATACTAAAATTAGCTTAGTTTGTGAATGAAGAGACCGAAAACTCTCTATCAACTTCTCATTAATAAAGACTGCTTGGAAACATCAGATGCTTTGCTAAAACTATATTGAAAGTTTCCGAGCCTCTGGGGTGACTGAAAATGAATCTCTCATACAGGAATTTCTTTCTTCTCACATGTTTTATTTGGTTCTCATCTTGTTTTGACTGATACTATGTGCTTCCCCTAGGTCATATAGAGGGGGATTCTGCATGAGGATGGAAGAATGTCTGTGAGTCTGTGTGAACCTTGTATTCCAAGAGAATTAACAGGGAGGTCAGAAGGGCTGCATTTGGATTTGGAAGACCTGGGTTCAAATCCTCTCACTGCTACTCACTACCTTTGTGACCTTGGGCAAATCACTTTGCCACTCCTGAAGTTCCTGAGACTTAAATAGGGACAGAAAAATAGTTTGAAATACTATAAATGGGAGACTTGTACTAGAAAACATGGCACAGTAAAAATAGAAGTGACTCCAGAGTCAGAGGACTTGGTTTCAGATTGCTTACCTGATGTTCACTTCTCACAGTCCCACAAATCACACAATAAATGACTGACTGACTAAGTGGTCCACCTCAGCTGTACTCCAAGTCCTTGGTTAAGAAAGGGATTGTATCACCAAGGCAACATTCACAGCATTGATGGCGACTATGAATATACCAGCGTAATTCTGAATTGCAAAATATAAGAAACTTTCCATATAGAAGACAGAAGCAAAACATTTATTCAGACACCAGAAAGCCAAATCCCAGCACCAGAAAACCAAATCCATCATAGAAACAAAGAAGTTAATACACCTCATCACTGCAGGAATCAACACCATCCCAAAGCCTTCCCCCTGGTCAGGACTTCCCACAAACAAACACTCACAATCCTAGATGTCTCCTTGCCTTCATCCTCTCCTCCCTCCAATTCTAACTGCTCTGACTCAATTCCTGCTCCATCCCTTCCTGCTCCACCTGTTCAGCAAACTCCTCCCACCACAGGCTCCATGTGATTACATTCTGCCTATTAAGGGGCAAGGAAGATCTTCAAATTCCCATTACCATTACATTAATAAACACCTACTCTCTTCAAATAATTGTGTTCTGTTCAGCAACAAAAAGAGCCGGACTGGAGACAAATTAGGAAGAGCAGTAGCCCAACAGGATCCAGCCAGAATCTCTAATGTCCAATCTACCTGGGCAATTAGCTATGACCAATGCCTTTCCCTCCCTGCAGCAACAAGAGAGGAAGATTTGGACCTGAGCACCAGAACTGAGTTTCTCTTAGATCAAGGCTTGCCAGAAGATAAAATGAGGAGGGGGTCTGGGACAGGGGAAGGTTGGGCCACCTAGCTTGAAAAGGATCTTTGGGCTCTTACCACATATTGGTTGATCAGTGTATTTAGTTTTATTCCTTTCTAATAAAATTTCTCAAGATAAGATGTCTTATTTTTGTGTAAGTAAACCCCAGTAATAGGACCAGGGATAGAGTTCCACAAGCATAGAATTTGGGGATGAGTCAACAATGTGATTGAATAAAATGCTAAAAAGCTCAGACTAAGATGAGGAGTATTGTCACCCACTCCTATGGGGTGAATCTAGGAAAGTAACCAGCTATCTAACAGTTAGAGGTAGCTTAATATTACCCCTAGAGTGCCTTCTGGGTATTAGATGGGACATGTAGGACCACAAGTTCATAGACTAAGAGCTAGAAGGGACTTTAGAGTCCAATTCCCTCATTTTACAAATGAGGAAATTGAGGCACAGAGTGGTTTAAGTGTCTTGCCCAGGGCCACTCAGCTAATATCTGAAGTGGGATTTGCACAAGGGGCTTTTAAGTCCAGTATCTAATCCACTAAACTATACTGCTTCAATATAGTCACTGATACTTAGCATTTGACAGCACTTTACCCTTATTATTATTATTTATTATTACTGAACAAAATCAGTTAAGTGGCCAGTACTTACTGACCTAGTGGTTAAATAAATAACTATGATATAACCGACTCTTAGGCTACACTAATAGCAGCAAAGAAGCCAGAATGAGGGAAATGATAGTTTTGCTTTACTCTGCTCTGGTTGGATTGCATCTGAAAAATTTTATTTAGTTCTCAGTACTGCATATTTTATGGAGGACATTGACAAGTATGTTCAGTAGATGGTAAACAAGGTGGCGAGGGGACTGAAGATCATAGCCATATGATGTTTGGTTGGAGGAAATAAAAATTGTTTAGTGTGAAGGTAAGAATTTGAGGGCACATGTTATCTGTTTGCTTTGTTTTTTCTCCTTTTAAAAAAACATTATTTATTTTTAAAATTCTTTTCTTTTAAAATTTTAAGTTCCAAATTCTTTCCCTCCTTCCTATCCCCTCCCCTGCCCATTTAGAAGGCAAGCAATATATCAATTATGCATGTAAAATCATGCAACACCTATTTACATATCAGCTATATTTCCAAAAAAAAGTAAGAAAAATAAAGAGAGAAAAGTATACTCCACTTTGTACTCAGAGTTCAATGATATCTACTTTCAAAAGGAATAGTATGAAACAGTGACTAAATCACAGGTAGACCTTTGACCTGACCTAGAGTCAGGAAGTTCAAATGCCATCTCAGATATTTGCTAGTTATGCAACCATGGGAAAGCCATATGACTGTGCCTCAGTTTCTTCAATTTTAAAATGGGGATAATAGTAGCATCCCTCTCATAGTATTGTCATGAGGATCAAATGAGCAAATGTCTGTAAACAGCTTTATAAATTTTAAAGTGCTATTTAATTATGAATTATCATTAGTAGCAGTAATTTGAAAGGTTGTCACATGGACCAGGCATTAGATTTCACTCTACCTCTTTGGGGAAGAACTAAAGGCAATATTTGGAAGTTCCAAAGACATAGATTTCAGTTTAACATAAAGAAAAATTTCCTTACATTTAGGTCTGCTTTAGTGTGGAATGGGCTCTCCCATTAAGTAATCAGTTGTCCATCACTAGAAGGCCTCGAGAAGATCTTGAATGACCACTTAACTGAGATGTCACAGAAGAGATTGCTATTCAAATGCAAGTTAGACTTGGTGGGCAGTGACGTCCCTTTCGAATCAGATTCCGTGAGCCTTGGTGCAAAGGAGAGACCCAGGCTTCATGATATGTGAGGGGAAAGAGATCAGCAGTCTTGTAACTATAAATAACCAGCCTGTCATTGATTCTGAGAAATCCTAACCTCTCAACACTTCTTCTTCATCTATAAAATAGGGATAACAAAACCTGTCCTGCATACTTCATAGGGCTGTTATGAAGACCAAATGAAATAATGTATCTGAAAGCATATTGAAAAGCACAAAGCATTATAGAGGTGGGGATGATATTATTGCCACCATTATCACCAACAACAACAAACATTTATGAAACACTTAACCATGTACAGAAACAGCTCTGTTAGCATTTTGTGTCCTGGCAATGAACTGAAAACCAAGGAGATACACATTGGTTGGGGAATGACCAAACAAATTGTGCTAAGTGAATGTAATGGAACATTATTGTAATGTAGAAAGGATGACTATTATGCATACAGAGAAGCATGGAAAGATCTACATGAACTGATGCAGAATGAAGTAAGCAAAGCCAAGAAAATATACATAAGAACTACAACAATGTAAATGAAAAAAACAACCACAAAACATTCAAAATTGAATGTTGTAAAATTATGAGTAAGCATGGTCCCAAAGAAGAGATATGAGAAGACACCTCCCCCGACTCCTTTGCAGAATTCAGGGCACAAAGGTAGAAAACATTATATATAATATCATCAGGTTTTTTAATATGTTAAGTTTTACTTAGTTTTCTTCTCCTCCTCCTCCTCCTCCTCCTCCTCCTCCTCCTCCTCCTCCTCCTCCTCCTCCTCCTTCTTCTTCTTCTTCTTCTTCTTCTTCTTCTTCTTCTTCTTCTTCTTCTTCTTCTTCTTCTTCTTCAAAAATAAATTCTTTATTATAAGGTATAACTTTCCAGGCAAGGACAGCTAGGTGCTACAGCAGATAGAGTAACAGTCCTGGAGTCAGGAAAGCTCATCTTCCTCAGTTCAAATCTGGTCTCAGACACTAGCTGAATGATCCTGGGCAAGTCATTTAATCCTATTCACCTCAGCTTCCTCATTTATAAAGAAGGAAATGGCAAACTATTCTAGTATCTTTGCCAAGAAAACCCCAAAATGGGGTCACAAAGAGTCAGACACATCTGAATCGACTGAACAACAAATGCCTTTCCAGGAGGATATAGGGAAAGGGATTCAAGGGTGATATAAAAACTAAATATATCAATAAAAATATACTTTAAAGTGCAATGACTCTGATAGGTGGGATAAAGTACATATAAAAATCCATAAGATATAGTTACTGTCTTCAAGGGCTAATAATCTAGAAAGGAAAACACGATCTATATTCCCCCAAAATACATAACAATACTAGGCAGCACATGCAAAGTCCCAACAAATTGTACAATGGAAACACTGCTGGGTTTGGAGTCTCAGAAGGCCTGGGTTCAAATCTTGCCCTTCCATTTCCATTGATCTGTGTGATATTGGACAAGTCACTGACCCTTCTGGGCTCCAGTTTCCTTATCAATAAAATTAGGTTGGTTGAACTAACTGGCCTCTACAATGATGCCTTCAAGCTTTAGCTCCTATGATCTCTCAGATTCCTTTCCGCCCTAAATCTGAGCCTATGATTGTGGGAATGCTACTCATGATAAGTGCTACAGGAATTCAGGGGAAGAAGAGTTTCCCTGAAGGCTGAGGCCTTGAGCTATTATTAAACGGGATTACTAACCGTCTGTGCTAGCGGCTGTTGTCATCACTATTAAAAGAGCCTTTTTATCATCAAATACAATTGTTTTTTCAGCATGCTCAAGCAGCTGGCACTGTGCTAGGCACTGATATGGGAGCCTGCAAGAGGGCAGAAAGCCTCCCGGTACTCTAGGAATATGTGTGCTTAAAACAGATTATATTAGAACAGATGCATGAATAATCATTATGAAATCTGGGAGAGGACAGTGACACACTGAATACAAACAAGGTAAGGAGGAATATTGAGTCTGACCATGGGGGATGTGCTAGGTGTGTCCCGTGGGGTGGAGGAGACCGAACAATCATCTCTACTTCGGGACAGGAGGCCATGTGTTTGCAGTTGGTTCTCCCCTGTAGGTGACCCCCACCCCTTCCCCATCTTCCCAAATCTGGGCCTCCATGTCCTGGCAGCTTTGGCCTGGGCCAGGTGGCTCTGGACTTTGTGGTTAGGGCTCAGCCTCCTGTAGATGAGAACCAAGTCTTACTCCTGAAAATCAAGCAAGCTTCCTGAAGCGGCTGAAAGGGTAATTGAATAGGGCAGCCAGCCAAGAGAGGTGCCAGCAGAGATGGTAACATTTGCAGGACCAATTTTCTGCTGCATTTAGGGTCACAGTTGTGTAGCCGAGTGGCCAGCTCCAATCCCAAGGCTTTCCAATTGCAATTGTGAATTTCCCCCCCCATGGACATGACTTCAGGAGAGTCTAGAGGGACAAGAAGGTAGCAGTCAGAAGCAAAGAGGACTTGGAAGTCTCAGAGAGGGATGATGGCTTCAACCCAGAGTCCAAATGTGGGGAAGAGACTGAGTTCAACATCATTGATCAGAAAGTGGAAGCATTAAATATCTCTGCTAATCTGGCACTGTTTCATTTGTACTTTATTATTATTGTTACTACACTCCAGGATTTACTGCATTCGCCTTGGATTAGTATCAACGACTATATTTTTCCAGAGAGTTTTCTTTTCCTTTCTCCCCTCCCACTTTTCTCTCCCCCGTGTTTCTCTGTATCAGTGTCCCTGGCTCTGTCTCTCTAATTGTGTGTTTGTGTGTGTGTGTTGTTATCTCTATCTCTCTTTGTCCCTCAATGTCTCTCTTTTTCTCTGTCTCTTTCACTCTGTCCCTCTGCTTCTCTGTTTCTGTCTCTATCTTGCTCTCGTCATCTCTTTGCTGTCTCTGTGTCTCTATCTCTCTGCATCTCTCCATCTCTGTTTCTATTTCTCTGTGTCTCTGCCTTTGTCTCTGTTTATGGCTCTCTCTCTCTCTCTCTCTGTCTCTTTCTGTGTCTCTCTCCTGTGTGTGGGTCTCTGTGTCCCTGGCCATCTCTCTCTCTCTCTCTCTCTCTCTCTCTCTCTCTCTCTCTCTCTCTCTCTCTCTCTCTCTCTCTCTCTCTCTCTCCCTTCTCTCTTTTCTCTATCACCCTGGTGCATTTGTTCTAACAGATTACTTTCTGGATTGTAAAGAATTATATCTCTCTCTAGTGGTCAATGAGATCAACTTCAGCTTCTTGAAACCTAGCTACCTCCCTGTCTCATAGAGATGCACATTGTAAACCTTAAGGGCTCTATAGAAATGTAAATTATTATTAGAAACCACCCGTATTAAGTGGGTTTGTGGGAGTCGTTGGCAGGGGAGGGAAAGCAGATCAGAGGGAAGAGGTATTGATGTATGTGCAATTGTGCCTTGCTCACAGATGTGACAACTCCAAGGAGACAGTGCCCTGTCATTATACCCATCATTACCAGGCTCATTCAATTATAGTGTCCTTTCAGAGGCGTGCCTTTGTTAGAAACCATTACAGTGCCCCTTGGTCCAATCAGGTCCTATTGAAATGCCTGCATGACAAGCTGAATCTACAGGACCTGCACTGGTGTTGCAAATGAGGCATACCCTTGGCCACAAAGTCTGTCCTTCGGAAACCTGAGACCCTCAGCCCAGACCTGTGGCCAGAATGACCAGACCCTCCCCCACCCCCACCGCCAGCTTTTCCTTTTCACCTGCAGCGTGTCAGGAGATGACACAAATCTCCCCGGATTGAGCTGTTCTCAGTTCTGAGGAGACATAGCCAACCCCTGGTCACCTTGTAGCCAAAAGACACTGTGCACAAGTGTGCTGGAGCAAGTCTGTATTGATTTACCTTCCATAAAAATAATGTGAAGCCAAAAAGTCAGGGCTGTCTCGGCACCTTTTCTCCCCTGACTGATCTGTGTACTCTGAGTCTCCAGCTCCCTGCTAAAGTACTCTGCTCTTCCCTTGGACTGTCCATTAGTCCATTAGTCACAGTGTAAATTCTCCAAGCCATCCCTGAGCCTCCCGACTTGGGCTGGCCTGAGGCAAAAACATGAGAAAGTTTATCATCAGAGGCCTCCCCCTCATACTGAGCTGCCTTGTCCTGCTGCTGTATCCTAGGCCCTACCCCTTTCCCCAAGTCAGGAGTTCTTCATCTTTTTGTGTTTCACAGACCCCTTTGGAAGTCTAGTGAAACCTATGGAGCTCTTCTCACAATAATGTTTTTAAGTACATAAAGTACACAGGATGACAAAAGAAACCAATTATATTGAAATAATTACAAAAATATTTTTGAGAAAAAGTTCATAGACAATGGGTTTAAAATTTCTGACTTAAGGGGAACTGAACTCTGGATTTGAAATCAGACAACCTGGTTTCAAATGCCATCTCTTCTACCTAGTACCCATATGACCTTGGACAAATAATGTCACTTCCATGGACCTCAGTCTCCCCATTTGTCAAATGAGGGGGTTGGACAAGTCTGTTGTTAAGTAAAATAAAATTTTATTTTAAAAGGTAAAAGCTCAAGGGTCATAGGGGTTTGCTAACCCCTGAACTAGAGGATCTCCAAGGCTCCTTCTAATTCTAAATCTATGGTCCTATGTGTGATACATGATCCAGTCAAAAGAGTGCTGAATTGGAATCACCCAAATTTGAATCCTAATCAGGTGCTACTTACCACCTCTATGACACATGGCAAGTTACTTTATCTTAGGATTTAGTTTCCTCACCTAAAAATAAGTGGATCAGGAGCAGCTAGGTGGTGCAGTGTATAGAGCACCAGCCCTGGAGTCAGGAGGACCTGAGTTCAAATATGACCACAGACACTTGACACTTAAGTAGCTGTGTGACCTTGGGCAAGTCACTTAACCCCAATTGCCCAGACTTCCCCTCTCCAAAAAACAAAACAAACAAGCAAAAAAAAGTGGATCAGACTAAATAACTTCTGTGTTCCACTCTAGCTCCAGGTTTCCATTCTTTAAGTAATTCCCCCCCATTTTGAACATTTTCTTCTTCTCTTCCCCAAATCAAGACTACTCTGTTCTTTGTCCTACTCCTTCCTGGCAATTTGGATGAAATTAATTCTTCATAATATACTACCTCTCCCAAGTGATGCATTTGCATCTTGACTGAGGTCTTCTGGAGATGAAGTCCCTTAAGTAGCAAAGGTCACCCTAAGGGAAACTTTGGACACTTTGAACAATGAGGGAGATATTTGAGGGTAGGGGAACTTTGAGGCTCCCTTCAAATCCCCATATATAGGTGCTACTTCAGCCATAGTAAGATTAACCCTGCCTATACCAAGCCTATGTCCACAATGGAGGATGGAGGAGGATACTGAGCTCTACCACACACACACACACACACACACACACACACACACACACACACACATATACCCCTCTCTAAATACCTTCACTTGTCAGCTTAAGCCAGGAGAAAACAGTTTCTACCCACACCTGAAAGATTTACTCCTCACCCATCAGACTGTGTCTGATCAGTCTGCCTTAACTTCTGTATAGTGGCAGTATTTGCCTTCTGGCCCCATCCATCCATCCTGCTGCACTGAACTAATGTCAGAATGATGGCAGAAAGGAATGCTGCTGAGAGAAAGAGAGACAGACCAAGATAAAAGGGAATGATAAAGAAATCACACTTAGCCTCTGACCATTGAATCCTCCTATACAAGTCTGACATGTCAAAAAATTAGCTAAAACTCTGGGCATTTGGGGAGAATCCACATAGCCTCATAAAATGTTCAGCCCAGAAACCCTCTGATCCAGTGGTTCTTAACCATTTTTTGTCTCCTGGCCTCTTTGACAGTTTCAGGTAATCTATGGACCCCTTCTCAGAATAATGATTTTTAACACATAGAAGACATAGATTGTAAAGGAGACCAATTATATTGAAATATGTTAAATCACTATTAAATTAAAACTAATTATTAAAACTTTATTTTAAATAAATTTATCTTTAATTTTGGAAAATTATTGGGTTTTTCATTATTAAAAATTATTAAAACATTTCAAAAAACATGATCAGCTTGACTGGACAGATCAGGGAATGAGATTCCACACTCCTTCCCTGCCCAAGGGAGGATCTGTCAATCAATAAATCAATCACAAGCATTTAGTAAGTACCTATTATGCACCAAGCACTATACTAGGCACAGGGGATACAAATACAAAGAATG
Organism: Gymnobelideus leadbeateri; assembly: GCA_011680675.1. NCBI lineage: Eukaryota > Metazoa > Chordata > Mammalia > Diprotodontia > Petauridae > Gymnobelideus > Gymnobelideus leadbeateri. Next base: position 314,927 of record WOXC01000522.1, read on the forward strand.
AAACAATTCCTCCTTGAATTGAGGCTGCTAGCTGGCACTAGACTTGGGGTCAGAAAGACCTGAATTAGAATCCTGCCTCTGACACTTACTAGCCATGTGACCGAGCAAATCACTTCACTTCTTTCAGCCTCAATTTCCTCATCTATAAAATGGAAGTTATAATGCCAGTGCCTACATCAAAAGACTGTTGTGTGGTCCTATTGTAGGTGCAGCTCTAACACCAGTTACCTATCAGTTCAGGTTTAGCATTGAGACAAAATGAGGCACTTACAAGTCATTGAACATTTAACAAAGCAGATTTGGTTTACCCTAACACAGGAAGAATGTGCCACAAGGACACAATAACACTGCACTTATCTTGACACAACCCCTTCTTCTCCATCTAGGAATGCCTCTGGTCAGTATGTTATCAGGATTTGGCAACTCACGTGATCTTAGTCTGAAAAATCCAGATTCTACACAGAGGGGCTTTTCAATGCCCCTACATCAGTAGTGCCAAACTCAGATAGAAACAGGGCCACTAAACCATATAATATATGGGTTGCATATTGACTAAGAAAACCACAAAATAATATAATCTACACATTTTTATTTATTTTGTTAAATATTTCCAAATTACATTTTCAGTTGGTTCCTGACCCAATCTGGGAGTGTAGCACACATCTTCTTTAAATGACCAGGAAACTACATTAGCAAAGCTAGGGTCAGTCAGGCTCTGGGGAAGCATTGTCCTGGATCTACTCCAACTTGGCTGATTGGGTGGGGAAGGAAGCAGTGTCTTAGAAGTTGAGGCCGATCAGGTCCCAGGGACAGCCTTATCCTATCAAAGGGTCAAATGAGCTCATATAAGGTTTGCTTTGTAAACTTTAAAGTGCCACATAAATGCTATAAGTAGGTTCTGTGGTACTGACTGAAATTTTCCCATTGTGTGTGGAAGAAGGAGAAGGCTTTTTTAGTAGGTTGAGGTGAAAAAAACAAGATCAGTGAGTGGGAACAGGTCATGCAGCTAAAAGACCTCAAAGCACAGTCAGACCCAAGATGAATAAAAGAAGGTCCAGGGTCAAGTTGCAAGAGTTTGAGACTAGAGTAGATGGAAGGCAAACAAAGCTTGGCAAAGGATCTCTAAGTCCTCAGCATGCAGTGGGCATACTTTCATACCTGATCATGAAGACCTCCAAGGTATCTTCCAGCTCTAAATTGATGAACCTACGATCTTGGGTAGACAGCCCTACTGTCCCATTTCTGAGTTTGTCTGCTCTGGACAGCTCCAGCCCTTCCTTCATTGTTCTCCTTTTGTGGGCAGGTGATCCTTTGAATTTTGTACTAGTCCATCCTGTATCTCAGAACTTCTCAATGACTTCTGGTCTCTCTCTCTCTCTCTCTCTCTCTCTCTCTCTCTCTCTCTCTCTCTCTCTCTCTCTCTTTTTAATTCTTTCAAATAGAGGAATCATGAAAAAGGGGGGGGGGATAGCACACCATTCCTGCTCACTAAATTACAGTGTGTATGGGTTTCACAAGAGGTTAAGTGACTGAGAAGGGGGGGAGGTTTTTCCTAGCATACATAAAGTACTCTGATTTCAATTTAATTCAGCAAAAATATATTGAAAACTTACTACATGCCAGGCACTGTCCTGGGTGCTAGGGATCAAAGAGAAAAGTATAAAGGTATCCAAGCCCTTACATTCTGTTGGGGCTATATCATTTCCTCCTAGCAAAGATGTAACCTATCAATAATTTTTAGTCTTCTCTAATTATCTGAGGCTAGGAAATCAGATGAGTGATACCTCCTTACTGTTAATTTCTCTCAGTCTCAGAAAATTTCACTGACCTGGACCAGGTGGGAGGTGAGACAGGTGGGAGGGAAATATAAGCAGTCTTTTACAATATATCTACTATGGTAATGTTTTGCATAGATATACATGCACAACACATACTGAATTGCTTATCTTCTCAGAGGGAGTGGGTGACAGGAGAGAAAGGGAATGGATCTGAAAATCGAAGTTTTAAAATTAAATGTTTCATAAGATGTCCAGGCAGTGGGGCTCAGAGATTCACCTTGCCCTAATGGCAAAGTCGAAGGGGGTATGGGAGAAGATATGGGAGAGAGCAGATTGGATGAGGGGATATCTGGTGGGACTGCTATTCTGGGGTGGTGGGTAGGGAAAAAATGGGGGGAAAATATAACTCATAATCTGGTGGAAATGAATGATGTAAACCAGAAGTTAATAAAGCATTTGTTTAATTAAAAAAAAAATTCACTGACCTTCCTGGAACAGGGTCATGGGCCCATTCCATGCATAATGGAAAGACTATCCCTTTTTCTCTATGTTGTGGATTTCACCTTAATGTCCCAGATCTCTAGACAGGAGAATGGAGACTCCAAATTAGGTTGTGGTGAGTCAGGCAGTTTGAATGTGATCTCAGATCAATTTGCATAATGGCCACCTGGCAGTGTGTGCTGGGAGAAATCATGGTGCCTTGACACCTGAGCCTAAAAGAGACAGGGTGATTTACCATTAGCTAGAGATGAGTGGTGGAACAGTGGGGGGATCTTCACCATGTTTTGGGCACAAGGCACTTGTGTTATAGCCCAACCAGGCAGCCCTGAAGTTTAAGGCAGACCCCCTTCAGTGAGAATACACTTCTGTGTGTATTGGTTAGTCCTCTATTATTAGGAAGTCTGTTAGATATTCTAAGACCTTGGAGGAGTTCATATATAAGGAGGAAATACCTTTGGAGGAATAAGTAAAGAACTAGGAATGAATCTAAGACTAAAAAAAAAGTATCTTAACAATTCTATCTCTTTACCATGCCTTGAATCCATCCCCTGTCTCTACTCCAACAACCCTTTCCCCCTTAGTTCAGGTGCTTATAGCCTCTCTTGCACTATTAGGACAGGCTTCTAATTGGAATCTCTCTTAGCTTCATCTTTCCTCTCTCCAAGCCATCCTATACCCAGCTGCCAAAAATAATGATCTTTCTGAAGTACATGTCTGACTATATCACTCCTTTCTTTTTGAACCTTCAATGACTCCTTATTGCTTTTAGGACAAAAACCTTAAATACCTTAGTGTGGTTTTTAAAGCCCTTTGCAATCTGGCTCCAGTATCTTTCCAGACTTATTTCACGTTACTCCCCTTCATGTTTACTTTAAGTTCAGCAAAACTGGTCTACAAGCTATTCCCCAGACTTACAGAAACAATTATCTCCCACCTCCATGCCTTTACTTAGACTAGCTTCCCCCCGTCCCCACCATACCTATAATGCACTCTTGCTTCACCTTCACCTCCTAAATATCAGGTTTTCTTCAAGGCTTAGCTTATGTGCTACTGCCTACCATAAGCTTTTCCTGAGTGCCATAGTCATTAACAATGTCTCCTTCCTTAAGTAATTATGTATAGATTTTTCTGTCTACATGCTGTATCCACCAAGTAAACTTTAAACCCTTTAATGTCAGGAACTGCTTTTATTTTTTATTTTCATTTTATCCCCAGAATCTTGTGCAATAATGTTAAAACCGTATTTGATTGGATTGGGCACCCCAAACAGAAGGTTTTCTTATTAATGCCATTAATGTTAACTTCTGTCAGTACCATTCAAGAATGTATAGTAAATACTCTCTCTACCTGTGAGATTTCAAATGGTCTCTGACCCTCTACTTCCATAGGGGGTTCCCTGAACAATGATGCAGTCTTAGCCATTTTAAGATACAAATACTATAAGGAAGTCGCAAGGTACATACTGTCAATCATGGTCACCCACATCCATATCCTCATTCCTGTACATCTCTTCCCAAAAATAGCGTAGGAAGAACTCAAAATAGTCAGTGAGGTAAGTACTGGTTCACAGATTATCTACTAAAACCAGTTTTTCATAGTATTTAGGACTGGAAAGGAAAATTACCTCCCCACAATGGGGCACCTAGATGGTGCAGTGGATAGAACACTGGGTTTGGAAACAGGAAGACTCGTCTTTATAAGCTCAAAATCTGGTCTCAGACCAGACTAGCTGTGTGACCCTGGGTAAGTCACTTAACCCTATTTGTCTCAGATTCTCATCTATAAAATGAGCTAGAGAATGAAATGGCAAACCACTCCGGTATCTTTGCCAGGAAAACCCCAAATGGAGTCACAAAGAGTCAGACACGATTGAAACAACTTAATAACAACAACAATCTACTTTATTCATTTTACAGTGGAGGGAAATTGAGACTCAAAGAGGAGAAATAATTGGTTCATAGTCATACAAGTAATAAATTGTAGTATCTGGATTTGAACCTGTCAGTCAATCAACTAGCATCTATTAAGTGCCTATTATAAGCCAGGTACTGTGCTGGGGATCCAAAGAAAGGGGAGGGGGAAGTCCTCCTAGATGTCACTAACAGTGCTCTTTTCACTGCCTCATATTGCATTTGTCCTCCTCCTCCCTTTTCTCTCTTCCTCCTCCCCCTCCTCTTCTCCCTTCTTCTCCTATTCCTCCTCCATACATACCCATTGATGTCATCCTACCATATCCCCTCTCCATCCTTCATCCAACACCCATAAGAAAAACAGTTCTCATTTCTATGGCACTTTAAGTTTAGGGGGGAAATGATTTCCTTACAGCCACCCTGTGGAGCAGAGAGTGAAACTGAGGCTAATAGAGGTTGAGTTTCTTATTCAGTTTAACACAATGCTCACTCAGGCTTTTATGATTTCTCTCCGCATCACTTCTTTGTTCCACCCGAGCTTCCAACCCCAGTCGGAACTGAAGCCTTCTCCCTAAGCAGCCTTGGTCAATGAAGAAGAAAGGTCTTTTCTGAATAATCACTCTACTTCAGTCCAGACACCAGACCAGAAAAGTACCTCATCCACTGAGGTGTAAAAATTCCCTGGTCTCCTACTCATGTCCATAAACTAGCTTTTCTTTTTGCTTAAACATGCATTTATTGTAAACCAGCTTGATGGTAGGTACTGGGTAGGGGTCTGGTGGGATAGAGAGAGGATGCATTTGGAAGACTGAAAAGAAAGGAAGTTGGTTTGGAACATGGGAATAAGGGTGGTTTGTTGAATGGCCATCTCTAGGGGTCATGGCGGCTACCTCCATGGTCTTGGTCCTTCCTGGAACAGGGGTATGGGCCCATTCCATGTGTAAATGGAAAGACTATTTCTTTTTCTCTGTATTGTAGATTTAACCTTAATGTCCCAGGTCTCTAGACAGGAGAATGGAGACTCCAAATTAGGTTGTGGTGAGTCAGGCAGTTTGAATGTGATCTCAGATCAGTTTGCATAATGGCCACCTGGCAGTGTGTGCTGGGAGAAATCATGGTGCCTTGATACCTGAACCTAAAAGAGATGGGGTGATTTCCTGTTAGCTAGAGAGGAGAACAGTGGGGGGATATTCACCATGATTTTAGGTGCAAGGCACTTGTGTTATAGCTTGCTATTGTGACGTAGTATAGTGGAAGGGAATTGTCTCTGAAGTCAGAAAACAAATCCTACCTTTAGCACTTCTATCTGCCCACAGTGAATCTGGACCATTTAACATTCCTGAGCCCCAGTTTCCTCATCTATAAAACGAGGAAGTTGGGTTAATTCAGGGCTTCTTAAACTTTTTCCACTCACAACCCTTTTCAATTTGGCAGCAGTTTGCTGGCATTGCATGGCCTGAGGACATATGCAGTACAAAGTACACATGCTTTGTGTTTAGAATCAAGGCTACAGTAAAGTTTACCTGATGCAGCACAGGCAAGAGCTTCCAGAAACACCTCAGATTCATTACATGTTCAATTTTTAATTAATTTTTGGTCATCGTGCTTTCAGAAACCTTTTACTGTTGCCAAATTTTTCATGACCCCATATGGGGTTGCAACCCATAGTTTAAGAAGCACTGGACTAAATAACCATCCCTTCCACTTCAACATTTAATATCTGATGCTTGAGGGGTTCAGTCTTTTAAAGTCTTTCCTAATAATCCTCTCTGCCCTCCAACCAGGATCAAAGCATTTCCTAAAACCCAGGTTCTCTAAGCCAGAGGTGTATCAAACATGCAGCTGCATGCCCTCACAACACTCCTGAATGTGGCCAGATCCAGATCAAAATGTAATTCCTCTCTGATTTTAATATGATGATATGTTAACAAAAAATAAGGATGTGTGGTTTTCTAAGTCAATATGTTGTCCGCAGGGATCCTTATCCACGATTTATCTGTTTCTATTTGACTTTGACACCACTGCTTTAAACAATTTCTTTTTCCTTTTATCTTTGTTCCCATCCCTGGTCACCAGTTAGCATAGACAACATAGATATCTTCTATCAATTAACTTTTTAAATTTTATTTTATTTTTAATTTATGGAATAAAACAACATTTCCATAATATAGTATATTTTTTAAAAAGGTGATTGCACATGGAACTGCAAATCTATTATGCACAATTTCTTACATCTTTTAAATATATAATAAAGTTATCATGTAAATTTCTTTTTCTCCCTTTTTTCTTCCCTCCCTATTAGACACAAATAGGTCTATATATGTAAAATTATTCTATACATGCTTCTATTTATCAGTTCTTTCTCTGGATGCAGATAGCATCTTTCTTCATATGTCTGTTATAGTTAATTTGGATATTTATTATTAAATCACAAAACAGGAAGTCCCAAGAAGGCTAAGATGGTATCTACCTTATCTAAACTTTACATATCCCCCCAGTCCCTCCACCCAGCACTGCACTCTGTACACTGAAGGTATACTTAATTATGTAATAAAGATTTGTTGAATTGAATTGTAAGTTATTATCCCCAGATCACACTTTTGCATTTGATAAAGGTGGAGGGGTACAAAACAATCCACAATGAAACGAGAAAGTAGCATTTTTTTATAGAAGTTCAAGTCTTCCCTCAGACTAAAGGAGATAAACTAAAGAGGCCAGAAGTCCTTCTAACCCCAGGAGTTCCCCATAAACAGCAGAGCTGTTTAGGATGCCCCTCTAAGGCTCAGCTGGTGGGATACAAAGAGTTCTCATAAGTGCTGAACTTGGGATCAGGAGTCTTGGATTCAGTGCCTGGCTCCAACACTGATTTACCAGTGTTTTATGACATTTGCAAGTAAATTAACCTCCTTAAGTCTCGGTTTTCTGATCTGTAAAATTGAGACAAAAATTGGCTTCTTGTAAAATTCAATAGAGACAATGGTGGTTTTTTAATTTTTTTATTCAGTTTAAACTTAAATACAAAATGGTGGGGAAAAAGAACATTTCCATATATTACACAGCAAAATGTAAAGAAAGGGGGGCGGCTAGGTGTCGCAGTGAATAGAGCGCCGGCCCTGGAATCAGAAGGACCTGAGTTCGGAGCCGGCCTCCCACACTTAATCCGCACAAACAAAAACCTAGCCATGTGACCTTGGGCAAGTTACTTAACCCCAATTGCCCTAAAGGGGCGGCTAGGTGGTGCAGTGAGTAAGAGCGCCAGCCTCGGAGTTGGGATGACCCGAGATCAGATCCGGCCTCAGAAAATGAGCACCCACGCATAAATAATGACTAGCCGTGTAACCTTGAGCAAGTTACTTAACCCCAATTGCTTTAAAAAAAAATGTAAAGAAAGGATTCAATATAAAACCATCGATTCCTATTTCAGATCATTTACTTAAAAAAAATTATGCAATAAATACTACACATTGTTTTCAAAGCTGCCCATTAAGCTTTCTTTTCTTCCCTGCTGTGCACTTTTTTCTCCCTCCCTCCTCACCCCAACCTAAAGAAGGCTATAATACAAAAATATATATACATATATTTACACATATATAAATAAACAAAACCATACTGTACATACTTCTAATTGTGAGCTTTTCTCTGGAAGTAGATATATCTTCCTTCATAGGCCCAAGTCTTTCCATGTTTTTCTGTGATGAGATATTTTTAAAAGCTTAGAATGACTTTAAATGGGGCAGGGGGAGGGAGTCAGGTATTTTTATTTTCTATTCTAATAGTACTTATTTAAGCTCCTTGGAGGTAGGGTTTATGGGAGGGAAGGGGGAGAGTGATCTTTGTATCTCTAATATCTAACATGGTATGAAGTACTAGGTGATTAATAAATGCTAGTTAAATTGAACTGAATTGAAATCAGAAGAGCAGCCATGGTGTAGTAAATGCTGACCTTGTAGTCAGGAATACCTAGGCTCAAGTTCAGTCTCTGACATATACTAACTATGTGAGAAGTATATGGGTAAATCATTCAACCTCCCTGGATCTCAGTTTCCTCATCAGTAAAATGAAAGAATTGGATTATATGTGCTCCAAGGTCCTTTCCAGCTCTAGATCTATAATCCTCCAAGAAAACCCCTCCTGGGATCTGGCTTCAGAAAAACAAGAATATCAATGCATTGTTGGTGGGGGCTGTGAATTGGTTCGGCCATTCTGGAAATCAATTTGGAAATGTACCCAAAAAGTCACTGAGGATACCATAATACTGGGCCTATTTCCCAAAGAGGTCAAAGAAAGAGGAAAAGGATAAATAGTATTTCTAGAAGTTGATCTTGTAATGGCAAAAAACTGGAAAACAAGAGTTGACCATCAACTGAACAAATTATGGTATGTGGATGCAATGGAATACTAGAAGTAACTAAGGGAATGGTTTCAAAGAATCCTGGGAAGACTTCTATGAACTGATGCAGAGCAAAGTGCACAGAACCCTAAGGACAATTTATACAATAACAACACTGTAAAAACAAATAACTCTGGAAGATTTAAGAACTCTAATCAGGGCATGACCAGGTTTGGTTTTAGAGGACCAGTGATAAAGTATGCTCCCCACCTCCTGACAAAGAGGTGATGGATTCAAGGTGCAGAATGAGACTAGTAGTTTGGATATGACCAATGTGGGAATTTGTTTTGTTTAATTATGCATATTTGTTATGAAGGTTTTCTTTTTTCTTTTCTGATTGGGAGGATAGATTCTTGTTTATTCAAACAATTTTTCAAAATAAAAATTCAAAAAATCTCATTCAAATAGATAAACAGATTAGATAGATAAATGTATAATGAGGGAGGGAGGGAGAGAGAGACAGAGAGAGAGACAGAGAGAGAGAGAGAGAGATGAGAGGATGAAAGGCCTCTTCCTCACCCAACAATTACCTTAGAGAATCTCCGGTCCCAATGACAGCTCCTGAAACACTAATTAAAGCAACCGTTGTGTAATAGAAAGGGCAGTTCACTAGTCAGGAGACCAGGGTTCAAATCTCAGGGCTACTGATCTCTGACTAGGCAAGTCCTTTTATCTCTGGACCTCAGTTTCCTTATCCATAAAATAAGTGGCTTGGACATAGTCATATGCCCTACACTCGTGTTCCCCTCTTCTTCTCCACCTCCCCCGCCCGCCCACGCACTGTTGCCCCCCTCCAGGAGGGCTCCCCATCAGGCTGAGCCCACCCACCGCCTTGGCATCCCCCGCCTTGGTGCTGAGTTATAAATTAAAATTCCATTTCATTAAAGCCGGTGAGTAATCAATCCCCAGCTCTCCCCGCTAACGATGTTGGGCAGGGGGATTCTGCTTTCCTCCCACGGCTGTAATTCAATCGGCCTCGCCGGCTCTCGTTCGCAAACTGCTAGAGCTGCACTTTCCGCCCAAATTTATGGCGCTGGCAACGTCTGGGGTTTGAGTTACAGCTGCAGGTTTGATCGGGGACTGCATTATTCTGCATCTAATCCTTGCACCGTGACAGCGCCGGGAGGGGACCGGGGAGGGGTGGCGGGGAGAGTCTGGTGGCTTTAGCCAAGCCGCTCCTTGTTTATCAGGATCTGGGCTGGGGCAGGAAGGGAAGAGCTGTCCCCTGGGCCGGCCCCTCACAGCCAGGCTCTGCGGGAGTGGCATCTGGCCGCAGACGCCTCTCCACCCGGGAGCTGCTGGAGGCAGGAAAGCCGCAGGCTCCCAGATGTTCACCTCAGTCACCACCTGCACCGTCTGAGACCTTACACCATTCCCTGGGAGCCCTGGAGCAATCAGCTGCACTGCCTGCCCCTCCTCTTCTCCCCTTCCTGGAAGCCCCTTAGCTGTCCTGTCTGCTTTGGGGGGACTTGGGGGCTTTGCACAGCACTTAAGACAGGGAAGCGAAAAGTGATGAAAGAGAAAAGGAAGGACCATGATTGAGGAGGGGGAGCAGGCACATTTGTCTTCTAGTGAGCCAAGCAGTGTCTGTACAAATCCCATAGTGCCCAAACTGGCATAGTGAGTGTGTGCATATATGTACATGTGTGTAGATGTATGTGTACACACACATGTACCTAGAATGCATTATATTATATGTAGAAGAAGCAGGCATTTTTTCCTTCCTCAAGTTTTCAAAATTCACGTTGCTGGTATCCCTCCTTTGTTCTCATCTCATTCTCTTTTGCTCTCTACATATATATACATACACACACACATACATATTTACACATCAACAAACATTTATTAAGCACCATTTGTGTACCAGATATAGACATATAAATAGCATGCTAGGGATACAAAGACAATAAAATATCCCCATTCTCTTACATGCACACATACACATATAGTATATGGTGCAAAGGAATACATATATATACATATATGTATATATTTATACATACATAAATCCATAGTATTAGCTAACATTGATATAGCATCTACCTTGGGGTGACCCAGTGGATAGAGGGCCAGGCCCGGAGTTAGGAAGATTATCTTTCTGAGTTCAAATCTGACCTCAGACACTTACTATGTGACCATGGGCAAGTCATTTAACCCTTTTGGTCTCAGTTTCCTCGCTTGTAAAATGAGCTGAAGAAGGAAATGACAAACTACTCCAGTATTTCTACCAAAAACAAACCCCAAATGGGGACGAAAAGAATCAGACACAACTAAAAAAACAAATGAACAACAACAACAAATGTACCAGGCAGTCTGCTAAGAACTTTAGAAATATGATTTCATTTTTATACCCACAACAACTCTAGGAGATAGGGGCCATTATTATCCCTATTTTACTATCAAGGAAACACAGACAGACAAGAAGTCAAGTGATTTGTCCAGGGTCACCAAGGTAGACAGTGTCTGAAGGCTGATTGGAGCTCTGGTCTCCCTGACCCCAGACCCAGATCTCTACCCATTGCATCACCTCACTGCCACATACATATATATACACATAATATATATAAATATATATAATGACTTTAGGAATACATTGGACTGGACCTATGATTTTATTAATATAGAGAACTCCCCTGTGAGAAAACAATCAATGCCAATCTGTAATTGCTCTCCAACTTTTAGCCTTAGCTAAGCACCTTTTAGCTAAAAGCTAAAAGCCTAGCACCTAAGGCACTAAGAAGTAAAATGAATTTCCTAGGGTCACTCAGTCAGCAAGTGTCAGAGTGGGGACTTGAACCGAGGTCTTCCTGACTTGGAAGATAGATTAAATAGACAGACAGACAGACAGACAGATAGATAGATAGATAGATAGATAGATAGATAGATAGATAGATAGACAGATAGACAGATAGATATAGAGAAAGACAGACAGATATCAATAGACAGAGAAATATAGATAGATAGAAAGATAGCTGTATCAAGTGTACGTATACATGTAGCAGCAAGCACCCTAGCATCCCCAGGATGGCTGCCAACACAGGTTCTTAGATCTACTTTTCTAAAGGAAAACAACTCAAAATGGGTTAACAATGTTGCTTTAATCAAACATATGTCATTTACCTAGTTCAGGGAAAAAGGTCAGGACCCCGAACTTCAGAGAATATAAACAGAGGTTACAAGCAGACAACAAATACAGACAGAGAAACAGATCAGCAGACAGGCTTCCAGCTGTCTGACCATTACATCCATACCTAGTCAGTTACCAGACAGGGAAGCACCAACATCTGGGTTTTCAAAGCTGGGGGCTCAATGGCTGCCCAGAGTCTCATCTGGTCAAATCGAGCAACTCTTCTCAAAGTGAGCCCCAAAGCAAAATCTCATGTCAGGAAATATATAGCCTTCTCCTGGCTCAGAGAATGTCACAACCCTCTTTACCCACTGCCCAATCACAAAGCAACAAGGTGTGGGCATTCCTGAAAAACAAGCCTCCCAACCATAGGCTCCATGTGACCACATTCAGCTTATTAGGGGGCAGAGTATATTTTCAAATCCAGGAAGGTTCTCAGAGTCACTTAAGCCTATCAAAGGGCCAAGGGGCAGGAAAGATCTTAAATTCCCATTCCCATAACAATACATATATACATACACACAAAGACAATATGCACACCCATAGAGATATAGGACTCTCAGTAAATAATGAAATTTGTAGATGTATGTACAATCACTCACAATCTCTTGTGTTTTTTGGTTTGTTGGTTCATGTTCATTTTCCTTATTTTATTTTATACTCATGGTTCTAATTTTTAATATCTGTATCAGTACAGATCAAAATAAAATTTATACTTTTAAAATAAGTATGACTACAAAATAAAGTAAGTAGTGTTTTAACCAACATACCAGAATTTATCCATCCAAGTGTTTTCCCTTCCAAGAAGTCCCCTTGAGAGGTCAGTCTCTTACTACAGCAGTGGTGCCCTTGAAAAGAACATATTTGGTATTCTTCTTTTGGAGCGCCATTGACACATACTTTTTAACATCCTAATTGGTAGCTAATTTTTCTACCTTTGTACAAAGATGGAGTTAAACTATATGATAAGAAAGTAGGTATAGGGCACTGGACTTGAAATCTGGGAACTGGATTCAAATTCTGCTTCACTTACTTTCTGGCTGTGTGATCCTGGGCAAGTCACTTAACACATCTGGGCCTCAATTTTCTCAGTTTCCTGTTTGGACTTCATGATTTCTAAGGTCCCATATAAATCTAGATCTACTAGGCTATAAGATAACCCCATCCCCGGGTACTGTCGCTTGAGAGAACTCCCCATCACCTAAAGTAACCTGGGTTGAAGACAGCTGCTAAACACCTATATAATCAAAAGACTAGCTATGTGACCTTGGGGCAAATGAGTTGCTTATGAGTCTCAGTTTCCTGATCTGTAAAATTCAAGTGATAAAGTTTGTACTACCCCTTCCCCAGGATTTCTGTAAGGATCAAATGAGATAATGTATGCAAAGTTCTTTGTAGATTAAAATGCTATGGAAATGGAAGCTATTCTTATGATAATCTCCAAGGTCTCTCCAGCTCCAATGTTCTGTGATTCTGTGATTGATTTTTGGAAACAGCGGAAAGTCATTTGGAACTGAGTCAGAAGGAAAAAGTGGGTGATCAAACTAGGCCATACTGTGCTAAGCCCCAAATGAGGTTACTAAAAAGAGGAATGAGATTGAGTTTCTTGTGTGATACTCATTATATTGCCTTTAAAGGTTTTCCTCGGAGAAGCTATACCATGAGTAGATCTTTCTGCATAGACCATGTGGGGAAGAAACACGTGACAGAAACAAAATACTGATTTACTAATAATCAGTAAGCATTTATTAAGCCCTTACACTTATCCCTTCCACGTTGTGACTTTCCCCATTTCCGTTTTGATATACCACAGGTTGGCATGAGTTATTAAATGGGAATTTGGGGGGAGTTTTGTGGAAACCACAGACAACACACAAAGGCCAAGAGATGACAGAGAAAAAGTTTAGAAACTCAGAAATACATAAAGTATATGTATAGTGTTGTATAATATCAACATATTTTATCTTTTAGTACCAAAATAATTTAGAATCCTTCTCTGGTATGAAGGGAAGGCCAAAAAATTTTTCATAGATTTTCCAGATCACAGGGGCGCAGAGCCGCTAACCCAGAGTATGTGGAAGGGACAACTATGTGCCAAACTCTAAGCTAAGTGCCTGAGATACAAAAAGAAGCAAAAGACTATCCCTGGCCTTAAGGAGCTTACAATCTAATAGGGGAGATAGCATACAAAAGAATACATATTGAGCAAGCTATATATGGGATACATAGGAAATAATTAGCTGAGGGAAGGTCTTGGAATTAAGAGTGGTTGAGGAAGTCTTCCTGTAGGAAGTGAGTCTTTAGTTGGGACTTAAAGAAAGCCAGGGAGGTTAATAGAGTAGAGGAGAGAGAATTCCAAGCATGGGGGACAGCCAGAAAAAAAAATGCCCAAATCCAAGAGATGGAATGCCTTGTGGAGGCCGGTGTCCCTGGTTTAAAGACTGTACAGCAGCAAAGTGTAAGAAGACTTAAAAGGTAGAGAGGGAGCTAGGTTATGAAGGGCTCTGAACATCAAGTAGAGAATTGTATATTTGCTTTTGGAGGTAATAGTAAGTCACCTGAGTTTATTGATTTGGGGGGTGGATTATTGGACCTGTGCTTTAGAAAAATCACGTTGGTGGCTGAATAAAGGATGGACTGGAGTAGAGATAGAGGAGACAGGGAGACCCACTAGCAGACTAATACAATAATCAAGTGTGAGGTGAGGAGGGCATGCCCTGGAGTGGTGCCAGTGACAGAGGAGACAAAGGAAAGTATTCCAGATATGATGCAAAGGTGAAATCAATAGGCCTTGGCACCAGCTTGGATATGGGCAGTGAGAGATGGTCAGGAATCTAGGTGGCATGGGGAGAGCAGGGTTCCCAACTCTCCTCCAGAATCTCAAGCCTTTGTTGGTCTTCCATCAAACCCTAGTTGGTCTTTCATCAAACTTCTCCTTGGCAAGGCTAACTCGTATTTATTTATATAGGACCTTTAAGGTTTGTGAAGTACTTTACTTATTTACTTTCCTTTTTTTAAACTTATTTAATTATCTCATTTGATCTTTCATACAATCTTGTAAGGTAGGGGTAATGATGATAATTCCCATATTACAGATGAGAAAACTGAGACTCAGAGAGGTTGCCCAGGGTTACAGAATTAATTTGTGCCTGAGGAAGGAATTAAAGCCAGATTTTCCTGACACCAAGTCTCACCTTCTCTCCACTGAAGCAGCAATTCAATTCATAAATGCTTCCCCTCCTCTCACCAGGAGAATAAACCTACTCAGAGGTAAAATAAGGTCTCATCTACATTCCAGGAGTCGGTCACTTTCCGAACCCCCTTCAAGTTTCTTTCAAATAGGTCAGTAACTTTTGAGTTCCCACATCAGTTTGATGAGACTTTCTTGAACCCTCCATTCAATATCAAAGGAAATAAATTCTAGAGTTTATCATGCACATGTGCCTAAGGAATAAAGAGATTAATTTCAACAGGATAATAGAATTATTTGCCAGTTATTCCATTCCCCTTTTAATAAGCTTCTTATACTCCCTGAAGTGCAGATACACAAGATGGGGAACCCTTCACATAGTACTTTTTCTAATGCATGTAAGTACTTAAAAATTTTCAGAGAGGCAGCTAGGTGGTACAGTGGGTAGAGTGCTGGCCCTAGAGTCAGGGAGACTCATCTTCCCAAGTTCAAATCTGGCCTCAGAAACTTCCTAGCTGTGTGACCCTGGGCAAGTCACTTACCCTTTTGCCTCAGTTTCCTCATCTCTAAAACGAGTTGGAAAAGGAAATGGTAAATCACTCCAGTATCTTTGCCAAGAAACCACCCAATGGGATCCCGAAGAGTTGGACATGACTAAAACAACTGAACAAAACTGGCAAGAGTGGGAAAGGTTTATTATAAGATGTACCTCAAGGCATCATCTTCCAGATAAAGCCTTTCCCCATCTCCATTAATTACTAGTGTTCACTCTCCCCTCTAATTCCTTGCAAGTGCAAACTAGCTTTCATGTATTTATATTAATTCTTCATATATCTATGTATATACTTGTTGCCTTTTCCATTAGAATGTAAGTTCCTTAAGGAAGGAATTGTTTCATTTGTATTTGTGTCCCTAGGGCCTAGGAGAGGATCTGGAACATAGTAGGCACTTAATAAACCCTTGTTGATTGATTGGAGGCACATCAATAGTTGCAACTTCATCAAAAAACATTGACCAAAGCACCCACAAAGTTTGCATGACATATGCTTTACTGAGTAATGACTCCATAAGGCAGTAGGGATAGCATTGGATTTGAAGTCAGAAGATCTGGCTTTAAATCCCACTTCTGACACTTACTACCTGTATGGCCTCAAAAAAGTCATTTCTTCTCTCTAGGCCTCAGTTTTGTCATAGGTCAAAGGAGAGGGGTAGGGCTAAGTAGTTTTTAAGCTTCTCTTTGATGCCTATAATCCTTCAGAATGATAATACCCAATATTTGTAAGCTTCTTCACAGTTTCCAAAGCATTTTTACAAGTACTATTATTATATTTGAACTTCAAAATTGTCATGTGAGGTAGACAGGTTAGTGTACTATTATTATTTCCATTTTTATATATAAGGGAGCAGATTGGTTAAGGTGTTTGTCCTGGGCCACAGGGCTTATAAGTGACAGACTTGGGAATAGAATTTAGGTCTTTTGACTCCTGGTCTGATGTTCTTTCATGACCTTAAGTGACATTTTAAAAGTTTGAGACACTTTTGGGTAATTAATCATTTTTTAATAATGCTAGCATATTATCAATAAAAGGAATGGTCATTTAGCCATCTCTCTTAGATCAAATACAACTCATGGTGGTGGGCTTGGAAGGCCCTTGGAAGAGTGAGTATTCCAGAGGTTGGGAATCAACTCTGACTAATTAAAAATTAATGAGAGAATGAATATTATAACAAGAGGTGGGCTTATTCCATTGAGGGTCTTTGAGGTAACACTGAGCACTCAAATCTTGGTCAAAGAGACTTACCAATTTCCATATCACCCATCTAACAAAAGGGAGAATACACATTTTCCCCAACCTGAGTAAACACAATGAGTAGAAATTCATCCATTTGACTAAACTTAGAATTTCTTTACTATCTTTGATTAGATCTTAGCTTTTCTGGCTGGGTAATTCTTTGCCCAAGATTTCCCACACTGGTTGATTTCTGGATAAGAAGGTAGAAAAGGGGGAAACCTGGGTCTTAATTCAATAATTAGTTATTAATATATGAAAGAAATAATCATTTTTCACTTATTCTCTGTCCCTAGTCTCTGGGAATTTAGTATCTAAGAGACAACACTAACTTGGGTAGGTTCCTTGGGCAGTTTTCACTCCTATAGGAAAGCTGGTGAGGAAAACACTTGATTGAATCAACATTTCTGCAGGGTATTTAGAAGTGCCAGAGAATGAAAAGCCACTGGTGCACATTGAGTTGGTGGATGCAGTAATCGTCCATGATGGTGATAGGGAACTGTGGTGATTGAATGTTGGGTAAGTCAATGGAAGGAATTGGGAGAATTAGAAAAATAATCCTCAGGGAAAGATCAATAGAGTTTAGGAGATGCCCTCACTATTTAGTCTTGGGTCATAGAATCATAAGCCTTGAGCTAGAAGGGACCTACCCCAATTTTACAGATAAAAGAGCAGAGTCTCTGAGATGTGCTATAACTTGTTCAAGGTCACACAAATAAAAGGTAGCAGAACTGGGATTCAAACCAAGGTCCTTTGGGCTTCCCACTGCTCCACATTGCCCCCTTTCCCTACCCCCTAATAGGCTGAACGTAATCACATGGAACCTGTGGTGGGAGGTGTTTGCTGAAAGGTGGAACAGAAATGGCAGGAAGCTGAGAGCCAGAGCAGTTAGAGCTGGAGGGAGGAGAGAACACACCCCAGGTAGACAGCTAGGCTTGCAAGAAGGATAAAGGATGATTGTAGTGACTGTGGTATGTGAGATGGCAGGGGCACAATAGGGAATTGCTCCTCGTTCACTGTTTCCTCAGGGTGGGGAAACAAGTGATAATGGTTTTAACTAAGTTGTACCAGTTCAACTTGCCTCTAGCTTGCTGTGGCTAAAGAAGGGCACTTATAGACTCTGGACAACATAACATGACCTCCATCGACACCAGTCTTTCTCTTGCTTCTTTTCTTTGTGAATTGAAATGTATTTTTTTTCCTCTCCTAATTAACTCCCTGTCACCCTGCTTGCAGTAAAGCCTGATTTATCTCTGCCTTTCTGCATTCAGGGGATGAGATATTTAATCTCCCCCCATGTGGACTCCAACATACCATCTCAATGAAATACAGATCACTCTTTCTGTTAGCTTCCTGCCAACACTCTTCCATCTTCCTGCTGTCCACCTTCTCTGCGTTTCCTGGGATGTTGTTGCCTTAAATCATACAGTCCCTCTTTTATAATAATATCCTTCTGCCCTTTGGCAACTCCCATCACTAGGGATCTGGGCTCATTCCACAAAAGAGGTACAAATAGTCTGCTTTCATAGCCAGGCAAAACAAAGGAATGAGGCAGGAGCCAATAGGCCCTGGCCACTGAGAAGCCAATTGTAGA
Source organism: Gymnobelideus leadbeateri (assembly GCA_011680675.1). Lineage (NCBI taxonomy): Eukaryota > Metazoa > Chordata > Mammalia > Diprotodontia > Petauridae > Gymnobelideus > Gymnobelideus leadbeateri. Next base: position 333,207 of record WOXC01000522.1, read on the forward strand.
ATCTAGGTTACCTCACAGGCTGTTAGTCAAAGGACTTGCTTACCTGGCCCTGGTTTTCTACGTGGGCAGAACCAATTATTACCAGATTTCCGGGTAGAATTTATTGGCTCCAGACCAGCCTATGAAAAAAGTATGGTTAGAATGGGGCTTGGAAAGACAACCATCAGACCAATATTTCCCTCACCTACCTGTCACAGTACAATCAATCCTTACATTATATATTCCTTAGCTTAAGGCATGATGTTTCCCAGAAGCCCTCTTTTAACTGCACATATCTTTAAGGGGTATCACATGAAGTCATTGGCATTCTTTAACATAGCACTATGAACTTAATTCAGGCAACTATGTGCACAGAGTGCCAGGCCTAGAGTCAGGAAGACTCCTCTTGAGTTCAAATCTGGCCTCAGAAACTTACTAGCTGTGTGAGCCTGGTCACTTAACCCTGTTTGCCTCATTTTCCTCATCTGTAAAAAAGATGGGCTGGAGAAGGATATGGCAAAACACTTCAATATCTCCAAATAGGATCTCAAAGAGTTGGATACAGTGGAAATGACTGAACAACAATGAACTTACTTACTGAGTAGATTTTTCAATGTGATAAAGGCTTGAACAGAGGACAATTAAGTTTGAAAAGGGCAAATAGAGAGGAAAGGAAAAAGTAGGGAATGTGGGGCACTGGACAGGTGCCAAAAATCAAGGCGTACCCTAGGCTCAGTGGCAAGAAGGGAAAAGTCATGATGGGGTAAAAGTGGAGAGAAGGGACAACAAACAGCCTGCTGAAGATAACCTTATCATTAGAGGCAGCTAGACAGTGCAGAGTATAGAGGGGTGGGCCTGGAGTCAGGAAGACTCGAGTTCAAAGCTCATCTCAGACACTATCTGTGTAACCCTGGGTGAGTCACTTAACTTCTATTTGCCTCAATTTCTTCATCTATAAAATGGGGATAATAATAGCACCTGCCTCCCAGGGGTGTTGTGAGAATCAAAGGAAAACATATTTGTAAAAAGTGGAACACAGTACCTGGCAGACAGTAAGCACTTAAATTCTTGTTTCCTTCCTATGTTCCACTACAATATCTCTCCCATTCATTCCCAACTCCCCACTCTCCACCCATACTACCACCCCCACCCTTGCCCCTCACTTTTATAGACTGTTTAGAATCTGTTGAGTGTATTCCTTCTTAGAATATACTTTTTAATCTCTTGTATTTTCAGGCCCATTAAATTTGACCAGAAATATGCAGTTACCATAGTATAAAAAAATAGAATGAGAAATCATAGCACCATCATCCTCCTCCCCAACTACCTGCTCTGCTGCCAGCCCAGCCCTCATGGCCACTACCCAGGGAGCCAATTCCTATGGAGAACAGACCATCTGTTCCCACCATTGTCACTGATGGGGCATGTAAGCCAACCTCGATGAAGTATCAAGGCACCATGAGACAGAGACAAGGGGGCAGCAGGTGTCAGGTAAGTCAAACCACCACCATACTCACCATCATCTCCCCTCAGATCCTGGTGGAGACATCCCAGGACCTTGAACCCAAGAGCCTTGAGAATAGCAATGCTTCCAGACCAATGCCCTCAGCCATCACCCTGTGGAAAGGCAGCTTGGCCATTACTCCTGCAGGTGCTACAGTCACTGGTACTGAAGACTCAGATGAGAAAGTTCTTGCCACCAAAGTCCTTGGCGCTGTCAAACAGTTCAACAACAGAAACTGATAGGATTTTATCTGTGGAAATTACATTAAAGGAGAGACATTAACCATCTGCTTTGCTTTAATAGCCTAAGGACCAGGGGACCTTTGCAGACTTACAGGTGAAATCTTCTCTCTCATTCTCTCCCTCAATAGACTGTGAGCTCCTCGAGAGCAGGGACTGACTTTTCTCTATGTGTCTCTAGTGTTCAGCATGTAGTAAATGTTTAATAAGTGTTTCATTTGTTCATTCATAGAATCATAAAGGGAACCATGAGCTCGGAGATTAAGTAATCCAACTCTCTCATTATAAAGAAGAGGAAACTTTAAAGGCAGAAAAGTTTGAAGTGACTTGCCTGGGCACCATGCACTACATTAATGACGGACCCAGGACAAGAATTGAGGTCCCCTGCCCCTTAGCCAGATGTTCTTTCACACCTTACCTTGTAGATCTTCAAGCAAAGTCTAGATCATGTTTGTTCAAGGTGGTGTTGGGGGTGAGGAAGAACCTAATAAATACTTGACAGGTTGCATTAGATGGGTGCTAAAGTCCCTTTCAACAATGAAATTCCATAAATTTGTAATAATTAAGAACTAAATTACAAAAAAAAATTAAAAAGCATTTTCCTCATAACAACCCCATGAGGGAGTGTAACACAGAGAACACCTATGATGCCAGTTGTTGGGTGCAAGCCATTGGAAAGTTTCTAGCACTAGCAGGTTCTAGAAGGTTTTGTTCTCCCTTTTTTTTTCTTTTTGGAGGGGGGAAGGCAGGGCAATTTTGGAGTTAAGTGACTTGCCCAAGGTCACAAGGCTAGTTTTTGTGTTAAGTGTCTGAGGCCAGAGTAGTCAGGTCCTCCTGACTCCAGAGCCAGTGCTCTATTCACTGCACCATGTAGCCACCCCAAACAGAAGGGAAGATAGAAACTTGGGAAGATAAATCTCAGCAGACAGGAAGATAGAAACAGAGACATGATAAGGGGTTAAATAAGCTTACTTTATTCTATTCTTCTCAATCGGGTTGCTGATAATGGAGCCATCAACTCCTACAGGTGCCCTAAGCCTCAATGGCTGAGGCAAGCACACAAACACATTCCCCTTATGCTTACCAGGGCTCACTTGATTTATAGGGTAACAGACAAAGAAGGCAATTTGCCAACAATAGCCTCACAAGTCTACATTCACTTTGGCAATATCATGATGATTTAGTACATCATAAGCACAGTGGATGTTTACCAGCTCAACTCAAATATTTACATTATCTTAAGAATATAATATGTTGTGCAAACATGGTGGGGATGTTTACAAGCCATGAGCCTGGGAGCTAGAGATTGTTGTGGCTGTGCACCCTGGGAACTAGTGTCTATGATCCTGGGAGCTATTATCTGAAAAAGAATAACAAAAATCCACCTGGCACACAGGGAGGCAAATATTTGTACTCTGGAACTTATTTTACAAATAAGAAGACTGCGTCTCAGAGAGACTAAGGTCCTTGCCTAAAGCCATATAGAAATTCAGGGACAGAGTTAGATTTTAATGCAGAGTTTCTGATTCTAAATCCATCGTTCTTTTTATTGGACCATGACACAGGCTATTTCACGTGCACCTGACTCTTCTTGACCCCATTTGAGGTTTTCTTGGCAAAATACTGGAGTGGTTTGCCATTTCCTTTGCCAGCTTATTTGACAGATGGGGTAAGTGAGGCAAACAGTGTTAAGTGACTTGCTCAGAGTCATATAACTAGTAAGTATCTGAGAACACATTTAAACTCAGGAAGATAAATCTTTCTGAACCAGGCCCTGGTGCTCTATCCACTGAGCTACATAGCTGTCCCCTTTCATAATATTAGAGATCAGGTAGGGATCAGTGATTTCATCTGTAGAAGGAGCTCTCCAGTAAAGAAACTCCTACCAATGCATTTGGGCACCTTCTCTGAAACTTATCATCCTAAAGAAGGGTCTCCTAACCATTTATTTGTCATGGACCCCTTTGACATTCTGGTAAATCCTATAGACCTCTTTTCAAAATAATGTTTTTAAATGCATAAAACAAAATACATATGGTTACAAAGAAAACCAGTTAGATTAAGAAATCATTATCAAAATATTTAGCGAAAAATTTCATGGACCGCAAGTCAAGAACCTCTGTCAGAGAGAGACCCTAGGACACTAGGAGATTAAATGTCTTGCACAAGGCCATGCAGCCAGCATGTGCCAAAGACAGGACTCAAACCCATGTCTTCTTCACTATATTGCACTGCCTCTCCCCATAAAAATAAAAACGGATAGAGAGGATTTTTCCTCCTAGAGACTGAATTTTTGTTTATTGCAAGCACTAAATCTGATTTTGTTTTCTGTGACGGTTAAAGCTAATCTATTTTATGCACTTTTGTCTAATGCTACAGTCTTGTTTTTATCAGCTCGTAGTATTTGCTTACTTTTCAGCTGGGGATGGAGTAAAGGAGTTCATAATGACTAGTCTAAGGCACTTGGGGAATGAAGTGTTCTTTGAAAGAATGGAAGAAGTACTCCAAAGGGAAAACAAAAAAGAATCTTAAGAGGCAGAGGAAAATCCTTACCTATATCAAGAAGCTAGGTGATGGAAAAATGTGACAAAGAAAAAGAAGGAAAGAAAAAGGGTCGTTGATTACTTGTCTCTATGAAATAGGCAGGGGCTCAGGGCGGCTAGGTGGCACAGTAAATAGAGCACTGTCCCTCGAGTCAGGAGTACCTGAGTTCAAATCCATCCTCACACACTTAACACTTACTAACCGTGTGACCTTGGGCAAGTCACTTAACCCCAATTGCTCTGCCTTCCCCCACTCCAAAAAAAAAAAAAGGAAGGAAGGAAGGATGGAAGGAAGGAAGGAAGGAAGGAAGGAAGGAAGGAAGGAAGGAAGGAAAGAAGGAAGGAAGGAAGGAAGGAAGGAAGGAAGGAAGGAAGGAAGGAAGGAAGGAAGGAAGGAAGGAAGGAAGGAAGAAGGAAGGGAGGGAGGGAGGAAGGAAGGAAGGAAGGGAGGGAGGGAGGGAAGAAGGGAGGGAGGAAAAGAAAGAAAGAAATAGGTAAGGGCAGCTAAGTGGCTCAGTAGATAGAGTGATGGACCTGGAATCAGGAAAACTCATCTTCTTGAGTTCAAATCTGGCCTCAGACACTTACTAGCTGTGTGACCCTGGGCAAGTCACTTCACCCTGTTTGCCTGTTTCTTCATCTCTAAAATGAACTGGAGAAGGAAATGGCCAGCCACTCCACTACCTTTGCCAAGAAAACTCTAAATGGGGTCATGAAGTGTTCAGAAATGACTGAAAAACTAAACAAGATGTAATAGATATGATGTTCCTCCTCTGGAGGGAGGACCTGGGCCCTCTGAAGAGGAAGCAATTTCTTGAACTCCAAGAAACCAGAATGAGGAAACACAGGCGGTACCAGGAAAAAGTCCATCCAATACTTACTGAGACTATGGTAGGTGACTCTTTTTTATTTATTTTCCTATCCCTTTTTTTTAAAAATAATTCTTATTCTGAACTTAACAAACCAAATAAAATGAGTGTTTTCATACACATTGTGGAAAGGAAAAAAAAGAATGCAGGTATCTATTATGTGCAACTTGCTTTTCAAGTATTTAATAACTCCAACCTGCAGCTTTCGAAGCTATCTCATTTGTCTATGCTTCTTTCTGTTTAATTCTGTTCTCTTCTCATACTTTAACTCTATCTCCTTTTCCTATCCTATCCCTATCTCCTTTCAGTGAGGGGAGGGGAGGAAGAGGAAATGAAAAATCAAAACTTTTGAATTGAACAAGTATTCACAGTCAAGCAAAATAAGAGTCCACATTGATTCTGAAAATGTTTGTCTTCTTTGGCAGCCTGAGTACATCAGTGGGTATCAAGCATTATCATCAGTCCTGAGAATCGTGATGGGTCATTGCAGCAGTCAGACTTCTCAAACCTTTCAAAGCCGTTTTGCTTTATAATGTTGTCATTTTATAAGTTGTTTTCCTGATTTTGCTCATTTCCCTTTGCATCTCATTATATAGTTCTTCCTAGGATTCTCTGAAACCATCCATTTTGTAATTTCTCATGGCAAAACAATATTCCATTATGTTTCTGTGGCCTAATTTATTCATCTATTCTTCAGTTGATGGGTATTTCTTGTCTCTGTCTCTTTCTTCTACTAGGAGAGTTACTATAAATATCTTTGTAAATATATTGTTTTTCCACCTCTTTATTTTATCTCTTTGGGGTATAGAACTAGTAGTACTGTCAGTGGTTGGTGGATAGAGTGCCAGACCTGGAGTCAGGAAGACCTGAGTTCAAATCCAACTTTAGACATTTACTAGCTGTGTGGCCCTGGGCAAGTCACTTAACTCTATCTCAGTTTCCTCCTCTGTAATATGAGCTGGAGAGAGAAATGGCAAATCACTCCCCTCCAGTATCTTAGCCAAGAAAACCCCAACTAAGGTGATGAAAAATCAGACACAACTGAAAATAATTAACAATAACAAGAAATGGTATCACTGGATCAAGGGATATGCACAGTTTATAGACTTTTTAGATGTACTGTAAACAACTTTTCAGAATGGCTTAATCAATTGATAGATCAACTAACAGTATCAATGTGTCTCTTTTCCCACAGTCATTAGATGATTCTCTTTTCCCCAGCATTTAGAAGCAAATGCTTTCTAAATAGACAGTTTTATGGTAAGTCATAGTTATTGTTAATTTGTCCTTTGTTTTCAAAGCCATAACAACAAAAAAAGCCAGCCCATATACAGTTTATATGTCTGAGGTAAAAAGTTTGGGGATGAAATTCTGGGATACAGTAGATTCAATCTTGGTCTCAAGGCAAGATATTGAAACACGTCTACTGAAATGGCCCCCAAGATGATGCCCCCTCCCCACTTAGTGGTACATTCCACCAGGCATGTGCAGTTCCCTGTCTTCTGGGCAACTAGTGATTCCATTGTTATAAGTACCACCAGCTAAGACTCAGGTTCACAAGGAAAACAGCAGCCCAAGACTGGAGTTTCTGGAACTCCCTTATGTACAAAACAAGTCTCATTTCCCCACGTAGGCTATGATGTTCCTAAAAATTTTTCCTCTTCAGAACCCACTGTATAATTCAAGCTTCCCAAGGTAATGATTGGCAAAGAGAGAAATGATTGCGTTCTAACAAGGTCAGAATTCTTAGCACATTTCTAAGACTTTTGCCTGGGATCTGCCCTACTTATGTATGTTCTCCAAGCTAAGGGGCCCACTTTCTCCATAGAGATGGCCATTATCTACACAATTATAGCTCCTTGGGAGTTCAAAGAGGCCTCAGAGTTTAGGCTTTCAAAGCGAACAAATAGAAAAGGAACAAATACCACCTCTCCTTCCCATCCCCCCCACCAAAAAAAAAGGTACCATTAAATCTCTCTGTGGGTTAATGTACTCTCCATGTACATGAATTGACTCAACTCTCCTGAGTCAGTTTCCAAACTCTAAAGAATATCGTATAGGTGAAGTAAACATATTGACCTTCATTGAGGACTTTTATTCAGTAATTCATACATTAAGGTGCCTTGTATCTATGATGTGGATTAACAGACCAGTATTTGGGGCTAGAAAAAAAAGACTCCTCCCACTGTGCCATATACCTGGGATATGACAAAGAGACTCCCTACTCTCATCCCACTTAATGGGCACCACCTGCTCCTAGTGATTCCACTGAAGGGAGTATCTGCAGATGAAACCTAGAAAGCAGAGGTGTTTCTGGAGATGGTGAAGCATGGAGCGAGAAACCAGAGACTTTAGGGGGACAAGTGATTTTTTTATCGCTGTTACTGCTTGAAGATAAGGGTTTCTGATGGGAAAAATGCTTTAAGAAGTGCACAGCTGGTTAAGAAGATAACACCTGAGAATAAGATTTGGGTTCCTGGAATATGATTTTTAAGTTTAAAAATGTCAGGCTCTTGGCCAACCACCTAACAAGGGCTATTAAAAATGTATTTACCTAAAGTCTTAAAAATCTTATCAAAATGAACTTGAAATTGAAAAGAAAAGCAAGGGAGGAAGTTAACATAGAGAGTCCAACATAGGCAGTTAAGTGACCCAGTTGATAGAGAACTAGACCTGGAGTTAGGAAGAGCTGAATGCAAATCCAGCCTCAGATACATACCAGCTGTATGACCCTGGACAAGTCACTTAACCTCTTTCTGCCTCAGTGTCCTCAACTGTAAAATGAGATAACGATGACATCTACTTTTTGTAGTTGTTCTGAGGATCAAATGAGATAATATTTCCACATTACATGGCATACAGTAAGCACAACATAAATGCTAGCTGTTGTTATTATTATTATTATTATTACAAGGAGTCAGAAAGACCTGAGTTCAAATCTAGCCTCAGATACTTCCTAATTATATTATTCTAGGCTAGTCACTTAACTTGCTTTTTCCTCAGTTTCCTCGACTATAAAATGGGAGAAATAATAACATCTATCTCCCAGGATTTTTGTGAGGATCAAATGAGATAATAACTGTAAAACAACACAGTGCCTGAGACATAATAGATATTAAGTCAAATACTAGCTATTTATTGTTATTATTATTATTACTAACATAGGAAGAATAAAATTAGTAGGTATGACCAATAATCCAAGAGAGACAGTATCAAAAAAGGAAGCCAACAATAAAATGCATTGGCTCAGATGCTTGTATACACATACACAGATTGAGGAATAAGGTGATTGTAACACACAGAGGAAAAGTCTCTCATAGGAATCACAGAAGCCCAGATGCCATATGCTTCTAATTGCTGGCACAGAAGTGGTTGGGGATATTGGATCACCTGGGCTCTAGTTTTCTCGACTGTAGTAGGGCTAGAGCCAATTGGATGGTCATAATAAGTCTATCACCAGTATAATGAGCACCTGGGATTAGAAGGCCACAAGGCTGCCTTAGAAGAGATGAACCAGCCAGCATAAAATCAGGGCAAGTTAAGGATTCCATGATAATTAGTATTAGGATTGAGCCCATGATCAGCCTCTGTACTGCTAGCCTGAGCAAGATAGAGAGACCCAATCTCCAAAAAAAAGGAAAGTTACTAGCAACTTAGAGTTGGTAGGATGGGATACAAAACCTGGATATTGCTATGGAAAGGTCTGTCTTATTCAAAAGAAACAGGATAGACTGATTCATGGAAGAGTATGCTAATTGAAAAGATCTATTCGTGTAAGGAAATCTAGGAACTAGAGAAGGAAAACAAAGTGGAGAATATTTTGGTAAAGATAAATGGAAGGAGAAACAGATACAGCTCTAACCTGTGAATATACTCTAGCCTACCTGACTAGAAGGAAGAAATGGACAAGGCACTTAGGAAACAGGTCACAAATTTGGTGAGACACATGATATAAGAGTGGTTTTATACGAATACGCACACCCCCATACTATTGGACAATTATATCCTTGGACAGATATATAGTCCAATTACCTAGACACATACTAGAGCTTTCTGGCAAAAGTAAAATAACTGATACATTCTTGACTACCCTTAATGATAATTTCATCTTCAAAAGGTGGAAGAATTGACTAGGGTAAGTACTATTATGGACATCATGACAAATAAAATGAAACTAGTTGGTAAAGATGGGAACCCTGGGGAAAAATGACCCTTTGGTCTCACATTTCATATTAGGGAAGGAGAGGAAAACTACTAGACACAGTATCATACATACCCTAGATTTTGGAAGAACATTTTCAAAGAGCTCAGAGAAAAGATAGATAAAATTGTTAATATAGAGAAAATAGCAAACCAAGAGATGGCAAACTCCCAAGAATAAAATTCTAATGACTCTTATAAATGGTTTCATTGAGAAAAAATGGGGGAGATATATACAGAGACTAATGTGGACAAACAAAAAGCACATTGAGCAAGAGAGGTTTTATGCCTATATGCCTTTTTGAAAATCTAGTTTGATTTTTTTTAAAAAAGGCATATAGACATAACTCCTCTATTGCTTTTTTTCTGCCTTTCTCCTACTGCATAGAATGACTGAGCTTTGACTCCTTATGGTAATCAAAAGAGGAAGTCTGTGAGTGAAATGGATTAATATGGTACTGGGAAAGAGGCATGGACAAAAAGAAATGTCTTGAATTGTGATAGATGGTTGTGATGGGATACTATTGTGCTATAAGAAATGTCTCCAGCTAGATTTGAACTCAGGTCCTCCTGATCCCAGGGTCAGTGCTCTATCCACTGTGCCACCTAGCTGCCCAAGAAATGTTTTAAAAGTAGGAACAACAGGATTTGACAACTGATTGGAAATGGGGGCAAGGCAGAGGTGAGAGAGAATGAACTGAGGATGGCACCTAGATTCTGAGATTGGGTGACTGGGAGGATGGTACCCTTGGAAGTGATAGAGAAGTGAAAAAGAGGGAAAGGTTTGGAGGGGAAGACAATGAGTTTGGCTTTGAACATGTTGAGTTTACAACGTCTACAAGATAACCGGTTCAAGATGTCTAATAGGCAGAGATGTGAAGAGAGATTAGGGCTAGGCAAACATATCTGAGAATCATCTGCATAGAGATGATAATTGAATCCATGGGAGATGATGAGATTACCAAGGGAAATAACATATAGAGAGAAGAGAAGAGGGTCCAGGACAGACCTTTGAAAGACATCCCCAGCTAGCAGATATATGGATGAAAAGCCAGCAAAGGGGCCTGAGAAGGAGCTGTCAGACAACAGTGTCATGAAAACCTAGAGACACAAGAGTATCAAGGAGAAGAGGGTAATTGACAGTGTCAAAGCCCACAGAGAGGTCAAGGAGAATGAGGATTGAGAAAATGTCACTAGATTTGACAATTAAGAGATCATTGGTAACTTTGGAGGGAGCCTTTTCAGTTGAATGACTTCAGAAGCCAGACTGCAGAATTAAGAAGAGGAAAGTATAGACATCAATTGTAGACAGCCTTCTCAAGGAATTTAGCAACAAATAGGGGAGAGATTTAGATCACTAGATAGCAAGAATGGGGAAAGGGGAAGGGAAGGAAATAAGCATTTATATAGTGCCTACTATGTGCCAGGAATTGTCCTAAATACTTTTTCCAAATATTTTATTTTATCCCCATAACTGTCCTGAGAGGTAAATAGGTGCTTCATTATCCCCATTTTGATAGTTGAGGAAACTGAAGCAAACAGAGGTTAAGTAATATGCCCAAGGTAACAACATGGGCATGTTTGTAGGCAGTAAAGAAGCAGCTATTAACCGAGAAGAGATTAAAGATTAGTGAGAGTGGGTGGCTAGGTGGCGAAGTGAGTAGAGCATCAGCCCTGGAGTCAGAAGGACCTGAGTTCAGATCTGGCCTCAGACACAACACACACAAACAAAAACCTAGCCGTGTGACCTTGGGCAACCCCAACTGCCCTCCAAAAAAAGAAAAAAAAAAGATTAGTGAGAGAATATAGAGAATGATAGTGGAAGTAATCTGATGCAGAAGATGGGATGGAATGGAATCACTTGTGCATTTGGTATCATGATTATGCCTCTTTGTCCAGTTATAGGAGGTGTGGTCTTGGTAGCTAAGCAAACTGAACTGTGCATTTCCTTGAACTCTTGGCTTCACAGCAGATTATATATTATCTGTAAACCGCCAAGGTCTGGAAGAAGCTGTGAGTGTAGCTACACAATAGATGCTTCATTGTGGATGATTTTATTGCTTGTATTAATTCAATGGTAAGTGTAAAATACTGTGTTTAGTATCCAAGAAAGCCAGTACCTTCCTATGGGACACCAAGCTTATTATATAAAAGTCACATAACTAGAACTCAGTGAAATATAGCAAGTTCAAAAAAGGAAATGGGTTTTTCTACAGGATGGAGGTTCAAGAGCCAATTCTGATTAATCCATACTTCTTTGATGACAAGTCAGTCTAGCCACACAGAGAGCGGTGGAGCTGGAGAGCAGATGATCACAGATTTTCTAAGAACCACAGAGATCTTAGCACTTCTGCCTAATGAGTTGGAGTCCCAAAACTGCCAGAATGAGAATGGGATTGGAAGCGTGTTTGAGACTTGTTGAACAGGACCAGGAGAGTGGCTAACAGTGCCACCTTCTGGCTGAATATAGAAGAAGAAAATGAACATTATGCAGAAAAGAGTAATGAACATTATGCAAAAAGTGTCATAAGCGTAGTGTCAGAAGAGCTAAATCTCAGAATGAGTGTATGGTGTCAATAGATGCTAAGAACAGCAAAGGAGATTTTTGAAATCTATACTGAGGGCAAGAGGGACATAAAAATGGAAATAAGACTACTTATTCAGGAAGGATGAGATGAATCAGATAGATAATAGAGAGAAGGAAACACTACCTCTTATTTTACTTCTGTATTCTCTATTCTCTACAAAATGGTTAACAGAGAGTTAAAACTAAGGGTAAGTGATGAGATAATAAGAATTTAAGTCACCAAGTCTGGTTAAGTATATTCCAGAATATTAAAAGAACTGGCAGATGTGTTTGATGAGTCATTGTTGCTCATCTTTAAGAGATGTTGGAGAATGGGAGAGGTGCTGCAGTGGACAGGCATATATTCTGATTTTCAAATTAAAAAAAGAAAGTAGCATCTACAAACTCGTAGCAGCAACCACACTGACATACCCAGGATGGCTGCTAGCCCAGGTTCTCAGATCTGCTTTACTAGGAAAGATAGCTGTTTAAGGGGTCAACAATCTTTTTAAATTAATTACACTCACCCCACCCTACCTCTGTACAATTCTCCTCCAGCTCAGGATTGTGTCTCCTGTGATGTGCACGAAATTCTTTCAGTACACAAAAAAGAACAGGAAAAGAGAATTGCATATACAATTGTGAACTTCTACTATTTACAATTTTAATTGCATATTTTATATTGAATTAAACACAATAGTAAAAGAGTTCCTTTCTGAATATTTGCTCAATGTTCCAATGACTCCCCTTTCTTTCCTCTTTTTTGGGGAAGAGCATCATTGCTACCACTCATTACTCTCACATCTCTACCCCCCCCCCCACCCCCAACAATAGAAACCTCTTTTAACAAAGTATGGACAAGTAAGAAAAAAAATTCACATTGACCATGTATTTAAATACATGTCTCATTCTGCATCTCAAGGCCATCACCTTTCTGCTAAGAGATGAAAAGCCTGCCCCACCATCACCCTTATGAAGAGGGTACCCTTGATCAGGGTCTCAGGAGAGAACAAGCAGGCTTTTACAAGTAAGAGTCAACAATCTATACACATCTATACCACTTCTTAACTGAATAAAAATGTTAGAGAGCATAAAATCCTACAGTGTTTATTATTTGTTGATTATGGAAAAAATATTTGATTTAGTCCAAGCAAACCTCTACCTTTCCAACTAATTTTCGTTTTGTTTTTTGTTTTTTTCTTGAGTCTGGGCCTGCCTATTTTATTCAGGCTGGAGGTATAAGGACTACTCACAGGTCTGATGGGCATGGGAGCTTCGATCGGCTCCATTTTTTTTTTTTTGCTTTTTGGAGGGTAATTGGGGTTAAGTAACTTGCCCAAGGTCACATGGCTAGGCTTTTTGTTTGTGTGTGTGTTAAGTGTCTGAGGCCGGATCCGAACTCAGGTCCTTCTGACTCCAGGGGTGACGTTCTACTCACTGCACCACCTAGCCGCCCCGATCGGCTCCATTTCTGATGAGTCAATTCTTCTTCTGCCCCAAACTTCAAAATCATACCTTCTCTACTATTGCTCATCCTGGAACTTCCCTCAGGGTCTGGGGACTTGCTCTGGAACACCCTGACTTCACTCTTCTCCCAGTCCTGTTCTGGACTTTTGGGACCCCAAAGCTATGCCCCCTTGCTTGTACCTTCCTCCGCCTTACCCTGCCTTCCCATCCTCACTGCTTTTCCCTTTTGTATACTGTCTTCCCCCATTAGAATGTAAACTCCTTGAAGTATTCTCAGCATTTAATATAGTACTTGGCAAATGACTCCCTCCATTTTTTCTTTCCTTCTTTCTTTCCTTTTTTCCTTCCTTCCTTCCTTCTGTTCTCCCTTCTTTTCCCTCTTTAGACAGAATGGTGTACCTCCCGCTCTGGAGAGGCTTACCATATTAATGCCAGACTTATGGCAGACATCTGATCAGCTTTAACCCTACTGCAACTCAGAACTTCTGAGCTGAAGAAATTCATTGGACTTAGCCTCCCCAGTTGGTAGCTTGGATTGGGTGCATTTCTGGGAGGACACAGGCACAAGTTAATCATACCAGCAAGCCCAAGTGGATTGCAATTTCATCCATGGAGAGAAAATTCTAAGGTGACAAGAGAAGTGACTCATTTGAATATGGCTTTTAATTTAGTCTTTCAATTAGAGATGGGCAGGAAGCATCTATGTAGTGCCTACTATACAGCAGTCACTGTGCTAAGTGCTTTATCCTCACAACTACATTGAGAGGTACATGCTTTATTATCCTTATCTTATATTTGAGGAAACTGAGGCAGACAGGTTAAGTGATTTGCCTAGGTTCACACAGTCTCTGAGGCAAAATTTGAACTCAGGCTTCCCCAACTACAAGTCCAGCCTTTTAGCCACTGTACCACCTAGTTGTCATTAGACAGTTATTGAATGCACAAAATTACATCAATTACATTGAAATATAGTTATCAGAATATTTTTAACAAGTTCATGGACTGTAGGTTAAGAACCTCTGGTATAGAAGGAACCAGATGTGGCCTGGAGGGAAGAGAAGAAGGGGTACAACCTGAGGTCAGCAGTCCGGTCAATTCCCTCTGCACAGCCAAAGGAGTCAGCAGAGGGCCTTGTCCAGTCTTTAATTTTTCAGTATTATACAGTGCTTAGTTCAGGAACTGAAGCCAAACAAGCTTCTTCCTAAGTTCTCCAGCATATGACACTGAGGGATACTGAGTGGAGAGACTGGAGAGGGGTCTATTAGGACTTCTGTGCCATTGTCACACCACAGAGAAGAGCAGACTGAGAGGACCCCTAATAGCTGCCTTCGGGTATCTGAAGGGCTGTCATGTGGAAGAAGGATTCTCAGACTTGTTATGCTTGGCCCAGGGTGAAGAACAAGATGGATGCTGGAGGAACAGATTTAAGTTTAATGTAAAGAATATACCTTCCTAACAAGCTATCCAGATGTGGAAGGCTTTTGCCAAGACATCATGTATCTAGAGGCTTTAAGGTAGAAGTTGGGTGACCACTTGTTGGAGATGAGTGGCAGGGGTAGCTAGATGGTGCAGTGGATAGAGTGCCAGGACTGGAGTTAGAAGGACCTGAGTTCGAGTCCAGTCTCAGACACTTACTAGCTGTGTGACCCTAGGCAAGTCATTTAACTCTGATTGCTGAGAGGGGACGGGGGTGAGGGGCGGCGGTGGGAGAGGGAAGTGGAAGTCTGCAATAATGACTAGGGTATCTGGGCTTGAATTCAAGAAGACCTTGGTTCATATCCTTCCTTAGACATTTATATGCTATGTGACCCTGGCCCACCTCTCTGCCTCAGTTTCCTCTTGTGTAAATTGGCTTGATGATCTTCCAGCTCTGAATCTATGGCTCTAAGGACAGGTTTTTGTTGGAGGAATTCTTGTTCTGGTATAAGTTAGACTAAGTGATCTCTGAGGTCCCTTCTAGGGGCAAGGAGGCAAGTTCTAACAGCGTATGTCTGAAGTTCAGGCTGTGAGATAAACGTATCGACCTCTACAGCACCAAATGACAAAACTTGGGCTCAGTGTTGCCATGGATAGACCCTGCACGAGGAAGGGAGGTAGTATGGTTCAGTAGAGTCAAAACACCTGTGTTCAAATCTCACCCCTGATGCTTGCTGCCTGGGTGACCTTGGACAAGTTACTGAGTCTCAATTTGTTTGTCTGCAAAACTGAAGAGGGGGAAGTTAAGCTACATGACCTCTAAGATTCCTTCCAGCTCCAAATCTATGTTCTCTGTACTCAGATGCCTAAATCAAGGCTCACAGGAAACATAGTCCTGTATAGCTACATGCTGCCAAGGAGTGGATTTTATTTTGTGATGCAATGGGAAGATCACAGGTTCTGAAGTCATAAGGCCTGGATTCCAATCCTGCTTCTCAAGGCTACTTATGTGACCTTGGGCAAATCACAGGATCTCAGCTTCCCCATCTACAAAAGGAGAGGATTAGCTTACAGTCTCTAAGGTCCCTAAAGTCCCCCTGAGAGCTATGAACCGATTACCATCACTGTCCCATTCCCTTCCCAGAGTGGGATGTCATAAGGAATGGGCAGGTCTCTTGGCTCACTTACACCTTTTCACAGTTACCTGGGAAATGTTGTGGGCTGAGGCTATTATGCCTGAAGTTATTCAGAAAATTTGAAAGGATCAAAATGGATGGGCCTGGGGTGGTGATATCATGTTAAATTAATAACAATAAAAATAGCTCTGCACACTCACAAAGCAACCTTTGTCTGAGTGCCACAGAAAGGTTCTGAGTGGCATAATTGGGAGCCTTTGACTGGAATATCATTGTTTAGCATTAGTGCTGCTGCATGTGGAGGGGAAGAAGGTCCTTACCCAGGCAGATCAATGTTGGGAAGACAGCAAGAGCTGTGCCTCTGAATGCTAAGATGGGAGACCGTGGCAGAATCTAACTTAAGATTTGTGAAAACTAAGCTATCAAGGCTCTGGAGAATCTCTGGTTGTGCTAACATCAATACTGATGATAGCAATTATATCATGCTTTAAGGATTGCAAAGTGCTTTACACATATTATCTCATTTGGTCCTCACAAGAGCCCTGAGGAGGTGTCATTGTTATCCCCATTTCACAAATGAGGAAACTGAGGCAGACTTAGGTTAAATGACTTGCCCAAGGTCACAGAGCTAGGAAATGTCTGAGGCCAGATTTGAACTCCAGTCTTCCTGACTTCAAGCCTACTGTTCTATCCACTGCCCCACCTAGGGCACCTTAAGCAAATTAAGTAAACTTCAGAATCTCTAGGTTAGAAGGACATCTCAGCTTATCTTTTGTTTGTTTTGCTTTTTTGGAGGGGGAGGGCAGGGTAATTGGGGTTAAGTGACTTGTTCAAGGTCACACTGATAGTTTTTGTGTTAAGTGTCTGAGGCCAGATTTGAACTCAGGTCCTCCTGACTCCAGGAAAGGTGCTCTATTCACTGCGCCACCTAGCCACCCTATCAGGTTATCTTATTCAACCCCAATAACAGTAAAAATAATAATATCAAACATTAATATAGCATTTACTATGTGCCAGATTCTGTGCTAAGCGTTTTACATTATCTTGTTTGATCCTCACAACTCTGAGAGGGAGACACTATTGTAAACTCCATTTGATACATGGGGCAACTGGGGCAAAGTGACCTGTTAGTATCTGAGGCTAGATTTGAACTTAGGTCTTCATGATCCCAGACTCGGCATTCTATCCACTGCCCCACCTTGGTGCCTCTTAAATTAAATAAACCACAAAATCTCAGCATTGGAAGGGCCCTTCAGGTCATCTTATTAAACCCCAATCTGGAAGATGAGTCTTCTCAACAAAATCCCTGACAGCGCACTCTTAGACTTTGGCTTGATATGAAGCAGTATATAGTGAGGCAAGCTAGAAACACAGTGCCTAGAGATGCCCTTCAAGTAGGCACTTAATAATGCTTATTTCCTTCCCTCTTCTCTTTAGGGCCAATATCTACTACGGCACTACTTTCAAATTTTTTCCTTCTAGTATCTTCTATTCCATAATCATTACTTGCCTTACCATTCCTAATAAAGCTTTTAGATGTATCTTGGTGGCACAGTGGATAGAGCACTGGGCTTGGAATCAGGAAGACTCATCTTCCTGAGTTTAAATCCGTCAGACATTTATCACCTGTGTGACCCTGGACAAGTCAGTTTCTTCATCTGTAAAATGAGCTGGAGAAAGAAATAGCAAATCATTCCAGTATCCAGCCAAGAAAATCCCAAATGGGGCCACAAAGAACTGGATATGGTTGAAAATGTGACTGAACAACAAGATGGCACAGTGGATAGGGAGCTGGGCCTGGACTCAAGGAGACTCGAGTTCAAACGAAGGCTCAGACACTTATTAGCTAGGTGGCCACTTTAATCTATCTGCCTCAGTTTCCTCCATTGTAAAATGGGATAATAACATTACTTACTTCATGGTTATTGTGAAGAGCAAATAGGCTCAGCTTTGTAAAGCATTTAGCTGTTGTGCCTGACACATAGTACTGGACAGATTTGTCCTCACCTTCCCCACCTTTCCTTTCCCTTGGGCAGCAGCACTGAAGTTGCTCCCACTCTCATTTCCATGAGAGTGCTCATCTCATTTCTTATCATCAAAAACCTCAGAAGAAATATCTATCATTCCTCTACCTCCTGCTTGTCCATAACTCCTCCATACAATTTCCTGCATTGTGAGCATGCATGGCCTCATGGGAATGGAATTCTTGTTCTCCCAATGAGTATTCCCACTCTGGGCCCAGACATCCTGCAGAATATAGTCTCCCTCTCATGCCCGTTACACTCAAAGTAAGGTAAATTTAGGGGAAGAAAAAGAAAGGATCAGTCTACTTCATACAGTAAAACTTGCAGAGTTCTTGTTTATATCCTGAAAATATAAATATTTAAACTTCCAGGAAGATGTTTAGTTAAACTCAGAGACTGCAGATTCAAGATGTTATTAAAGCAAACCAGGCTGGGTAGAGAGTATTCCTTAACTTAAGTGATTGTCATCAAAGACTGTGCCCTTTGATAAGATTATTCTTGTTGTTCAGTTGTTTTGGTTATGTTGGACTCTTCATCACGCCATTTGGGGTTTTCTTGGCAAAGATACTGGAACAGTTTGCCATTTCCTTCTCCAGTTCATTTTACAGATGAGGTAACTGTGGCCAATAGGATTAAGTAATTTTTCCAGGGTCACACAGCTAGTAAATATCTGAGGCCAGACTTGCTTTGTTTTGTTTTGTTTTGTTGCGTTTTGAAGGGCAATTGGGGTTAAGTGACTTGCCCAAGGTCACACAGCTAGTTTTTGTGTTAAGTGTCTGAGGCTGGATTTGAACTTAGGTCCTCCTGACTCCAGGGCTGGTGCTCTATTCACTGTGCCTCCTAGCTATCCCTATGAGGCCAGATTTGAATTCAGGAAGATGAGTCTTCCTGATTCCAAGCCCAGTACTCTATTCACTCTAGTCACCTAGCTGTCTTGATGCTGTTGACAGAGACTAAATTAGGGCTAGGACCCAACAAAGGGTTCCCATTAATGTCCTTCTTCAATGCTTCCTTATGGCATACAAGTGACCCTGGCTATGCTAGCCCTGGCAGATCCTACCAAGCAGAGAAGGCTTTGCATGTGGGCCCAGCATGAGTCTGTGTATCTATGATCTGAGAACCAGCCAAATTAAATTTAGAGAGTCCTTATCACTAGGAAGTTGACTGCCAGGTAATGACTTCTTTTGGCCATAGTTACTCATAAAAAGCATCTACAGGGACATGGGACCATTGCAAACTATACTGGTGAAAGTGGAGGTGAAAAGAGAATCACTTAAGTCAAAGAAATCACTGATCTTTTAAAAAATTTAAATAGTACTCCAAACACTAGTTCTTACTTTTTCAAAGACTCGAGAGGTTTCGTGGCATAGTAGAAAATACTGCACTTGAACCCAGGACTCAAACTTAGGTTTGAGTCTGAGCTTTGAAACTGACTGGCTCTAATGAGGAAATATATTTTGCATGACTGTATATGTATAATGTATAGTATATGTTTTAAGGAACAACTAGGTGGTACAATGGATAGAGTGCCACACCTAGTGTCAGGAAGACTCATCTTTCTGAGTTAAATCTGGCCTCAGACACTTCCTAGCTGAGTGAGCCTGGGCAAGTCACTTAACCCTGCTTGCCTCAGTTTCCTCATCTGTAAAATGAGCTAAAGAAGGAAATGGTGAACCACTCCAGTATCTCTGCCAAGAAAACCCCAAGTAGGGTCACAAGTAATTGGGCATGATTGAAACAAATGAACAACCACAACAATTATTTTTCTTACTTTCTCAATTGATAAGGGTGGGGTAGAGGGAGGGAGAGAATTCTGAACTGAAAATAGAAACAAAATTTAAATTTAAAAAACTGACTAGGTTTGTGCCCAAGATCAAATTGCTTGAGCTCTCTGAGTCTCAGCTTCCTCAACTATAAAACAAGGTCAATGATACTTGTGCCTTCACAATGGGAAAGATGCCATGTATACAAAAAATAGAGAAAGGAGTACTTTTTGTAGTAACCAAGGACTGGGAAGAAAGTGGATTTTCATCAGCGGAGAGATGACTGAATAAATTGGGGTGAACTAATGTGAATAGTAAATGTGAACTAATGGAATATCATTGAGCCAAATGATGAATATGAAAAATTCAGGGAAACTGGGAGATTAGTATGTACTGAGGCTGAGTGAACTAAGGAGAGCCTAGAGAACAATGTACAACAATAACCATAATAATGCAGGGTGCCCCAAAAGTCTTAGTGCAGTTCTAAGCAGTTAAAGCTGTACTAAGATTTTTGGGACACAGTGTATAAAGGAAAACCACACTGGAAGACTTGAGAACTCTGATCATTGCAGTGACTGCCCTCGAATTCAGAGGGATTGATGGTTAAGCCTCTTACCCATCTTGGCAGAGATGTTGCGGGATATTTGTGCAGAATGAGGCATATGTCTTCAGATAATGGACAATGTGTTGATTTCTTTTTGCTTGTGTATTCTTATCTGTAATGAGAAAGTTGTATGGGAGTAGGGGAGGACTCATTGGGAAGAGACAGTGATGTGAAGAAAGCAAAAGATGTTAATAAATTTAAAACAAAGGAAAGAAAATGCTTCAGAAACCTTTCTGTAGAAAGGTATTATTTAACTTTTACCCTTTTCCCAATTTGAAGAAATAAAGCTATTCCTCAGGATAAATGGAATATTTTTGTTGTTCTAGCTCAGTTGTGTCTTCATGATGCCGTTTAGGGTTTTCTTGGCAAAGATACTGGCATGATTTGTCATTTCCTTTTCCAGATCCTTTTTACAAATGAGGAAAATGAGGCGGGCAGGGTTAAGTGTCTTGCCCAGGGTCACATACCTAGTAAGTGTCCGAGGCCCAGTAGAACATATAATATCCATTATACCACCTAACTTCCCCAAGTAGAATAATGTTAGCAGATAGTAATAATAACTTATCAATTATGCTTTGAAGTTTGCAAAGCACTTTACATAGGTTATTTTACTTAATTCTCACAACCCCAGAAGGTAGGTGCTATTATTATCACTATTTTATATATAAGGAAACTAAGGTAGACAGCAGTTCAGCGACTTGCCCAAGGTCATACAACTAATAAATGTCTGAGGCAAGATTTGAATTCACCTCTTCTTGAGTCTAAGTCTAGTATTTTATGCACTGAGGGCACCTGGAGAGAAGGCAGAGCTACTCAACTTGTATTTTACTTGTTTCCTCTGCCAAGGAGTGAATGATCTTTGGACCAGAAAGAATAGAACAAAAAGGATCTTGACAAGTTCAAGTCACCTGGGCCAACACCTGGACTTCTTTCTCAAGTGCTGGAAGAAGTGGCAGATATGATTGCCGAGTGCCTCTCAGGGATCCTTCATAGAGATATCTGAAAGACAGGGCTTGGAGAGGGGCAAGCTTCTGTGTGGGTAAATAAAGCTTCCTTCTGTTCCTTAAGGAAACTTGTCCAGTCAGCAGGTTGTCAGGGCAGAGAATGGTGACTCAGAGTCTGAGAGGCCCGGACTCCGTCTGGCTGGGCCTCAGGTGACCCCCTTATGTGACCCTTACGTGACCAGGAAGCTATGTCAGGGAAACAGGAGCCAAAAGGGCCTGAGGGCCACTTTGTCTCTTTTTAGGGAAAACTGATTTCTGTCGTAGGAGGGAAGGAGTGAGCCTAATCTGTGTTACATAGAAACACAGGGAGATATTAGTTCTACCTCACAGCTACAAGTCTGACGGAAAGGTCCTGTGGTCCTTAGGGTGTTATAACAAAGCAGATGGTAATGCTTCTTCCTTCTTGTCATTTCCACTGATAAAATCAGATCATTTTCTGACGCTGACCTATTTGACAGTGCTGAGAACATTGGTGGCAAGAAGTTTCCTTTCTGTCTCTTCAGTAGCTGTGACTAAAGCAGTTGCCAGGCTGCATCTCCACAGGGATTGCTTCCCTGAATGATGGCTGCAGATGCTGGGCTAGAGGCTCTTGGTTTAGGGTTCTGGTGTCTCTCCAGTGGTGTCTGAGGGAGAAAATGGTCAAGGTGGCGCTGGCGGTTTGACTTCCCTGGTACATGCAGCTTCCTCTCTCTCTTACAATGCTTTCCTGTTTAAGCTAGATTGAACTGCAGAAAGAGACAGAGACAAGGAGAGACAAAGACAGAGAGAGAATGAGACAGAGACAAGGAAAGATAGAGACAGAAAGACAGAGACAGGGAAAAATAAAGACAGAGACAGAAAGAGAAAGAGACAGTGACGAAGAGAGATAGAGACAGAGAGAAAACAGAGACAAGGAGAGAGAGGCACAGAGAGGAGAGTAGGCACACTAATGACAGGGAAGATCAGGAAAGGTTTCTTGTTGAGGTGACAAGGCTCAATTCAGAGCCTTGAATTTGGGGGAAAAATGGAGAGATGTGGACTAAATGATATAATATCACAGGATGGGTCTGGAGCTAGTTGAATGGCAGGACCCAAAGAATAGCCATTAAAAATTTGATGTTCTATGGGAAGAAGGTCTCTAGCAGAGTGTCCAAAGGATCTGTGAGATAAATGTAACATTTTTATCAATGATTTGGATAAAAGCTTGGGTGGCATGCTTATATTTGCAGCTAACTGGCAGAACTCAAAGAGATCGTGACAGGCGAGAACATTGAGGGAAATAAAAAATGATTAAATTTAATGAGGATGAATATAAAGTCTTACACCTGAGCTTAAAAAATCAGCTCCACAAATTTAAGATGGGAAATCCATAGACACAAAGCAGCTCATCTGAAAAATATCTGGAGATTTTAGTGAACTATATCTTCAATGTTGTGATGCAGCATCAGAGAGTTAAGGCAATCTTGGGTTGGGCTAAGGTGATGGCAGCCCTACTGTACTCTGCCCTGCTCTAACAACTTCTGCATTTTTTGAGCCAGTACTGGATACCACTAGGTAGCTAGGTGACAAAATAGACACAGTGTTAGGTTGAAGTCAGTAAGAGCTGAATTCAAATCTGTTCTCAAACACTTACTACCTTGGGCAAGTCACTTAACTCTGTTTGCCTCAGTTTCTTCATCTGTAAAATGAGCTGGAGAAGGAGATGGCAAAACCCACTCCCATTTTGTCTTTGTCAACAAGAGTCAGACACAACTGAGTAACAACAACAAACCTATGAAAGAAGAATAAGCATTGTTCTGAGGGGCCCCAGAAGGCAGAACTAGGAAGGTATAAAGGGATAAATTTAAGTTTGATACAAGGAAAAACTTCCCAAGGAAAAGAGTCATCCAAAAATGGGACAGGGCTGCCCCCATAGGTTCCTCTTCAATGAAGGTCTTCACCCAAAGGCTGGATGACCAATCACTTGTTAGAAATATTGTAGAAGGGATTATTTTTTAGGTATAGGTTGGACTGGTTGAGGGGTGGGGAACCTGCAGCCTCAAGGCCACTGTGACCCTCTAGGCCCTCAAGTATGTTCCTTTTGTCAAATCCAAACTTCACAGAACAAATCCCCTTAAAGGATTGTTCTGTAAAATTTGGATTCCATCAAAAGACCACACCCAAAGACCTAGAAGGCCACAAGTGCCCTCAAGGTCTCAGGCTCCCCACCCCTGGAGTAGATAGATTTTGAGGTCTCTTCTGAAGTTTTGCTTTTCTGCAGGAGATGGAAAAGAAATCAGGGAAGGGTAATATTAGCTGATGCAGGTTTGTTTGTTTTTTCATTTAAGAAGTATTTATTTCCTCTCTCTCATTTCCCCATCCCTCAGTGAAAAAGAAAAGAAAACCCAAGGCTTTATAACAAATATGCACAGTCAAACAAAACAAATTCCCACATTGGTCACGTCCAAAATTCTGTTTCTTGAATCTATACCCTCTGTGTTAGCAGCAGGGTGTGTGTGTGTGTGTGTGTGTGTGTGTGTGTGTGTGTGTGTGTGTGTGTGTGTGTGTGTGTGTGTTTTAAAGGAGCTGAGAGACTGAACTGACCTTCACTCAATCCCTCCACAGCTCATTCCCCTCCCTCAGGAGAATCAGGCTGATGAATGAATGAACAGGCAATGTCAGTGATGAAGCTAGCTAGCTAGGTCTTTCCCCTCTAATGGACTGGAGGTGGCAGATGGACAGCCACTGGGGCTGGCCGAGAAAGTGGATGGTTGACTGCAGTATATCAAGAGGGTTAGACTGGAACAGTGCTTAGAAGACTCAAGCTGAGACGTCTAGTGTGGAAGGAGATGCCTGTTGGGGGCGGGGTCTCTTGTCCACAGCAGCCAGAGTTGACCAGCTAGGGAATGGATCCAAACATCTTTCAGGGAAGGCAGAGAGAATGGCTACAACCAGTCAGGGAAATTTGTAGCCAGGTGTGGGGGATTGTCTGTTGTCCTAGAGAAGGAAATACAGATGCTATGGAGGAAAAATAGCAGGCTCATTTGTGGATAACTCAAGTGTGGGGTTGAGGGGGAAGGGTGTACACCATCTTTCTTTTAGACTATTTCTATATGTGGCACAAGTGACATCTAGTGGTTAAAGCAGACACAACAGGTCCCGTTTTACCATGAGGAACAATGAGTATGGCCACAGTTAAAGGTCACCAGCTGCTAAAGCAACTCAATGAATTATTATTTATTAATGATCAGTTATTAGCTAATAATTGACTTGTGATCTCAAGCAGTGCTGGTGACCTTTGTTCCATAACAAGTAGACAATGCCGTTTCGTATTTTATGGTTTTATAATGAATCAACATTTATTAATGTTTAATTTTATAATTAATAATTAATGGTATCAAATAATACATAATAGTTGATAAAATCAATAATAAACCTACTACACACAAGAGGAGCTAGGTGACACATTTGTCAGGAAGACTCATTTTTCCTGAGTTCGAATCCAGTTTCTGACACTTACTGTGTGACCCTGGGCAAGTCACCTTAACTGAGTTAACCTCAGTTTCCTCACCTATAAAATGAGCTGGAGAAGGAACTGTATCCACTCCAATATGTCTGCTAAAAAAACCCAAATGGGGCCACAAAGAGTCAGACACAACAGAAACAACTAAACAACATTATATATTAGGCACTGGAAGTTCTAAGACAGGAAATGAAATAATACCTGCCCTCAAGCAGATTATATTCTATGAAAGGAGACGATATGCACACATATAACTATATGCTAAATGAATAAAAGAAAACTCTGGGAGCAGGCAGTAGCAGCCAAGGGAGACCAGGCAAAGTCTCATGTAGCAGGTAATGTCTAAGCCAAGTTCTGAAGGAAACCAGGGATTCTAGGTGAGGAATAGAGCGAACCCCAAATTATTTCATATACATTTAGCCAGAAGCAAGTGGTGAAGAGAAAAGAACACCAGGAGTAAAGGGACCTGAATTCAAATCTCAATTTTGCTCCTTTTTTGTGTGTGTGTACCCTTGGACATGGTGTTCAACTCCCAAAGGCTCAGTCTCCTCCTCTATAAAATGAAGGCACTAGATAAGGGGATTTGTCCTGTGAAGTTTGGATTCTAAGGGCCACACCTGAGGACCTAAACCTGGCCTCGAGGGGCAGGTTCCCCACCCCTGTACTAGATGATCCTTACAGTCTAGTGCAGTTTTATATCTTATGATCTTCCCAAGCAACCCTGTAAGAAGATGGTAGACACATTATTATCCACATTTTAAGGATGAGGGAAATGAGATCTGGAGATGTTTAGTGATTTGTCTGAAATCACATGACCAGTAAATGGAAGAGTTTGGACTCAGATCCAAGTGTCTCAACTCAACCCCTCAGGGAATATCAGGAGAGATGTAGCCACCTGCCTCTGGGAGTGAGGGTTAGAGCACATCACATCAGGCATAGAAGTTTGGTCTTGATGAGAAAACCAAGGGGAAGAAGTGATATCCTGAAAGCAATGTTCTAGAACAACTGACATCTATCTAGGCTTGCCAATGCCTTTCCTTCATTATCTCAGCTGATCCACACCCTAACCCTAAACCTAGGATCAGAGGGCTGGATGAGGGCTCAACAGCCTTCATTTTACAGATGAAGAAACTGAGGCCTAAGGTTCCATGAATGTCCTAAAGTCACACAGGTAGTATTTGGCAGAGACCAGATCTGAACCCACACTCCAGAGCAAAAATGTTCTTTCCACTTGTGTCCTCCCTGTGACATAGATGCTCCTATTCCACTTTACAAATGAAAAAGAAAAAAGAGGCTAAGAAAGATTAAGTCACTTGCCCAGGGTCACAAAGCAAGTATCTGATTACAATCCAGGTTTTATTAGCCTCCAAATCCAACACTACCTGCTATGCCACATTGCCTCTCAGATAGCTTAGTGTGGGTAGAGGAGATTGACTGGGGAAGGCCCAAAGGCCAGAAGAACAATGGGGGACTGTACTGCAGTAATAAAGGCAAGGCATAATAAATTTCATTAGTAGGAATAGAAAGTCAGGAACAAATCAATAGGCATGACAGGACTTGATGAGAGACTAAATAGAAGGAATGAAGGAAAAAGAAGGATCCAAGAGGAGCCGGAGACTTCTGGCCAGAGCCTAAGAGGGTTGCTGCTGACAGAAAGGGTAGGTTTGGAAGGGGATCCAACTTGCAAGGAAAATCTGTTCAATCCTAATCAGTGAGAATGTATTAAGCTCTAAACATATGCAAGGGATAGAACTAGAATGGTGGGGATAACAAAGACAAAAATCTAAACTGACCAAAAAGGAAACAGTCCTTAAGCTCAAGGAATTTACCTTCTGTTGTAGAGGGAGGAGGGAGGAGACAGAATATAAATATAGAAAGAACTTTGGATTTGGAGTCAGAGAGCTCAGGTCCTTGTCTAGGCTTCCTGTCATTTATTACCTACATGACCTCGAACAAATTATTTAACCTCCTTGGTTTTCAGTTTCCTCATCTGTAAAAATTAAGTAGTGGGACAGACTAAATCATCTCCAAGGTCCCTTCCAGTTCTAAATATTTTGGTATTTGGACATATTTAAAGTGACAGTGAGACATGTAGATTAGAGGTTTTTAACCTTAATTTTTTATGAATCCCTTTGGCATCTGGTGAAACCTAGAGACCTCTTTTAGAATAATGTTCTTTAATGCATAAAATACATTTCATATATATTTCATTTCATTATATATTATAATTATACATAATTACAAAGAAAACCAATTATATTGATATACAGTTATCAAAAAATTATTTTTAAGTTCGCAGACCTCAGGTTAAAAGTCTCTGATCTACCAAGACAATTCCAAAGCATTCATTATGAAAAATGCTATCCACATCCAGAGAAAGAACTGATGTAGTCTGAATGCAGATTGAAGTATACTGTTTTCACTTTCTTTATTTGTGGGTGTGTGTGTTTTTCTTTTGGTCTGTTTCTTCTTTCACAGCATGACTAATATGGAAATATGTTTTATATGTTTGCACATATATAAGCTATATCAAACTGCTTACCATCTTAGTTGAGGGAGGGAGGGAGAAAATTTGGAACTCGATTATTTTTAATGAATGTTAAAAATTGTCCTTGTATGTAATTGGAAAAAATATTATTTAAAAAATAAAAATGAAAAAAAAAATAAAAATGCTAACCTGGGACAAATTTCTTAAAGAAAAAATGATCTAGATGGATATATCGGGCAGGTAGTTAGAAAACGACTAGAGTTCAAAAGAGTAGTGAGGGTGGGAGATAAAGATTTCAGAGTCATTTGCACAGAGATGAATCTTTAACCAATAAAAATGGTAATAGCTAATATTTATGTAGAGCTTGTGTCAAGCCCTTTTCATTTAATTCTCATAATACACCTGGGAGGTAAATGCTATAATCCCCATTTTACAGATGAGGAAACAGAGACAGAGGTTATATGACTTGTTCAAGGTCATACAGTCAGTGTCTAAAACTAGATTCTTGAATCAGAGCTCTTTTCACCATACCATCTAGCTGCCTCAAACCAATAGAGCAATAAACAGGGATAGAAAATGGACCTGTGATTTCACTGATATGGATAACTCCCAGGGGAAGAAATTCCCTCCACCAATCTAGGTTGGCATCTTCTCTGAAACTTGGTCTTGGAGAATTGCCTTAAATACAGAGAGATTAAGGGTCACACAACCAGTATGTGTCAGACTCTCCTCTCTTGAATATATAGTGCCACCAAAAGTAGATATCCCTGGAAAGAGTGAGTTCCGTATTCATTATGTCATCAAAGGGAGGCTGGATGGCCACCTGATCACCTGTCAATAATAGTGGAGAGGATTCTTGCTTCACAGTAAAGTACAGGTTGAATTAGATGGTTTGGGGAAGTTTCAAACTTTAAGATTCTATGACTAATCAACATAAAGATATTTGTTGAAGCCAAGAAGAGTATATGAACTCATTGATTTTAGACACAAGAGCAGAGGGCTAAAGACTGAGCCTTGAGGGCTGTCCACAATTAGAGGGTGGAGTGGGAAAGAGGAAAAGGAGGCAGAAGGAGCATTTGACTAGAACAGGAAAAAAGTAGTTCCATATAAGCCAAGGGAAGAGAGTTTCAAGGAAAAAGTGAATGGTCATCATTGTTAAATATTGAAGGGAGGATAAGGAGAATGAAAATGGAGAAAAGGTCATTGGGTGTGACAATTAAAATACTGCCAGACTAGTTCTCTGCTTTCCAAGGTTTTTTGTTTTGTTTTCATTATACTTTTATTTGCACTCTAATGTCATATTTACTCTTGTGCCATAAGCTGTTGTTTCTTCTGGGATATCTTTTTCTTTTGAGCAACCCCCTCTTCTGGTTTAGGAACAATTTGTTCCTTTTCAGCAAGAACCAATATGGCAAGGAGAACTCATGTATGGGTTGATTTGACCATGAGCCCTGTAAGTACACTGTTGCATTTTGGGAGCCTTGATAACCTGGATATGCTCAATGACAAGAGAATCCACATCCAAACCCTTCAGTTCTGTGTTACTCTCTGCCTTTTTAAGCTTATGCAGGAAGAATTCATCACTCTTTCTGGGCCAAGGACCCTGAGTCCAACCCCATTGCTTAGCCAGCTCTACCATTATATCGTTGGAAGGGAACAATTTGTTTCTTCAATGTAACATCTTTCAAATACTTGGTAGCTTTTTAGATATGCAAGCCCTTGATAGCTTGGGCTGTTTCAGGGTTGTTCTAGAAGTAGACCCAGATATTTGAACCCCTTGACTTGCATGATTTCTCTGGACCAACAGAGCACCCCACCATTTTAAATGATTACCTAGGATGGTAAGAGGGAAGAGGAAGAGCAAAGCTTTGGGGAGACTCTTAAAACTCAGCTCCCAAGTTTTTAATCACAGAATTGAGAGGCAGTCTTGGTGTTAGGAAGACCTGGGTTCAAAAGCCTTGCTCTGGCAAATATTGGATTCAGGGCCCTGGGCAACTCATTTAACCTGTCACCAACCCCCTGGGCAACTCCTTAAGCAAGTCAGGAAAAGTGGCCTAATTGTCCACCTAATTGCATTAATATTCATTTTTGCATCAGAGCTCTGTCTAGATCTCTTCCTGTGTTTGCCTGTGCATTTGAGCTACCACATCTGCCTCTGTATCCCTTTGCCTCTGCATCTATAGAATCTTAGAACTGGAATCCCCCCTCCCCAGGCCATCTAATCCAATCCTCACCTAACCTAAGAATCCCTTCTACAAAATCAATGCAAGCAGTCATTCTGTCTCTACTTGAAGAAATCTAGTGGTGAGGGACACAACCTCCTACGGCAGCTTATTCTATTTTATAACAGCTCTATTCATTAGGATGTTTTCTTTCCATCAGGCAAAAATCTTCCTCCTATAACTTTCTTACAGGTCTGCCCTCTGGGACCAAGCAAAACAAGTTATTTTTCCTTCAAATGATTTTCAGGGTCAGCTCTGGACAAAGGTGCTAAGCAGGTAGAATTTGTCTTTAAGACTTCCTCTTTCCTATCTACTTCACCTCTGACTCCTTCCAACCACTGACCTCATCCTGGACCACCTGTGGGGGTGACACACATAAACCTGCCCCCACCCCAGGCAGACCCCCATGGCTATGGTGGTGGAGAAAGAACACTGTATTTTAAGTCAGACCATCTGGGTTTTATTCCTG
The DNA here is from genome assembly GCA_011680675.1 of Gymnobelideus leadbeateri. Taxonomy (NCBI): domain Eukaryota; kingdom Metazoa; phylum Chordata; class Mammalia; order Diprotodontia; family Petauridae; genus Gymnobelideus; species Gymnobelideus leadbeateri. Next base: position 363,181 of record WOXC01000522.1, read on the forward strand.
GTTCTGTCACTTGCCAGCTGTGTGTGAGCTTGGGCGAATCACTTTACCTCCATGAAGTTCAGTTTCCTTATCTTTTGACAATTCTCTAAAACTGTAAGTTAAGAGAAGACTGTAATCTGCATTGGTAGAAGTTATCTCATCTGGGAATTCCTCATATCAGTGAAACCACAGATCCCATCCCTAACCTAAAACATAGATGATAATAGGACAAATAGTTGCCCAACTATTTGCAGGTAAGTTATTGAAAAGTAAATATCTGACAAGATTTAAAGAACTAAATAAATGTGAAATTGGTTAGCCTCTTTCTTCATCCCTCACCCTCTAGTCTTACATGTCTCGTATTCCATTCCTTCAAAACTCTTCCTAGGTCTCTGCTTTCCAAGGCTATAATCTTAGAATTGAGAGGCAACATAGCTTGATGGGAACTGGTCAGAAACACCTGGCTTCGGGTTCTTACTCAACACATCCTGTCCACAAGACCCTGGGCAAAGCATTTAACCTTTCACTACCATCTAGGTAAGATTACAAGCAGAGCAAGGGCATATCTGCTTTGGAAGAGAAAGTTTTTTTTTACTGGGAGTTCCCCGTGCAACCCCCCCCCAAAAAAAAAAAACATCATCGAATCTTAGAATTCTTTCATCTCTCATTCTCTACTCCTCAAAACTTTTGTCTTCACCAGCCCTCTTAAAGAATGAGATGGCCCATCTTTGCAAAGCTAATCTCTCCGATTGGGTCCTTGATCTCATTCCTTTCTTAATTCTATGGGTGCTTGCCCCATCTTTCATTCATATTCTCTCTGTCACTCTCTCTCTCTCTCTCTCTCTCTCTCTGTCTCTCTCTCATCTCTTCAGCTCCTATAGGTTCAAGTTTCTAATCAGATATCTCCCAATCTATATACCTAGCCTTATTCCTTTTGCTGACCTCTAGTCCTGAACCATCAACTTGCCTAACCCCCCCACTTGGATGTCCAGTCCACATCTCAAGTTTAACATGTCCAAAATGGAGCTTACTATTCCCCCTCACCAACCTCACTCCTCCTCCATACTTCCACCCTTTGTTGAGGACACCACCACCCTTTTAGTTACCCAATTTCCAAAGTTTGGAGTCATTCAGACTCATCTCTCTGCCTCTTCTGTCATTCCCCTAATTAGAAATCTTTGGAGACTCCCTACTCCCTCTAGGATTAAATACAAACTCGTCATCCTGGCATTCAGAATCCTACACAATGTACTTTTCCAAACTTATTTCATATTCTTCCCATTCTACATTCCATCCATAGTAGATTATTAGCTATTTCCCAAAACTGGAATTATATTTCTCTCTTCCCATCTTCTCACAGGCTATCCCTAATACCTGGGATATACTTCTTCACGACCTCTTAGAATATTTAGCTTCCTTCAAGGCTTAGCTTAGACACCATATCCTGGGCAAAGTGCTCCCTGACCCCACCCCCACGGCCAGTATTCTTGTCCTTCTCAAATTATCTTTATTTCTCTGTGTATCCTTAAAAAAATGTAATCCCTTTGGGGACAGGGACTATTTTGTGTTTCTTTTGGTGAGTAAATACAGGTGACTAACCAGAGATCCTGAGATAGGTGTTCTAGCCATGATGGCAACCTCTTGAGTTCAACAGGTTGGAAGCTCCTGGGTTTGGAGGATGACTGGCATTGGGAGGTATTTCCTGCTACCACAACACTTCTCAGAAGAGAAGCTGATCCTCAGTAGGAGAATGACCTTGCCTACCTGACTTGACAGAAGATATGGCTTTGGCAGAGTTGCTCAGATAGTCTGAGGCAAGAGTGAAATGCCTGTACAGCAGTCCCACAAAGTGCTCAATGTTTAATGTTTTAATGACCTGTCTATTGGGAGAGTATAATAGGTATTATGGGCCACTGTGCCATGCTTTAATATTGCCAATGCCTATTTATGAGACTGTTGTTTCAAGCATTTCTTTTATGGTAAAAGAAATAAATTGCTAACCTATACCTAATCTACTTTACACATTAGGTACCTATTTACAAGAGATGATGTTAACTTATTTTTAGAAGACTCTAATCATGAGTCAAACCTAAACTTTAAGAGATTTTTCATGGCTCTCTAGAGTGAAGTACAGAAAAAAAGCCTGATGCCTCTCTTTGAGGGTCATGTTCTCCCAGGAGTAACTCCAGTTGGCACAAGCCCAGGACTAAGGTCCCTTAGTGTAAGAGCGCATCCTTCTCCCTGGGTCACAAATACTTGAGTTTGAAAGGTAGCTCAAAAAGCCTTCAGTGAATCCTTGTTGCCTAAAGGATACTTAGCCTGGTACCCTGCCCCCTAATATGAGGGCCCTTTGAAAGACATCCTAAGTTCAAAGCACACTTTGGGTCAACATCTATTCAATACCATGGCTACAACTACACACCACTGATGTCTATTTTACTAAACCAACCAGAGGGCAACTATTTCAAAGCCAATAACAATAATAAAAACAACATTGAAAATAAATGACAAGGAAAATCCATGCCTTCCCTCATCTCCAGAGACGTACATTTATACAAAGATTTTTATGCCTCAGAGAAGGAAATGTTGCATAGGGAATGTCTTGTCAGGGAACATGAATGGGAGAGGGAACACACATAGATGACACATGTAGATAGCCAAGACAGCTTATGCTCCTCTCAACCAGCAACATCTCTTGTTGAGGCCCCATAGATGCAATGATGTCAGATACTGATCAAATGATGTCATTCAGGGGTGGGCATGCCAGGCTAGGCTTCTCTGCTACATTCCTGGGTCACCTTTTGCTCTCTGCCGCCATCTGCTGTCTCCTTCTGCTGTGCAATGTCCTTCCTCTTGCAGGAGTATTCTCTATTACAGGCATCCCTCATTTTATGGCATTTCTCAGATATTTCAGGTTTTTGCAAATTAAAAAAAAAGGTTTATAACAACTCTGCATTGAACGAGGCTACTGGCACCATTTTTCCCAGCAGTATGTGTTTACAATTTGGTAATTTTTACAATATTTCAAATGTTTTCATTATTATTATTATTATTTCTGTTATGGTGATCTGTAATCAATGATCTTTGACACTGCTATTGTAATTGTTTTAGGGCACCACAAACCATGCCCATATAAGAAAGTAATCGATAAATGCTGTATATGTTCAGGCTGCCACACTGTTTTTTGTCTCTCTGCCTCTCCTCGGCCCTTCCTATTCCCTGAGACACAACAATGTTGAAATTAGGCCAATTCATAACCATACAATGGCCTCTAAGTGTTCGAGTGAAAGGAAGAGTCAATCGATACAGCAAACATCATTGTTGTCTTATTTGAAGAAATTGCCACAGCCACCTCAACCTTTAGCAACCCCCACCCTGGTGACTCAGCTCCCATCAACATCGACGCCAGGCTCTCCACCAGCAAAAAGATTACAACTTACGGAAGGCTTAACAATTTTTTAACAATAAAGTATTTTTAATTAAGATATGTACATTTTTTAGAGAATAACCCTATTGTCCACTTAATAGACTACAATATAACATAAGTTTTATGTGCACTGGGAAACCAAAAAAACTCATGACTCACTTTACTGAAATATTCACTCTGTAGCAGTGACCTAGAATTGGAACCCATAATATCTCCAAGGTATGCCTGTACTGATCCCAGTTCTTGTGACTCAGACTACTCTGAAGCTATCCAGAGACACCCTTAGACATTAAAACTATCTTACAAGCTCCTTTTCTTTGACTCCAATTACCACTCTCTAACCTCATTCTACTATCTGGATAGAATTTAGCATATTCTGTTCCCATTTTACAGATTAGGAAACCCAGTCCCTGAGAGATCATAACCTGTTGAAGTAACCCATGCTATTGTGTTAGTGGCTACTAGCATTTTCTCTTCCTCTCAGGCAAGATGTAACTTCTAGGTCCCTGGTGCCTTAATCCAAAGAATTGGTTCCGATGGTGTGAACTTTAGAAATTGCAGCAGGCCAATAGCAAAAATGTTTGGGGAGAAAGGAAGCTTTTGGCATTCCTTTTTCATTTTTGTGTAAGGCCACCCCTGCCAATCTGTCTCTACGCTTCCTGTGGGTCAGTCTTCTGTCTATTTCCCATTGTCCAGTTATGCCCTACTTGTTGAAAAGGGCCTTGCCATTTTTATACATATTTATCACAGAGTGATAGAAAGACACCACTTATAGGTGCCTTCACTGGACACCAGATGACAATTAATTCAGAGCAAAAGGCATTTAATTAAATGACATTTCATACACAGAGGGGAATACTTTTTTTCCTCAGATCCCCTGATCACTGGTTGGAGAAGGAATGTGTGAAGCCACATGCATAGAGAACAAGTATGGTCTGGGAACATTCATGGGAGTCCACATACACATAGGGAACACATGTAGCCAAGACTAGCAAAGGCATCCCATAAAATTTCCCCACCATATCAGGGGGAATATGAGACTTGGGCAGCTGGATAGAGGAAAGGGATTGGGACATGTACTTTTGAATAATGACACCCCTGAGGCAGTTTGGTAGTATGCAGGGGACAGAGAACTGAGCCTGCTGTCAATAGGACCTGATTCCAAATCCAGCCTGAAACACTAACTGCTGTATGACTCCAGGCAGGTCACTTAACCACTATCTGCCTCAGTTTCCTGAACTATAAAATAGGAATAATAACCCTTTCCTCCCAGGGTTATTGTAAAGATGAAATGAGATAATATTTAGAAAGTGCCTAGAATAGAGTAGGCACTTAAACCCTTTGTTTCCTTCTTTCTTTCCTGATTCCTAGAGGGTCTCTAAAAGGTAGGGACCTATAGCATAAATTAGAGAAATGGCATGCCAACCAGTTTTCAGGAGAATGCAGATCAGCTGCTATCCCCCAAACCCCCTGCCAGTTGCTTCCAAGAATCCTGCTAGTTGGGGCGGCTAGGTGGCGCAGTGAATAGAGCGCCGGCCCTGGAATCAGAAGGACCTGAGTTCGGAGCCGGCCTCCGACACCTAATCCGCACAAACAAAAACCTAGCCGTGTAACCTTGGGCAAGTTACTTAACCCCAATTGCCCTAAAGGGGCGGCTAGGTGGCGCAGTGAGTAAGAGCGCCGGCCTCGGAGTTTGGATGACCCGAGATCAGATCCGGCCTCAGAAAATGAGCACCCACGCATAAATCAAATGACTAGCCGTGTAACCTTGAGCAAGTTACTTAACCCCAATTGCTTTAAAAAAAAAAAAAAAAGAATCCTGCTAGTTGCCATAAGAGTTGGCATAGTAACAGCTCTACTTCATGAGAGCTAATGACTGGCACCTAATCACTCACCTTGCTCACGACTGTCAATGAATTATCATCAGCCGCTGTCACAAGAGTGAACCTCTGAGAGTTAGTAATAGCGTTTTTATCCTCCCCTCCCCAGACCCCAGAGCCAGAAGAAAAAGAGTCGAAATCTTGGCTCAGTTCAGTTCAAGTATGACTAAACCACAGCTGGATGGGCAGCCTATAGAGCTCATTCATCAGGACTTTGGACAGGCACTGCACATGTCCAGTGACCTAGGCCCAGAATTGAATAGAAGAAGGAGAATGGGACACATCACTTTTAGGAAATTGAACAGTTCTTTTGAATGGCCCTAAGATTCTCCCTGAAAAAAGGCCCATATTTTCTAACACTGCTCTTTCTCAGGGATGTATAACTATGTCTCATGGGACACTATACTCTCCAAAGAATTGAAGTTGAGAATTCAAGGCTAGTGAAGACACACCACATGGTGGATGGAAGCAGGCTTCTACACAAGACAAACAGGGCATTCTGCAGGAGAGGTGATGTACAGGATGTCAACAGAACAATATAGATTTTTTTAAAAGCCATTTCTTCTAATGACATCCTAGAGGTGATCAAAGAACAAGAGGAAGGTCCCCAGAAGGTTGGGTGAACTTCCTGTGATTAACTTTTGGGAAGATGGGATCTCCATAGGATGGACAGGCATGGATTAATCTCAACCTGCATCTTTGAAAGGAGTGTTCACATGATTGAGATCTATTGTATATTGAAGTATATCATGTAAAAAAGTATCTGGTGGCACAGCATTGGGCCTGGAGTCAGAAATTCAAATCTAGCCTTAGACATTTAATAGCTGTGTGGTCCCAGGCAAGTTACTTAACCTCGGTCTGCCTCAGTTTCCCCAACTATAAAATGGGAATAATACTAGCACCTACTTTACAGGGTTGTTGCAAAGATTTTGTTTGGGGTTTTTTCCTACGGGCTTAACACAGTTGCCTGGAACATAGTAGACACTATTGTTTTATTGTTCAGTTGTGTCTGGCTCTTTGTGACCCATGGACCATGCTGTCCATTGGATTTTCTTGGCAAAGATACTGGAATGGTTTGTCATTTCTTTTTCTAGTAGATTAAGGCAAACAGAGGTTAAATCACTTGCTCAGGGTCACACAGCTAAAAAGTGTCTGAGGTCAGATTTGAACTAAGGTCTTTTCTGATTCCAGGCCCAGCACTCTATCTGCCTCCTAGGCAGAGGTTAAAGTGACTTGTCCAAGGTCACATAAATTGTAAATTTCTGAGGCTGGATTTGAACTCAGATCTTCCTAACTCCAGAGCCAACACTCTATCCACTAAGTGCTAAATAAATGTTTATTCCCTGTGCCCTGAAGAGCATTGTCCTAGGTCCTGAGGGAAACAGACAATATAGACAATACAAGGTCCCTACCTTCATAGTGCTTACAGTCTATAAGATAGAGAAAACAGACACAGATAAATACATTTGCCTTAATACATTAAGTTTCTTGGTTTTGTTGGTGGGAGGTAAGCAGATATTCTATTGGCGCCCATGACAACTATGCCCATTTCTCCATGGCATCACAGAAACTGCCCTGCACTTAGAATCAGAAAAGATTTGGTTCAGATCTTGTCTCTAACATATACTCATTTTGTGACTTTGGGTAAATCATTCAATCTCTCTGAAACTAAATTTACTCCTTTGCAAAATGAGGATGATAATACTCGAACTCCCTACCCAGCAAGAGTACTGTCAAGAAAGCACGACCTTGTGGGTAGAGTCAATCTCGTAGTCCAGAAGACATTAGCTCAGATTCTATTTCTTACACATAACGGCTCTTTGACCCTTGTACTTCAGGTAACTCACTGCAGGTCATCAAATAGGCATGAATTGATATTAATAGCATTTCCTATGTCAATAAAACCACAGATATGGTTAAAAAAAATCAGAGGACCTGAGTTCAAATCCCATCTCTGATCCTTACTTCCTATATAAATTAGTACAAGTGGATTAACCTTCCTAAATCTCAGTTTCCAATAAAATGAAGAGAAGGTTGAATTAAATGGTTTCTAAGGTCCCTTATGACTCAAAGACAGACACTAGCCTTCATATTTTTAATCTTTGTAAATTCGTGAGGCTAAAAAAATGCCATGCCCTCAGAGTCAACCTTCCTGTGATCTGCTTCTCTGAATTTAACTCAACTGGTTCTTGCAAAACAGGCTTACAAGTCACTTATCCTATAAATGGAACCTTCCCGGCATGGCAGGACCATCCAGAGCTTGTGCAATGAAGACATAAGCTAGGAAAACCCAGGGCCAACTCTATGCTATGATGGATATCAGAAGAAATGGCTTAGTGGAAGGCAGCTACTGTGTGATTAGTGTTGACCTAAGTGCAAAACAAGGTGAGTCTGATACAGGCAAAGAAAGAAGACCAAGGATGAAAAAGCATGCTTCTTACCTTTGGCAGAGAGGCTATGGCCAAGAGGCAGAATAATACATGAATTTTCTGACATGGCCAATATGTGGAGCTGTTTTGCTTGACTGTATTTATTTGTTCAAATAAGGGCATTCATTTGTTTCCTTTAGGAAAGAAAGATTGGTGAAGGAAGGGGAGGAAAATACGTTTAATGACACCAAGAGGAGGAGAAGAAGAAGAAGAAAAAGGAGGAGGAGGAGGAGGAGGAGGAGGAGGAAAAGGAGGAGAAGGAGGAGGAGGAGAAGGAGGAGGAGGAGGAGGAGAAGAAGAAGAAGAAGAAGAAGAAGAAGAAGAAGAAGAAGAAGAAGAAGAAGAAGAGGAAGAAGAAGAGGAAGAAGAAGAGGAAGAAGAAGAGGAAGAAGAAGAAGAAGAAGAAGAAGAAGAAGAAGAAGAAGAAGAAGAAGAAGAAAGAGGAGGAGGAGGAGGAGGAGAAGGAGGAGGAGGAGGAAAAGAAGGGAGAGTGAAGGAAACATTTATAAAATGTACAGAAGAGAAAAGAAAGAAATTCAGGCAAGCAGGCCATCATTGGAGTTACCACATTAAACTTATTATATATTTCTTTTAAAAGCAAACTGTATATAATTGAGATTTACAACTTGATAAACAATTCTTTTTTTCTGTTCTTCTTTGTATATAGAAATGATCAGGTTTGCCAATGTCTGTCAAATTCTTTATAAAAATAAATAAATAAAAATAAACCCAAGGTTACTAACCTCTGTCCAAGACTGCTGGGGAAAGGCTGGGGGCACTCCTTCCTTTGGGAAGGGACTAGGACTCTAGTCAGAGGGGCCTTCTCTGCAATACAGAAACCCTGGAGCACCCCCCCCCCCACATCCCCATCCTGGACCAAAGTAGAACAGAGGGATGCTTATGTAATGCTGACAGCAATGCCTGCTCCTGAGACTCCCGGCTTCTCTAAAGTCAGCATGATTTTAAGGAAGAAGCAGTTGTGTGATGCAGGCAGGCCTTGAATTCTGGGGGATGGGGTAGGGGGGAGGCCACCTTCCTCCCAGTCATTAACACATCTTCTGGGAACTAGGAGGGCCCGTTCTGAGCAGCTGTGTCAGCAGGATGGCATAGCTGGGCGTTGTTTTTGATTCGGTTAAGATTCAACCCTCATGTGTTCATACATGTTGCTATTTTATTTATATTAGAAGCTGATGGTGCCTTTGTTAGCATTCCATCCAAGGCCCTCAGAGCACCCCTTAGAAGCCAGACTGGAAAACTGCTAGAAGGAAATCTGGGAAATGTTCTATAGGTAATGTGTTCAGGGTGTCTAATAGGTATCAAATCCATTAAAAATTGCTCTATCAGGACAAGAACAAACAATGACCCACATTCCTCAGGGGCAGGGAGGGGGAAGGGCCAGGGTCAGAGGAAGGGAGAAGAATTTGTTCAACATCACAACCTTCATGGAACTACAAGCTCACAGATCTAGATTTTACACATGAGGAACCGAGGCCCAGAGAGGATGAATGCCTTTCCCAAAGTCACCTAGGTGGAAAGTATCTGAGGCAGGATCTGAATTCAGGGCCTGTGACTCTAAATTCATTTCTATTTTTGGTGTATTACTCTCCCTCTCCTAAAACCAAACACACAATAGGCTTGTATTTTTTTTTCAATTTTTTAACATTTTTATTGAAAGCTTTGAGCTCCAAATTCTATCCTTCCCTGTCCACCTCCCTTCCTGAGATGGTAAGCAATTAGAGATAGGTTCCTGTATTTATTTTTTAAGATGACATGGAAAAAGCACTCACAGGCCTAGGAATCCATAAACCTAGGCAGTGCCATGTAATATATAAAAAGTAGTGAATTTAGAGTCAAAACACCCGAGTTCAAATTCTAACTGCTTCTTATGATTTTTGTGACTCTGGACTTTGGTCCCTCTCTAAACTTTGTCTGAAAAATAAGGGGGTTGAGTGAAATGAACTCTAAAGTCCTAATACAATCTGGACAGACAGGGCCTATTCCCCCAACAGGTAGGCAGAAAACACTGAACAGGAATTCCTAACTATTTTTTGTGACATGAAGACCTTTGGCAGTCTAGAGAAGCTTCTGAACCTCTTCTCAGAATAATGTTTTTAAATTTATAAGATAAAACACAGACAGACATGGTGGCTCGCTTGTAATCAATCCCCAGTCTCTCTTATGGCACACATCCAAATCCAGCCTTTTACCAAGGCCTATTGATTTTGCCTTCATAACATTTTTTGCATTTGACAAAGTAGCTATCTGGTGTAGGCCCTTATCATCTCATGACTGGACTGTTGCAATAGCCTACTGGTGGGTCTGTGTGCCACAAGTCTGTCCCCATTCCAGTCCATCCCCTCGTCAGCTGTCAAAGCAATTTTAAAGAGTAAGTCTCATCATGTCACTTCCACTACTCAATAAATTCTAATGGCTCCCTATTACCTCCAAGATAAAATATAAAATCCTTTCTTTGGCATTCAAAGCCCTTTATAACCTGGCCTCTCTGTACTTTCTAGTCCTCCTACACCTGATAGCCCTCCACATGCTCTACCATCCGATGACACTGGCCTTCTTCCTGTTCCTTACACAAGACCCTCCATCTTCTGCTTTTGGGTATTTCCAATGGCTGGAAATGTATGGAATCCTCTCTCCTCATCTTCTTCTCCAGACTTCCTTGGCTTCCATCAAGTCCCAGCTAAAATACCACCTTATACATACAAGAAAACTTTCCCAACCTTAACTCTCCCCTCTATTGATTATTTCAAATTTATCCTGTATTATAATGCAATCTGCTTGTTTGTACATAGTTGTTTCCATTAGATTGTAGTTCCTTGAGAATAAGAATTCCTTTTGCCTTTTATTTTATCCCCAATGCACATAGCAGAAACTTAGCAAATGTTTATTGACTGACTGACTGGGGGGTCTGATGCCAGTGGATTTCTTGAGTTCTGAGCCATGCCAATTAGGCATCCAAACTTTTTGTCCCCCCAAAAATTTGTCCCCACCCAAGGGTGGCCAATGGGTTCCCTAAGAAGGAGTGAACTGGCCTGAGACAGAAATGGATCCAGATCCAGTCTTAAAATAAATAAGCTATAGACAGATGGATAGACAGAAAAAAAAATTAAATGATAGAAAAATTAAAAAAACACATGGTATTACAAAGGAAACCAATTATATTGGAATCTATTCACTAGAATCACTGATAGTTCCAGAAGCACAGTCCATACATGGCACCAAATTCCACCTCCCCTATGTAGTGAGGTGAACCTGACACTGGCCAGTCCCCTTGTAGCTGGGATACAACACTGGACCTAAATGAGATACAGTCATTTCTGCTATAATGCAACATATGCTTTTCCAAAAAGCATCATGCTATAATTAACAGAGGTCCTGTACCCCCAGGATGCAAGTTCAACAAACCACAGGAAGAGTGGGCCACCCCTTGGAGATGGTGTGCACTACCCCTCTCTACCCTCTCTACTCACTGTTTCTACCACATCAGAAGAGCCACAATGACCATGACACTTGACCTTGACAAAGAACTGAAGTTTTCCTGTGCAAATGAGACTCAAAAGAGCTGCCTGCAGTACATGAGTTATTGTGAATGGTGTTTCTTTCTGCATTCTGGCCATTTCTCCTGAAGAAATCAGGCTTGATTACTTGAAATCTGCATTATGCTCAAAATTCACATTGGGTTCCCTAACATATCAGTTAGGCTGGAACAAATTCATGTTTTTGAAACACAAGCTGTACTAGGACTGACTGTGCTTATAAGCCATTCGGTAGTTAGCAGGAGGTTTGCTCTACCATACATACAAGGGATACTCAGCAAGCATACATCTCTCCAATGAGATGGATCTAGCCCCTCTGACCTCCATATGGTAAATGGTCAAGAGGGCAGGGTCCGGTGACTTGAGAGATCCTGGGACATGCACCAAGCCCAAAGGGTTACCAAAGAGCTACCTTATTTGGGTAGAGTTACTATGCCCTAAGGAGTGCAGAAAGTCACATCAATATATCCTAAGATCATCAGGAAACCATTTCAATATCTAGGCAGTTTTAGCCTTGGTGACCTTGGGCTGATCCAATCTCAGGGACAGCTTAGTTGGCTTTTAGGAGAACTAGCTAAACTACAAGGGGATGATGGAGGAGATGGACTCTGGCTTAGTACACCCTGCATACATTCTTATCTACCTTGGTCTTCATGTATTCAAGGTATGGTGGGTTTGTTTGCTCTGGATTGGTACAGTTGAAAAGGGTTCTAGCTCTCTTTTCCTTAAGTATAAAATAATGGGGCCTCTTAAGCCTAGACTGTGGTTCTAGACAGGGCTGATTTCCCCCAAACTACCTCCTTGTGCTGTTTGTATGTCAGGAATCAGGACAAATAGTTGAGAAACTGAGTGGTCATGGCACCAATTAGCAAGTGTGTCCTTGTCTCTTCTTAGTGTATACCCACTGGCAGTTTGTAGTGGTTGTTGTTGCTGTTGGTCCTTCATTTTCAGAGATGACCCACGACATGACTTGAATGTGAATTGTCTATAAGTGAGGCAGAGATGTGCAAAACCATCAGCCTCCCTCTCTCCCCCAGTCATCAATGGCAAGACAAAGTCAAGACAACTGGAGATGACCCAGGATGCAGCAGGTCTTGGCCTTTCTAAATTAAGGTCTTCCACAAATGTCAGTTTGTCTGAGTCTATGCTCATTCAATGACTAAGGACTGGATGAGAACTGAGACAAAAGATGGCCTAGTTCACCATCCAAAAAATATCAGTCTCAGAGGGGAAGACCCTCAAAGTTTGCATATGATCAATAAACATCATTGCATTAGATGTAAAGAATATACATCTATATTTCTAATCCTTGCTATATAGAACTGAACTAATTGCATTAATTAAGATTCTAATCTAAGATTCTAAATATATGTTTGGAGCTTTTGTGCATGATACCCCTTGAGCTAACCTGCAATGACCCAGATCAGGGGTTCTTAACTTTTCTGTGTGTTTTCTAAACCCCTTCCAGTCAGTCAGTCAATGGCATTTATTAAGCACCTGCTATATGCCAAGCATCATGCACTGGGGATACAAAAAAGAGACAAAAGACCCCATGGGCAGTCTACTGAAGCCTATGGAAGCCTCCTCAAAAATAATGTTTTTAAACATGCAAAATAAAATATGTAGAATTACAAAACAAACCGATTATATTGAAATATAGCTATCAAAATATTTTTCAAAAACAAGTTACCCCAGGTTAAGAACACATAACCTAGCATGTTGCAAAGCCAGGGCCAGGAATTATGGTTCTGAGAGGCACATTTTGTCTAGAAGCTAAAATGTGTCTGCTATTTGAGGATTTCTCCTGAGTAACACAGGCTTCCACTGCTATGATCATTCTTCTTTGGGGCAACAGACTGGAGCACCAATGTTCAATTTTCTCCATAGATGCCCCACAGAGTTAGGTAGAATGAGGTTCTGGCCCATTAAATTCAAAATAGAAAGAATTATTCTGCCCTATAGGAGGAAAAGGAAGAATTATAATCAGGATGTTCCCACAGCCAAGAAACAGGCATCTTCATCTGACTCACTAATAGCACCCGGAAACTTATTCAACTGAAACCAGGGCCCTAAAAGCAATTTTTAAATGAGCCTACTCATCCTTCCAGGAGTGAACATTATCTATTCCCTTTGCCCTTGTCCAGCTTAAAAGCCATAAGGCCTAAGGAAAAAAGAGTCTTGAGATCAGAGGACCTGGAAGTGATCCCAAGTCCAACCCAGGAGGATGTTTTCTCTGCATCTTTCTGGCCATAACCAGCCATACTACTCAATTTCACTTCATGGGAGGCATCTGAGTATCATGGGAAGGAAACCTGCCACCCTGGGTAGATCTGGGGTCCAGTCATAGCTGTCACTGTCTAACTGCATGATTTGGACATAATCTATTTAAATCTAGGCATCCTAGTATATAAAACCAGGGCTTTTGACTAGGTGACCTTGAAAGCCTCTTCCAGCTAAAATTTCAGAGTTTTTTACATTCAGCCCAGCCTACAATCATCTGCCTACAAAATGTTCTCTTGGCTCACAAAACGTTCCCTAACTCTTCCCACACTTGCCCATTGCAAGGAGGCAGCATCTGCTAGCAAAAAGTGTCTATTGCCTGAAGGACAGTGCTAGTGATTGGGGTCATAGTTTCAATTTTGTATTAACATTCTTACTTGACCATGACCTTATTTCTTTTAGTGGAAAGAGGGCGGAATGACCTCAATAAAATAAGGAGCTTAGATGAGAAGATCTCTCACTACTCCATACTCCAGGGCCCAAAGGCCTTTTATCATCTAGGAGGCTTCTGAAAGCTGGCCCCGAAGTGCCACGCCTTTATTGGGTGGGTTACTCATCTGCCTTCCCATCTGTGCCTCTCCAGAATGATTCTCAATCTCTATGACAATCTCTGTCTTGAGGACACGGCTGGCTCTCTTTTCTGTTGCCAGAGGTCATATTCCTCAAAGGCATTTCTTCCTTTTAGTGACTGTCTGCAGTGTGTGTCTCAGACCTTCACCTGTGCCCGGGACTCTGGAATTGACTCTGCAGATGGTGGTTGAGGTATCTTTTTCTTAGGGAATCACTCCATGCCTCCAAGAGAAGCTGCATGGAAGACAATATAGAAATCTCCTTAGACTGAAGTCCTCATCTTACAGTATAAAGTATGTCACTTGGCAGCTAGATGGTGCAGTGAATAGTGCATCAGGCCTAGAGTCAGCAAGACCCCACTTCATGAGTTCAAATCCATCATAGACACTTACTAGCTATGTGACCCTGGGCAAGTCACTTAACTTTGTTTGCCTCAGCTTCCTCAATTGTAAAGTGAGCTGGAGAAGGAAATGGCAAACCACTCCAGTACCTTTGCCAAGAAAACTCCAAATGGAATCACAGAGAGTAGGATACAATTGAAAAAAAAGACTCAACAACCACGAAGTATTTAACAGAAAACTCTTACAGGAATTTTCTCCACAGGTAGCCTATATTCCCCCAAACTAGCAAACTCTCCCTACAGTTTAACTATTTAAAGCTCCCAAAAATGTGGCTCATTTATAGCCCAACTAATCATGTTACCCTTTCTGATTTACTAAGAAAAAATATGTTCACACTTTGGAAATTAATCATTGGCTAGTAAGATTCTAGTAACACATTAAGACTTCATTACTTGTTACTTGTCAACCAGTCAGCTATGTATGTGTGGGTGAATTAGGGGGTGGGGGAGGGGACCAAATCTCCCCCCCCCACAACAATACTATACTATACTGTACTTGACCAGACTATGAGACTGACATTCAGAGAGATTAGGTGACTTGCCTAGCTAGCAATTGATGGAGTCTGAGATCTCACCATGAGATGGGCATGGACTCCAAGTCCTGTGTTCTTTAACATTCTGCTGCCACTTTAAAGATCACGAATGGTTTCTAAGACAGTGGGCCTCTGTTATGTGGCAGCAGCTATTAGCTAGAGCTCTCTATTAAGAGGCACTTTGGCACATTTAAGATACAATGAAAATCTGTGTTCAAAATGAAGACCCTGAGGCACTGCGAGATCCTCCATGGTCCAAGAAAGAGTTGATACTGGCAGCACCATTCTAGTATTAAGTGTATTTTTTCATATTAAAATTCTTTGAAATTTAATAATATAGGGAGGATATATGTGGTAACTCCTTCTTAGCCAGAATAGCTGATCAAATAAAAACTACATTCCCTAATAATATTGGGACAGCCAGTGTGAGTTGGAGGTTAAGATTCCTGACTCGAAGGCTAGCACTCTCCCAAGTACAGCATTCTTTTTCCTGTGCATGATGCTTCTGAAGATCTTACCTGGTCCCAAAGGAACACAAAGCCTCAGTTTTTAAATGTCAGCACTTTAAAATGAACGGCAAGAAAAAATTTTGGTCTGTCAAAACAACAAATTTATGATGACTTTAAATAACTTCACAAACTTTACTTTGTAACAAAAAGTGATAGCTTTAATTATTAAATTATTAATATTTACATACTGAAATCTTAAATGTAGAATGTTTGCTCCTTGAGGAAAGGAGCTTTTCCCTTTTATATACCATTATATATTGCCATTATATACAGGTTCTCAATACACATTTATTGATTGAATAGATAATAAACTATATTATCACATTTCATTAGAAGAGAATCCTTAATACCAAACCTAAGGTGGCCAATCAATCAAGCAATATTTATTGAGCACTCCATTCTGATAGAGCAGTGATCTCATGGATGCAAATGGACATTTTCTCACTACTGATGATTATGACTCATTTCTACCTTTTCATCTTATATAATTCTTGTCCATTTCTGAGTAGAGTTTAAATAGGACATTGGTCAACCAAAGTCAATCTAACAAAATATAACTAAGAAGGTGATCCAAAAGGTTCTAGAAGACATCTAGTACAAGAAATTATTGTATGTAATTGTTTGTATATTGTCTCTCCCATTAGATTGAGAGCTAGAACTGTTTTTACCTTTCTTTGTGTTTCTAAGTTTAGCACAGTCACTGGCACATAGTAAATGCTTAATAAATGTTTGGGATTTATAGATAGTAGAGGGATTTTTAGCTTGAAGAAAATACTAAGTGGACATGTGGTAGTCATCTTCAAATATTTGAATGGCATTGATCCAAAGGGCTGAATTAGTACCTTAGAACTAATTGGATTTGCAGGGAATCAGATTCCAGCTCAATAAATAAAATAATTTTCTAACAATTAGAATTGCCCACCAATGGAATAGTTTGCTAAAATAGGTGTTAAGTTTTCCATCCCTGGAGAGGTTCAAGAAGAGGTTCGGTAACCAGCAAGAATGCTATTGGAAGGATTATAAAATTATAGATTTAGAACTGGACAGGACCTCAGAGGTCATCTAATTCAACTCCCTCCTTTCAGAGATGAGGAAACTGAGACCCAGAAAGGTTAAAAAAAAGTCCAGGATCACACAGATAGTAAATATCTGAGGTAGGACTTGAATTCAAGTTTTCCTTATATCTAGCATTCTATCTACTACACTAAGCTGGTGTTGTGAGAATGAAATGAAAAACCACGTGTAAAATATTATGTGTCAGCTGGAAGAGTCACATGAGATAATGTATGTAAAGCACTATGCAACATTTTTGGAGAAGGAAATGGCAAACCACTATAGCATCTTTGCCAAGAAAACCCCAAATGGGGTCATAAAGAGTTGTTCACAACAGAAATGACTGAAAAACAACAATATGCAAAGCTTAAAGTACTGTAAACATGTCACCTATTATTATGATTATTACCAGAGGTCTTTCACAGAAAACAAAATTTGGTATGCATAACTGTTTTAGATGCTCCAGAAATATTATTTTCTCTTCTATTAATAATATTATTTTTATTGGTTTATCTGCTTGTCCTCAACGTCTTTGGATTTCTTCCTCCTGAGATCTTCCATAATTTCAGTCTCTTTTTCCCCTTATATTTCCCTACTGCTCACTTTCTAACTCCTTTCCCTTTGATGATGCTTTCTACAGGAACTGGCCTCAAAACTGTCACAGCCTCCTCTGATGTTGGGGAATTCACATTTCACAGGCCTCAGTCCTGTCCTAAGTGACTTCTGCAGGGACAGAAGTACTCTGCATATATGATCTCATTTTTGTCTCACAATAATCCCATGAGGGAAGAATTGCATGTTTTATTATCCCAATTTGGCAAATAAAGAAACTGAGGTTCAAGGAGGTTTAAGTGACTTTGCTCAGGATTACAAAGCTACTAAGTGTCATCGGTTGGATTTGAACTCAGATCTTCCTCATTCCAAGGTAATAATAAATCAATTCTTTTCACAAGCAATCACAGGACTGTCGCCAATTTTGCAGCCATCTAAAACTACCAGTCAGAATTCTTCCTCTCTTTAAATACTCTAGCTAAATGCAGCCTCACATGCTAGAATGGTGGCACAATGATTTGGAATGCAGTTCTCCTACCCCCAGTGGCTAGGTTTCCCTAATTGCAGAGGTAACTTGAGAGAGCCGTCTAACCAGGCTTCGCTGGCCTGTTCCATTAAGCCAGGTCAGAGCGTGTGAACACCTTAGACTAACTTGAGAGCTGGACAGATACTGGCTCGGGAGGAAAGTGGGCCTGGTGTATACTGTCAGACATCCAAGAGTGGAGGAGGGGAGAAGATTGTTTGTTTGTTCTGGATCTGCTTGTTGCTGGCTTGCAGCTGGGACCCTACAGCCTGCAGGGCAATGGAAGCAGACAAGGAGGAAAAGAAAGGAGGGGTGTGGGGAGAGATAAAGATAGAATAAGACAGAGGGAGAAAGAGAGATAGAGAGAAACAGGACAGAGAGAGATAGAGACAGAAACAAAGAGAGGGGTAGAAGAGAGAGACACAGAGAGAGGTGGGAGGGATAGAGAGAGAGGAAGGAAGAGGAGGAGAGGAACAGAGACAAGAAGAGAAAGGGGGAGGAGGGAGAGGGAGGGAGAGAGATGCACACAGAGACAGAGACACAGAGACAGAGACAGAGAAAGACAGGGAGAGACAGAGAGAGAATTCTTTACTCACTTAGGATTCTAGTATGGAACCAGCCTTTAGGAAACTCTACCCTATAGAGAAACCCATCTTAGTCTCCTGTCTCCTTGGCTGGCCAGGGCACCTGTCCACAGCTCTTTATCAGAATAAAGAACCAGATATAATATATTATATTATATTATATTATATTATATTATATTATATTATATTATATTATATTATATTATATTATATTATATTATATTATATTATATTATATTATTAATTTATGATGTAAATTAATAATATTAATATAATATAATAATAAGAACCAGAGTTCTTAGAGATTGATGCTATAATAGAACTTCTGAAAAACCTGCCAGTTCTGTCCTTACCCACAAAGAATGACACTTTTTCAAGTGATTTTCCAACTTTATAACTGTGGTCAAAGTCCCTTAACTTCTCTCAGCCCCAGTTTCTTCTTCTGTCAAATTGGGGTAGTACCTGTAGTACTAATTTCACATGATTGTGAAACTGTGCTAAAAATAAGTTCATGGGAAAAAGACCCAAGAATTTTGTAGCCCGTAGTTTCAGTGTGAATTGTGCAGCATAACTTCCCCAAAAGCTGGTGTTATCTTGGGCTACATTCAAAGAGTTATCATTTCTAGAATGAGAGAGGAACATGATCGTCCCATTTCACTGTGCTCTGTTCAGCCCACAGCTAGAGGAATAGGGTAAGGAGCTGGATTCCGATTCTGCAGCTGACGCATAGTATCTTTGTAAATTTAGGCAAGTCCTTTAGCTTCCTTAGTCCTATATTTCTTCATCTGTAAAATGAGGGAGTTGGATTAAAAGGCTTCTGAATTGGATCCCTACTGTCTCTGGTCCTATGTTCCTAATGGAATGTGGTCACTGATGGGTATCACTAAAAAAAAAAATTTGGCAGAATTCACTACATAAAATTTATTTTTTTAATATAAAAATGTAACCAGCACCTACTTTTAAATCAACTAATTTATGAAATCACTGTTCTGTAGGAAACACATATTAACATTAAAACAGCTTAAAATATTATGACTACAAAAAAAATCAGTTTTGATTCTTTTTTTCTTCCATATTTTAATATTGGCATACATGAGGGAAAATTAAATTCTTGTGTCAAATGGGTTATAATCAATCATTTTTTTTAGACTATACACTGCTTAATCATTGCTGTGGTCTTTAAAGAATTCAATTAAGTTCCTTTCTTTTTTATTTTGCTTTTTAGAGGGCAATTGGGATTAAGTGACTTACCCAAAGTCACACAACTAGTAATTGTGTCAAGTGTCTGAGGCCGGATTTGAACTCAGGTCCTCCTGAGTCCAGGGCCTGTGCTCTATTCACTGCACCACCTAGCTACCCCATTCAATTAAGTTTCAAATAAAAAAATAAAGATGGGTATCACTTTTTATAAAGGATATTGACAAACTTTAGAACATTCAGAAGAAGATGATCAGAATCACCGAATCCAAGAACTGGAAGAAAGGATGGAAACAAGCATTTAATAAGTATGTATGCCAGGTACTCTGCTGCTACAGGGGCACAAATATTATTGCATTTGGTCCTCAAAACAACCCTCAGCAGTAGGTGCTGATTACTTACTATCACCATTTTATATTTGAAGAAACTGAGGCAGACAGAGGTAAAGGGTCACACAACTAGTAAATGTCTGAAGCCAGATTTGAACTTGATTCTTTCCTGACTCCAGGTCCAACACTCTATCCACTGCACTACTCCCTACCTCCCCTGAGGAAGGAACTCAGAGACCATCTAGTCCAACCCATACCTGAATGAAAATTCTCCCTACAATATACTGTCTTTCCTCTGTTGATGACTCCAATTCATCTTGCATATATCTCATTTGGACATAGTTGTTTGCACATTGTCTCCTTCACTAGTTCCTGAGCTCATTGATTTTTTTGTTTTTATTTTTTTTTGTCTTTCTTTGTATTCCCAGCAGTGACTACAGTGCCTGGCCCTATATTTAATAAGTTTTAATATATGTTTGTTGATGACTTGAAATACTGGACAGAAGGTCATTCAGTCTCCTTTGAAGACCTCTGAGGCCTGCCTCCATTCGCATTACCTCCTGAGGCCCATTCCACTTTTGGATAGCTATAGATGTAAGGAAGTTCAACTATGTCCAGCCTTTATTTGCCTCTTTCTAAACTGCATCCTTTACATGCCTGGTAAGGTCAATCTGAACAAGTCTTCTGCCACCTCAAAGTCCTCTAAATCCTCAAAACCACTATCATGATCCCTCTAAGCCTCCTCCAAGCTAAACACACCCAGTTCCTTCAATGGATTATCATATGGCGTCTCTTTGTTCCATAAAAAGACCATAAAGGATAGTCCCACATTCTGCAGCTAGGCCAAATTCATCACCTACCTAACTTTCTCTATTTATTTAAATTGACATTATCCCTTAGAAGATCAAATTACATGCAAATTATATTACTTGTAGGAGTAAATAATACAAGATTTACATATAAATAATATAAAGATTGCAAGTCTTGGACCTGACACCCCTGTCAGAGGCAAGACGAAGAACTGCCTTATAACAATAACAGAAAGATACAAAACAATTGATTTAGGGAATCCTTAGAAGCTACATAGAAAAAGAGTTCTGGTGTAATTCTCTACATATACAAAATACGTCTGAAGGGTCATAAAATGATGTTAAATATCTAACAACCTGGACTTATCTCCCAATCTCATAGACCTCATTTTAATATAACTGGTCATATGTTGTACTTATTATAACTGTTCATATTATCATCACTAGTTAAGCAGTGGGTAGGGTGCTGGACCTGGAGTCAGGAAGATCTGAGTTCAAATCCAACCTCAGATACTCACTAGTTGTGTGACCCTGGGCAAGTCAATTCACCTTATCTGCCTCAGTTTCCTTGCCTGTAAAATGAGCTGGAGAAGAAAATGGCAAACTACTCCAGCACTTTTGCCAAGAAAACCCCAAATGGGGTCACAAAAAGTCAGATGCAACTGAAGAACAGTAAAAGGTATTTAAGAAGTTAGATTTACTGCCCATCTCCTCCGAGAAAGATCCAGGGATCATAGTATCATAGATCTAAAACCACAGGGAAACTTAGAATCCATTTAATCCAACCCCCTCATTTTATAGATGAGGATCTAAGGCCAGAGAAACCAAGAAACATGCTTAACAATATTAAGAGCAAAGTAAGGATTTGAATGTAGGTCCCCATCTCCAAAACCAGCATTTTTTCTATTGTCACCGCTTTTATTATTATTGGTTGTTTTGGGGTTTTTTTGCTTTTTTTGGAGGGTAAATGGGGTTAAGTGACTTGCCCCAATGTCACATGGCCTAGTTTTTGTGTTAAGTGTCTGAGGCCAGATTTGAACTCAGGTCCTCCTGACTCCAGGGCCAGTGCTCTATTCACTGTGCCACCTAGCCGCCCCATTGTCACCGCTTTTAATAGGTTCCTCCTTTAAATATCATCTCTTCTAACATCACCTTTCTGCTTACATATCATTTATTATTTGGTGGAATTGGGGAGGGGTCCAATAAAGAGTGATCAAAAATAAAGACAGTATATTGAGGGAACTCAAGATCACTTGACCTGGACAAGAGAATCAATGAATGGATAGATGGATGAAAAAAAGAATTTATTAAGTGTTTGCCATGTGTAAAGCACTGTATTATGTACTGAGGATACAAATAGAAAAGACAGGCTCTATTATCAAGGAATTCAGATTCTAACATAATAGGTTTCCTTAACTTTTTTTGTGCCATCGACCCTTTTGATTGTCTGGTGAAACTTAGGGACCCCTTTTCAGAATAAGGTATTTAGATGCATAAAAAGTAAAGAACATAGAATTACAAAGAAAACCTATTTTAAAAAAAATATAATTGTCAAAATGTGCTTAAATCAAATTCATCGATCCCAGGCTATGAGGCCTTTAATAATGGGGAAAATAATGCATAAAAGGAGGTTTCTATAACAATTTAGATGGAAAGTATCTGTGGTCTTCAGGGCACAACAGAAAAACAGATGATAATAGATCTTTAAATGTTATTTCTGCTAATAAAAACCATTCTCTATTTCTGATGTTAAACTATTTGGTTGTGACAAGGACTCTGGTGGTGAGAACTTTCTTCTATATCTCCAGTAACTATGGCTACAAGGTCAGGGCCTATGATTGTAAAAGTTCCCAGCTTTCATCTTTACAAAGGTTGGTGGTTAGGGCTGGACTGGAAGTAGGTCTAGTGGTCTGGAAGATATTGCTCTTTCTGGGGCTCTTGGGTGCAGGACTCTGCACCATCTTCAGGGTCTGAGGGAAG
This sequence comes from Gymnobelideus leadbeateri, assembly GCA_011680675.1. Taxonomy (NCBI): domain Eukaryota; kingdom Metazoa; phylum Chordata; class Mammalia; order Diprotodontia; family Petauridae; genus Gymnobelideus; species Gymnobelideus leadbeateri. The sequence continues at coordinate 385,766 of WOXC01000522.1, forward strand.
GTAATTACTAAAGTGGTATTGGTGGTTTTACTTGACTGGCCTGTGCTTCCTCCCTTCTCTCCCTCAGGGTGCTTTGCTGCTTCAGTTACTCTGGCTACCTCGTCCCATGGAGAGCAGTTGGTCAGTGAGAGAAGATTTGGGGGGAAATTTTGGACAGCTACTTTCAAGTATTCTTCAAAGGTGTCATATGGAAAAGGATCTAGACTTGTTCCCAGAGGGCCAAAGCTGGAGCAATGGGCAGAAGGTATCGGGAAGAAGAAGACAGCTCAATCAATAGATGCGTATTTACCGAGTCATTAAAACTGATCAAAAGTGGAATAGACTTCCTCTGGAGATTATGTGTTTCCTATCACTAAAAGTCTTCATGCAGAGCTTATAGGATGCTTTACGGGAGATAATGGAGTAGCTTCCAACTCATTGCTGTGAGATTCAATTTTTTCTACATGATAAAAAGGAGGGTGTATTTATGGGTGAAAGGGCGACTGTAAATTTTTTCTTTCAAACATGGAAATGGCTTGACACAATATTAATAGCTAGTTAACATTTATATAGCGCTTAATACGTGCCAAGCAATTATCATCCCATTTGATATTCACAACAACCCTGGAAGGCAGGTGCTGTTATTATCCCCATTTTATAGATGAGGAAACTGAGACTGTGACTAACCCAGGGTCACACAGCTAGTAAGTGTCCAAGGCTGGATTTGAACTTGGATTTTCCTGACTCCAGGCCTGGTGCTCTATTAGTAAATAGAACCACCTCAATACTGACATTACCTTCCTCATAGAATAAGGTCAAGCTGCTACTCCTACTGCAGCCGCTTTGGAAGCCAGCTAGCTCAAGTTTGTCCTGGGTTAAAAAGGGACTGCTACAGATATGAGTCTCTTTCATACTTTCCCACAAGCAGGGACAGATTGATTAAATTCAGATTTTACTGTTAACAGAAATGTAGGGTGAGAATCTCAGCTCATTTTAATAAAGATGGCCTATGGCTATTGCCAAACCCCACAGGCTCACAGGCTCATAGATTTAGAGTTAGAAGGGGCCTTAGAGATTATCTGGACCAAACTATCATTTTATAGATGAGGAAACTAATGATCGCTGAGCAAAATATATCAGGCAGCTTGGAACCTGCAGAGAGAAGATGGCAGATGTAATTTTGCCCTTGCAAACTCTGCTGGCATTCATGAGTCTTTCTAGTTCATGACAACATTCTGAAGAAGCCTGGACACACTGCTAGTCTCTTGGATGCCCAGATGTGCCTTTGGTGAAAGGAAGAAAACCAGTATTATACAATGGAGACAGTGCCAAGTTGAGACTTAGAACACCTGGTGGGTAATCCTGCATCTGTCACTAAGTGAAGCATTCCAGGCACATCACTTCAGCTCTTGGGCTCCTGTGCCCTCATCAAAATGTAGGGGTAGGCAAGGCAAGGTGGCACATTGAAAAGAATGCCAAATTGAGAGTCAGAGGATGTGGATTTGAATCCCAGCTGCCACCTGTGACCTTGGGTAAGTTATTTAACTTCTCTGAGACTCATTTGTCTCCTCTGTGAAACGAGAGGGTTGGGTTTTCTGACTTCTAAGGTCTCTTCCTTGCTCTAAGTCCTATGATCCCTCTATAAAGATGATCCCTAAGGTTCCTTCCTATTAGAAATTTATCTTCTAAACTGGCAAATTCTCTTACCCTAAGCTGGAAAGTTCCCACCATAAATCCGGAAGGAGAATCTAATCATAATTCCTGGGGTTTTATAAGTCCTCTTTAGACTTTTCTATTCTCCCACATCCCTGTTCTATATCATGCTTCAAAGCATGACAAAGGTCCTTCACTGAAGAGGATGGAGTAAAAAGGGTCTTGCCTCAAGGCATATCTCCCCATCTCCCCCTCTGATGATATGTCAGTGAAATTACACAATCACATAGAATCACAGCATTTCAGAAGTGGAAGAAACTTCACTGGCCATTTAGACTAAGGCTGGTGAAGAGCCAGCTGCTTACCAACTGACTGGCTTGAAGTTCAGCAGAGAACTGATAATATAGTGTTTACCAAGTATGTTTCAGAGCAAAAACTGCACTAAGACTTTTGGAATACTCTGTATAGTGCTTTAAGGTTTGCAAAACTCCTTACAAATATTATCTCATTTGATTATCTCATAATAATCTGTAAAGTAGGTGCTATTTTTATTCTCAATTTATAAATAAGGAAATGAAGGCTAATAAGGGTTAAGTGACCTGTCCTTTCTCACACAGCTAGTAAGAAGATAGTCTTTATTCTTATCCTCTCTTTAGAGATTAGGAAACTGAGGCAAAGAGCAGTTTAATGACTTGCCCAGGGTCACACAGCTAGTAAATCCTGTCTAAGGCAGGATTTGAACTCAAGTCTTCCTGACTCTGGGCCCAGCCCTCTAACTGTTATGCCACCGAGCTGCCTACTGGTTCCCAGTAAGTCTCAACAGAGGTTATTATTGATAGTTGTCATTATTCAAAAAGCATGTTTTACTTCCCTACTTACTCCTAATACTGTGCTTTGTTAAGGTTTTGGAAGTTCAGAGTATGAGAAATGAGAAATGTCCTCTATCCCACAAGAACTGCGTAAGGTAGGGGTAATGACTTATGATGTGCTTTTTAAATATAGCATCTGGGTCACTTTTCATTAGCACACATCCCCTCTATTTCTCTTGGAAGAGCTATAACAATCAGTATTGCATGTATATTCAATTCAAATCCCTCTAATCTTGGATAAGATCAGTATATATAGCCAGTACCTCCCCTAGTACCTCAGGAGGAAAGTGATATGAACATCAACACATAACTTTTAAAAGGATGCTAATCCCTGATAAAAGACAAAACCTTCATAGTACATGAGATTGTCTACTAGTGACTGTTTCCATAACTATAAGGAAATTTGAATGGTTCCAATTTTAGCTGGCTGCATCTAATAGTTGAAACAAGTAAGGTATGGAGGGAGGGAGAGAGAGAGAGAGAAAGAGAGAGAGAGAGATGGATTGAGTATAGATAATTAGCTTAAAAGAGTCCTAGACATCCTTGGTTCTGATTCAGATTTTGCCACTAACTTACCAGGTGACCTTGGGCAAGTTACTCACTAGGCTTCATTTTCTTTATCTGTAAGATTTACCCATTCTTTCAAGAAACATTCATTAATGCCTACTGCATGCAGAACATATGGTATAAATACTGAAAGCCAACACAAAGCTTAAATAAAATAATTGTTCCCCGACCCCATGGAGCTTATAGTCTGTTAGGGAGATAAGACTAAACACCAATAATCATAATGCACAATATTACATTCCAATTTGAATTGTACAAAACAAATAGTCAAGATACTGTCTAAGGGGGGAGGCTAGGTGGTGCAGTAAATAGAGCACCGGCACTAGAGTCAGGAGGACCTCAGTTCAAATCGGACCTCAAACACTTAACACTTACTAGCAGTGTGACCTTGGGCAAGTCACTTAACTCTAGTTGTCCTGCCCCTCCCCCTCTAAAAAAAAGCAAAAAAAAAAAAAAGATAATATCTAAGGTCTTCTCAAGCTCTCTGAACTTCCATTATCTAAAGCTGGTGAGGCAGGGAAGGGAAAAAACTATCTTTAAACACCCAGTTTGCATCTCCTGCTCAATCACATGCCCTCCTGATACTAGGCAAGTTTTATTTGTAGGATGACTGATGCAGAATCTGGAAACAAGTTGTGAAGCCTTTATGTTGGCATTGCTCTAGTCTGCACAGATGGACTGAGCCCAATCTTTGACCACCTCCCTGACTGCCAATGATGGTGTTTAAGCTTTGTCCCCTTAATGCTTCTGATAAGATATAAGTTGGCTGACAATTTAAAACACAAAAGACAGGACATTTTAAGATAAGAAAGAATGGAGTCCATCTAGAGGAAACTTAAAGAATAGATAATTTCAGGCACCAGCACTGGGTGAATTACAACAAAGATCACAGATTTTAGGGCTGGAAGCCATCGGGTCTGACCCTCTCATTTTACAGATGAGGCAACTGATGTCTGTAGAGGCGAAATAACTTGGCCTGTAAGTATCTAACTTAGGACTTGGATACAGGTCTGTCCGGATACCCAGTCCCATGTTCTATCCACTATGCCACATGAAAGTACCAAATGTTCCTCTGATAGCTAAGCAAAAAGGAATACATAGTTTTCATTTTCTGACAAGAGGGGGTATACTGCAGTCAAAGACAACAAAGACCTGATTTTCCCTGAAACTAAAACCCAAGCAGTAATTTATTATGTGAGTCCTTGGATAAAGGACACTGAGTGACATAAGTGCATAGTATCAACTCCAGTTCCTAAACTTACTAGTTAGTGATAGCGCCAACCCATAAACCCTCGGTTTGTCCTTTGTAATCCCTTCTGTCCTCTTCCATAACAATCATAGGTTTAAAGATTGTCTCCAGGGTTCTTTAACTTAGAATCCATAAACCTCATATGTCTATATAAATGTATGACTATATATATATGCATACATAGGTATATATTTGAATAATTATTTCAGTATAATTGGTTTTCCTTATAATCCTATGCATCTTATTTTATTCATTTAAAAACATTATTCAGATTGCTAAGCCAAAATAGCCCAAAGATATTTTTTATTAAAAAGGGAGGGGAAGAAGGGAAGAACCTATTTGTTCAAAAATATTTATAGCAGCTCTTTTGGTGGTGGCTAAGAATTGGAAATCAAGGGGATGCCCATCAATTGGGGAATGACTGAACAAGTTGTGGTATATGATTGTAATGGAATATTATTATGCTATAAGAAATGAGGAGCAGTATGATTTCAGAAAAATCTGAAATAATTTATATGAACTGATAGAAAGTGAAGTAAGCAGAACCAGGAGAACATTGTACACAGTAACAGTGATATTATTTGATGAACCAACGTTGAATGACTCAGCGATTCTCAGCAATACATGATCCAAGACAATCTCAAAGGATTCATGAAAAATGCTATCAGCCTCCAGAAAAAGAACTGATGTTGTCTGAATACAGACTGAAGCATATTCTTCTTCGTCTTCTTCTTTCCTTCTTTATTCTTTCCTTTCTTCCTTGTTTGAGTTTTCTTGTACAAAATGTCTAATATGGAAATGTTTTACATGATTGCATGTCTATAACCTATTTCAGATTACTTACTGTCTCAGGGTAGTGGGAGACAGGGAAGTAGAGCATTTGGAACTCAAAAAAAAATTTAATGTTAAAAATTGGTTTTGCCATGTAATTAGGGAAAAATAAAATATTACTTAAATTATTATTCTGAGGAGTCCACAAGCTTCACCAGACTGCCAAAGGGATCCATGACACCAAATAAGTTAAAATTTTCTCTTCTAACCTAACCCCCTCATTTTACAAATGAAAAAATATTGCCCAGAAAGGTTAAGTAACTTGCCCAATCTCATACAAGTAGTAAGGGTGCAGAGGAAGGATTTGAATTCAAGTCCCCTGACTTCTAAGCCACTGATAGTTCCACTATTCTATGCTTTCTTCACCCCTTTTTCTCTTTATGATACTCCTTAAGAGGTAACTGCCCCAAGGAGGCATCCCTGCCCCCTTGAGGCTCTTAGTATTTTCTCTTTCTCCCATCAAAATCCACTCTCAGGAAGAGTTTTTATATCTGCCATTTCTACCTTAATGTGAATTTTAGTCCCCTCTCTTAGGGTTCTAACATTTCATTTCTGGCTATGGAACTTTGTTATCTGTCTTAAAGTTTCAGGTCTAAGTGACAAAGTAAGAGAGGTGTTAGGGATAGGGGACAAGGAAGTATCTAGGGACTTTGAAATAACACTGTGGGTTCACAGTGACCCACTCAAATCTTTAAAATAGATGCCCTATGGCTTGAGAGGCCTGGCTCTTCCAGAAAAATCAAAGGGCAGACAGCATAAAGGTAATCAGTGGACCAGTTGACTGGTAATGGTTTCTGGATATGGTACTTGAAATTAAACACAAGAGCTGTCTCAGATAAAATCCAGAGTAAATGATACTGGAAAGGAGTTATCTAATACAATTGTCTCTATGGATAATGTATAAATATACAGTATAGACTGAAAGGATACAAGGGTCCATGTGGCAATTAACTTTCTGGCTGCCCAGTTCTCAGCTATCTATTCTGGTCTTTAAGAAGCAAAGTCTATTATAGATAAATAAGCCTGTATGCTGGAGTCAGCTTAAACCAGCTCACAACAGCCAATTTTCAGAATGAGCATTTATACACATCAGAAACCAGCAAATTTTAGAAATCTAGTCAGAATTTATTGTCAGTTGTCTAGACCCAAGAATATGGAGAAAATGTTAATGCAGATTAAGTGTGTCATATACATTTTCTTTTGAAGAGCTGGTTGTTAAACGTTTTACCAGCATACCTCCATGTTCAAGTCTCCTGCCAGGCAGTGATTTTTCTATTATACCAAGGATGCCTTGCAAAGATTTTGGAATCTATATGTTATGTCCATATGGTATAGAAATCTAGTATACATAAAGCTCTTTTCTGTTTTGCAATAGTAAATCTGAGGGGAAATCCCTTCTTTTCAAAAATCTGACAGCCTCTTCATAATGTTATAAGGAAGGTTGGAAGAGGAGGAACCTGGATGGATTGGGATTTTAAAGTATGTAATTGTGCTCAGAATCTCCCAATGGAGATTCTGAATACCTCTCCACTCTTTCCCTCAACCACTCCTCCCCACTCCCTCCTTTGCCCTCAACAGAATGGAAAAGAAAGCCAAGGAGTTCACTATTTCATATCCACTGCTTAGGAAAAGCAGTATAGGGGTGGCTAGGTGGCACAGTGCACCAGTCCTGGAGTCAGGAGGACCTGAGTTAAAATCCAGCGTCGGACACTTTAACATCTAACTAGACATATGACCTTGGGCAAGTCACAACCCCAATTGCCCTGCCTTCCCCCCTCTAAAAGAAAAATAAAATGAAATAAAGGAAAAGCCATAAATTCCAAGAGGAACCAGCAACTTCTGAGAAAGCAAGGTGGATTTTTATAGGGTAAAGATGTAATTACATAACAGAAATTATGAATGTTAAAAAGGGAAGAGGGATTTGTTAAGGGATTAGGTAATGGAGGAGAGGTCCCATTTATAGTTCGGTGGTTAAACATTCTGGTCATACTGCCCAACAACTTGCTAGCTATCGTGGTCCTATCTGGTGAAGATAGATAGTTAGGTATCGTGATCCTGTTTTGGGCTAGACAGGTGATGTGATTGTGACTGAATATAAGAGCACACCTATTTCTGTGGGAATGGGTCTGGGGACAGTGACCAGGTAGAGATAGACAGTAGTTAGGTTCTCATCACTTGGACACACCTGCTGTTTCTGTAGGAACTAAGAGTTCAGGGACACACCTGTTGTTCCAGTGAGCACTGAGGTATATATGAGGAAGTTAAGACATTGGCAGGGGGGCTGGGTAGGTATGGTGGGGCCTATAATGAAATTAGAATATTGGGATTGGGGCAGCTTTATTAGGATTACATCAGGTATAAGGACCTCCTGGTAAAGAAGTGAATACAGGGTAACACCTTTTCTGTAATATATACCCCCCAAAGATTTGACTAGAATATTAATAAAGGAACTTACTCAGAGTCACCCAACCAGGCAAATATCAAAAGTGAGACTTGAACCCAGGTTTTCCTGGCACTTGGGCCATCTCTCTAGCAACTTTTGTTTGACAGTGCCTTTCACTTAAATTCATTGTTTTTGTTCAGTCCTCTCAGACTCTTCTTTGACCCCATTTGGGGTTTTCTTGACCAAGACACTGGAGTGGTTTACCATTTCCTTATTCAACTCATTTTACAGATGAGGAAACTGAGACAGAGTTGAGTGACTTACCCAGCATCACACAGCTAATAAGCATCTGAGGCTGGGTTTGAACTCAAGAAGATGAGTCTTCCTGATTCCAAGCCCAGTGCGCTATCACCACCTTTCACTTAAATACATACTACCTTAAAGAGTTAGTTATTTCTTTGTCAAATGGGACCTCAGCTCTGTAAGCCAAAGTGTGTGAGTCTCAGTGGGTGGGTCCTTGCAAATAATTGCTTCTCAGCTGGAATTGCTGTCTGGGCACACAGGTCATATGCTAAGGTCCTCCATGCTCCCAAACACACTCTCAGATCCTAAACTTTCTCATGCCCGTGACTACTCCCTTTCCCTCACATTTATATAGGCAGTGTGCTACATGTTCTTCACATTGGCTTAAGGTACCCAAGGCTCTCTCCCACAGGGGCCTTCTACTTCCATTGTCAAGGATACCTCTTTGGGGAAATAATTAGCATTTGGGGGCAGCAGTGTGCCAGGTGGTGAAGTGGGTAGAATGCTGGGCCTGGAGTTAAGAAGAGGGGACTTCATCCCTTAATCTCTGCCTGCCTCAGTTTCCTCCTCTGTAAGGTGGGGATAATAATAGCACCTACCTCCCAGGCTTGTTGTGAGGATCAAATAAGAGAATATGTGTAAAGTACTTAGCATAGTTCCTGAAATATAGTAAGTGCCATAAAAATGTTTATTTATTTATTTAGTATTATTATTATTAGTCCTTGGCACAAAACTCCCCCTTTTGCCTATATCCCTAAGTTCTGGCAGTATCCCCCATTTTATCTTCCCTTCCCCCACTCCCTAGGCAGAGACACTGAAGATAGGGGAGAACGCAGCATGAGGAGCCCAAAGAGGGAACCATGGCCACTCTCACCCACTTTACAGTGACATTTAAAATGCTGAAGTCACTTCTTAGGCTGGGTGAAAGTTTCCTACGTTCAGCACATTTGAGAGTTCCTCAACTTCCCCAAGACAACCCCTGCCTCTTCTTTCTCCTCTAAGCTTGTTTTCAGCTTAATTATTCCTTTCCCATTCCCTCTTTCTTCTACCTTCTTCTGTTGTAATTCTAGGTCTTTATTTTCTCTGTCCTTATCTCTGTTTTTGTTGTTCTCCATTCTTTCTTTCTGCTTCCTCTGTGCTAATGTGTCCTTTCAGCAGTGGCCTCTCCTCAAAGTTTTATCTTGCTCTCAGTTTTTCGCTAAGACATCCTCAGACCAAGGTTTCTTAACCTTTTGTTTAACCCCTTGGGTAGTCTGGCAAACTCAGTGGGCCCTTTCTCAGAAAATTATGTTTAAATGCATAAAATAAAATACGTAGGATTACAAAGAAAACCAATCCTATTAAAATGCAATCATCAAAGTTCATGGGCCACAATTTAAGAATCCCTGCTCAAAATTTTGGCCAATCTGTGTGTTGCTAAAAAGTAGCCCCAAATCTTCCCTCAGTTCTTTCCTTCTGTTACTGGGGAATCCTTGAGGCCTCCTCACTTAGCATACAAGATCTTTCTCCAGGCATTAGGATGTTAATCCACTCTTCCCTACCCTCAGTTCCTCTTTCTGGTATCAGTAACCTCTTCCCTACATTGACCTTGGAACTGGACTACATTTGTTATGAGAGAATTACAGGGCCATGTCTCCTTTCTATCCTGCTGAGCACAATGTGGGGGAGGAACATTGCCCAGATCTTCTACTGAGGTGGAAAGAGAATGACCTGCTTCAACAAGCTAAATTCTTGGGCTTCCATATTGAAAATTTGGGCTCAGCTAGTCTAAAAAGCTATTCCTTGGAATCCCGGCTCTGCTACCTCCACCAACTTGTGATACTAACTTGTGAATTGTCCACCGGACAATTGAAGATTAAGACAAATGTTCACAAGGAACATTTTTCTCCCTTGCCATTGCCACCTCCTTTTCCCATACTCATTGCCCACCAGGCTGGGCATCCTCAGTCAATCTACCATACTCTGGCAGTAATTTAGAGCCCTGTTCCCATTCAACCCTTGAGACCACTACCCCTTTTCAGAAAGTCTTTGGTTAGTTACACGCCCACTAGCAGGACCTGAATGAGAAGAAAGTTACAACCACAATCTTTTCAGTAAGATGGTGGACACTGTGCCTTAATGTCTTCCTTGCCATTGCTTCCTAAGGCCCACTAGGCAGTACCATCTGTCTTGACTTCATGCTCTCATTATTTCTCATCTGTAAAATGAAGTCATTGGACTAGATTGCATCTAAGGTTCATTCCAGTAGGTCTATGATCTCAGGACTTTGTCTAACTCTGTAGAGGCCCTCTCCCAGAATCCCACTCCAGGCTCACTGGAGGGCCTAATGCCTTAGCACACTACACCAGAAACATGAAATATCGCATGCCCTATAGTCTCTGTACTGGGATGCCAGTGCATGGCAAATGGACCACAGTCACATGGATTCCAGACCACACCACCCATACCAAGGTTGGATCCTGCCTGTGACAGGACAATAGAATTAGGGAAACAGTCCTCATACTCAACTCCTAGAGAGTTTCAAAATGAACAGTGGAAGCTCCCTCAAACCTTCAGTGTCCTTCCAAAGTGAACAGGGGAGCTGCTTCCCTGGGAGAGCTGTTGTTGATGTCAGAGAGACACTCATGCACAATCCTCATGCTAATGCCATTGATGGTACTTTACACCAAAATTTCTCAATCACACTTCTCTGTTGAAAACACATTTTGTGTATTGAAGCCTCCACACACCAATTTCTCAAACCCAGGGACTCAAGTCTACAGTTACACCCTTCAACGTGAATTTCTTTCATATTTTTCATAGATTTATTAAAAATTTATCTTTTGTAAATATTTGATGTGATATCTAGTATATCTGGTTAATCCATTGATCTCTCCTTTTTGTCTATTAGCAATTATTTTTTTACATTTTTATTTAAAGTTTTAAGTTCCAAATTCTATCCCTCCCTCCCTCCCCCTTCTCTGAGATGGTAAGCAATCAAATATATGTTATACATGTGAAATTATGCAAAACATTTCCATATTAGTAATTTTGTACAAGAAGACTCAAGTAAAAAAAATTAAAGAAAGTAAAAAATAGCATGCTTCTCTCTGTATTCAAACAATATCAGTTTATTTCTCTGGAGGTGGATAGTATGCTTTATTATTAGTCCTTTGGGCTTGTCATTGTACTGCTGAGAATAGCTAAGTTATTCACAGTTATTCATTGAACAATATTGCTGTTACTGTGTACAACATTCTCCTGGTTCTGTCCACTTCACTATGCATCAGTTCATATAAGTCTTTCCAAGTTTTTCTGAAATCATCCTACTTATCATTTCTTATAGCACAATAATATTCCATTATAATCATATATCACAGTTTGTTTAACCATTCCCCAGCCGATGGGCATCCCTTTGATTTCCAATTCTTAGCCACCACAAAAAGAGCTGCTATAAATATTTTTGTACAAATAGATTCTTTTTACCATGAATATCAAGGGTATGTATGTATGCATATGTATATGTATATATTAATAATAATAATAGTATCTGGCATTTATAGAATACTTGAAGGTTTGAAAGACTTTTGACATGTCATCCCATTTGATCCTCATAATAATGCTATGAAATAGTTAATATTATATTTTATAGAAGAGTAACTGAGTCACAGAGAAAGGGTCACACAGCTAGTAAGTAAGTAAGTGTATGATTTAAACTCAAGTTTTCTTCTCCCCCTAGGTTCAGCACTATTTCCATTACAATCTATTTCTTGATGCTATTTAAATATGCCTGGGGCATAATCAGCAGCTGTGTAGGCAGCTATGGATTCTCCTAACCTCAAGTACACAGATAAATCCCCTCTTGCTGCATCCCCAAATAGATTCATTCTCTTGTCCTTTATTCTGTTCTCTTGGAAAAAGGTAACCTAGGACTATAATATTCATTGTTGTCCTCTCATGCTTTTGACACTTCAAGAGTGTGTGATTTCCTCGGTGTAGAAATGGCCTCCATTGATGCAGATTGCCACTCCTCCATACCTTAGTAAACATTCTGCAGGAGTGTCAGGAGCTTGAAAAAATTCATCACAGGTGGCCAGCCTTCTGGTGATGAGTCTGGGTGAACCTGGGCTGACACTATTAATCATGGGGCCCCATAATTGGTAATGTGCTAGCAAATGTTTAACAACCCAATTTTGGGGGCGGGGCAGGAAGGATGTATGTATGACACACATTTTTAAGTAGAATCCATATTATTGACATTTTCTTCATTACTTTCTCAAATCTAGATAATGAAGAAAACAATAAATCAAGCCCCAATCTGTTGCAGTTTCCAATGTGTAATTGCTTACATTGAAAATTTAATAATTCCCTCTCTTTCCCAAGCTAGTTTGGCTTGGGATGGCTATGACTTTGGCATATTCCTGAATCCAAGCTAGAGTTTAAACTCCTTTGGCATAGTTGTTCTATATTATTTATATGATCAAGTACTGGCTATCTTTCCAGGGTTCTGCAGTCCAGTCAAACTGGTCTACTTGTCCCTCTTACAAGATGAATTCCATTTCCCACCTCCCTTCCTTTGCACAGGCATGCCTGAAACAAATTCCCTCTTCACTTCTATTATTTAGAATGCCTAGTTTCCTACAGACCTCAGGTGAAATGTCATTTCATCCATGAGTACCTTCCTGATTCCCAAAATTGCTAATGACTGCATCCCTCCCCCAAATCATCTTTTATTTACTTTACATGCATGCTGTAACTATTTATACCATATATTTCCCCAGCACATGATAGACTTATTAAATGATTGATCAGTTGGTAGTTTTTGAACATCTAAGCACAATAAGGCATCAGAATCAGAAGAAAACTTTAGTGAGTTGTCTTGTAGATTCAACATAGAATATTCAACAAATGTTTATTAAGTAGATACTATGTACAAAATCCTATCTTTCAAAAAAGCTCTTTAAAAATTAGAAATGGCAATGGTTAGCAGAATCCTACACAACCCGCTTGCCTGAAGTCACAACACTTTGAAAGTAAATCAGTCAAAAAGGATCCTCTTCAAATGTACATGAACTTTCCTTTCAACATATTCACTTGGTAATGGTTCTATCTACTAAAAGAAATGATCCTCTTTTCAAATCTCTAAGAGTCTTTAAACCCAAAAGTCATAGAATCTGGGAGTTGCAGATGACTTTTGTTGCTTCAGTGGATTTGCTACTGTAACCCAGCATGCATCTGGCCAACACACCAGCTCAAACCTTAGGCTCTTTGGGGATGGCCAAGCCCCTAACTGACTCCAGCCAATCTTGTGTAACTCAGCACTCAAGGACTTGGGTGCTGAGAGCATAACCAAGAAATCCATTGTTAGACACTGAGCAAAAATAGTCTATGACTGAATGGACTCTTACAAAGGGCATGATTTCACTCTTTTCTCTCCAAGCAGCAATTAGTATACCTGAGAGTGCCTGGGGATAGAGTCTGTCCTTCCTCGGCTCCACCAGAGATAACACATGGCATTTAGAGTGTATATCCAGTCTAGGCTAGCCAGAGGCTAGGTTTGGGGCTGCTACTTGTGTGTTTGTTCTTTCCAAAGTAGAGGTGACTGAACAATAATACTGAAGTGGACAGGTTCAGTTTCAGAGACAACCTTGTGAATCTGAGAGTTTGGAGATCCTAGGTCCCTTCATCAGAACTGACTGGTGCCAGGCAGAATTGCTGCATTGCATAGGATCCCACCAAAAGGTATGGAGTCCCACACCTGGCCTGACTAGCCAAAGGGACATGAATTTTGAAGAGAAACGGGAGCAGAGTCATTCTCTTTTCAAAGGTTCACTGAGTTATTGGCTTCTCTTGCTCAGTGGCCAATAAGATGGCTTTGTCTTACCCAAATCACATACATTCTTCAGCACTGAGTCATAGATGGCCACCTGGAAATAGCCAGGGGCATCCTTACCCCCAAAGTGCTCTAATACATATGGTGCCCTGCCACATAAAAGCCAGAAGCCATCTGGGTAGCTTTGCATATATCCTGTTCTTTCCTACATATTCCAAATATAGTTATTTGGCAAGGCGTCTTTTGGAATTCCTTTGTCAATTATGCAGCCATGATGACACAGAGAAGACGTAGGAGGGACTTGAAATCTATCTTTTAGTACTTAAATGTTTGCCATATAAAGGAGGTGTTGTATGTGATTGACTGAAGTTTCAATCCTACTCAAAGAAATACTTCCTTTATAATTAGAACTATCCAAAAGTGGAATGGGTTGTAAATTATTACAATTCTAGAGGAACTGATCAAAAAGCATGTACTAAGTATCTTATATGTGCTAGATGCTCTGTTAAGCAATGGAGATACAATGACAAAAGCAAAACAGTACCTGACTTCAAGGAGCTTACATTCTAATAGATATAACAGTGTGTGTGTGTGTGTGTACATATGTATATATATATATATATATATATATATATATATATATATATATATACACACAAGACATATGTAAGTTAAATACATAGTAACTTAGGAGAGTACATCTAGGAATACCAGGAAAGAGGAGTAAGTTCCTAGAGTAAATAGATCTTGAGGTGAGCATTGAAGAAAATCAGAGATTGTAAGAGTCAAAGGTATAGAAAATTAGTATTCTAGGGATGAGGAAGAGTCAGGGCAAGGAGATTTAGCACCCTTTCTGTGATTACTCCACCAACTTAGCATTCACACTTACAGCTTGGGGTCCCCAGAGGGTAGGTAGCTGACTAATCCTCCTCTGAGAGTTCTAGGGATAATTTTGGGGGAGGCAGAGATTTCTAATGATGCAGTTTACGAACCCCCACCAATATGCTTCCCATTAACAGTCAGTAGATAACAATTGGCTTTTAGGAAAAGGATTGACTAAGCTATAGTAAGAATAACCGGTACCAAACATCCTTACACACACAAAAATTGGGTGCAATCTCCCATTGCACACCTAAGATCCCTGGGGAGAACAGGTTCATACAAAGTACAAAGATAATGAGGTATACCTTTAAGAGGTACTTTCCAAGTCTTGTTCCTGTAACTCCTTTATTCCCTTTGTGGAATCTTTATGAAGTTCACTACAAATAATGGTGTTGGTGATAGATGGGTTACTCCACTAATCAGCAAGGCTGGCTCATCAAAGATCCCAGTGTTTCACTGGATGGGTCAATCTACTGCTAGGCTGAGTCAAGAAGATCTCTTGCCTGCTGAGCTAACTTCTTACTGGGCTTGGCTATTGCTGGGTAAGGCCACTCAGCTGCCCCACCCTATAATCCCTTTAGACCCTGCAGTGCTCACAGTCACTGCTTGGGCATGTCCATCTCAAGGTTGCTTGGTCACCTCCTGATTCCTGTTGTCACTGCTATTGGATCTAATGGACTCTGCTATTGACTCCAATCACCAGTGAAACCTTTGAATTTCCCAGACTCAGAAGGTCACTGCTGAGGCATGTCCATATTAGACTACCTATTTGTACCATATCAGGAAAGAAGAAACACAAAGATATAGAGGTGGCCATAGGTTCACAGCCACAATGACCTGGTGAAGGATGGAGCAACTGGAGCAGCTTGCCCTATGGTGTGCTCAGGTCTGCCCTGGAAATGCCTGAATCATCAGTTCTTCTGGCTCCATAGCTAATTAGAAGACTTTTTATATCAACTCTTGAGTCATCATGGCTAGAAGTTAACTCCCCTCAAGTTTCCCAGTCTACTTCCATTACAAAGAAATACAGCTATTTACTACTTAAATATAACTAAAGTGTTTAGTGATTACATACAAACTATCAGTGTTTCATCCAATAATCAGTCAATAATCATTTATTGGTATAAATGGAAGGATGCAAATTAGAGATAGAAGGACTTGCATTCAAGTCTTATTTCTGATACATTCTGGCTAAACCCTTTAAGTTGCAAAATAGTTGCTGATCTGCAATAGTGGAAGGAGTTTACTCACAAGGAGTTCAGTTGTGGATCCAGGAAACCCTAGCCTTGGCCAGGAAATACAGTCTAGGTTTCTAATGGTCCAGGAGCAGCACTGTTTTATGTTCAAGAGAACAAAGGAAGATGGAGCCTTTTTCAAATGTGACCATGTGACTCCAGGTACTTTTCCAATGGATCAATCATGAATAAGCTAGATAAGGATGGACACAGAGTTTATAGTTCTTTTAGTTAAGATGGGGATGATTGAACTTCACTTGAAGACCTACCAGTCCTGATGCATTTCTAACTACCTGTCCTCTCTTCTCCATGGCTCTGGCTAACTGACCAGAAAGCATCTGGCTGCCTCAAATCAGAAAGTAATCACTGGAGATCTAGAAGAAAAGACTGGATACCACTTGTCAGGGACATTGTAGAGAGCACCACTTTTTAGATATGAGTTGGACTAGATAAGGTCTTAGGTCATAAGGTCATAGATATACAAATAGAACAGACTTTTGAGATCATTCTAGACCAAACCTCTCATTAGACAGATGAGGGAACTGAGTCCCAGAGAGGTGACATAACTTGTTTAGCTAAGGTCACATAAGTAGTAAATGACAAAAGTCAGAATTTGAACTTGGATCCTATGGCTCCATGTTGGGTACCTTCTCCACCACCTCCCATCCTTTCTAACTCTGAAATGCTGGTATTTTGTGAGCAAGCAAAACTCAAGCCCATAGTTTAGCAACTCCATTCATTCCTTCAATAAACATTTACTAAGCATCTATTGTATGTAAAGTACTGTGTTAAGCAAGGGGAGGAGGGGAAGGAGAAGGGAAAGGGAGAAGACTCAAATTTTAGATAATATTGCAATCAGGAAGCTTACAGGTCTAGCAGGACTTCACTTGAAGGAAGAATGACACCATGCAATTGAATGCAGATCATGAAACAGAGCCTCCTTCAGCCAGGGGTTTTTACCAAATATCTGGATTCTAGGCCCTTCACTTATCTGTAAGCAGTGAAAAGCAAAAAAGATGACTTGAATCCTTCAGCTTCAGGGGCTCAGAGATTGTAGGATCACAGGATATCCATAAGGTCATGGATATAGGAGCAAGCAGGGACAATCTTGTTCAACCCTTTCATTATACAGGCTTGTCCTTGTCCCATATTTTTCTTCCTAACCACCTGTAGAACTAATATTAACAATTCATACCTGCAGGGTCTTCGAGGTTTTCTCATGCAAGGGTTCAGGGAAGAGGGGAACAGTTCTCAATTTTGGAATTCATGTCATCTGGGATGTCTTCCAGAAAGGTTAAGACACATTCAAATATTCAAACATGAATAAGAACAGAGCCATCCCTGGGGGCTAGAGCTGAGATAAAACATATGTTGGGGGAAGGGTTATATTACTATTTTTTAGGGTAAAAGTGGGTTAAAATTAATATCAAGGGCATCCTGAGAGTAGAAACTGTGGGAGACTGTAACTAGGTTTGAAAGTGGAGAAAGAGGACTTCCTTTAGTCACAATAGAAGAAAGGGATAGTATTTCCTAGATGAAATTAATAATATTTTGCTAAACTGAGCTTTCTCCTCTCCTCTCCTCCTTGACTCCTCACTCTTACTCAGCCCACATATATAATTCGTGGTCAAACCTCACCTTTTCTACCTGCCCAATAAACAGGAAACACTGTCTCCCATGTCAGAATCTTTCCAAGGCCTGTCACACGTCTGTAATGCTCTACTCCCACACTTTGGAGTTTCCCTGGATTCCTTCTTGACACACTCAACTTTTACCTCCTGCCGGAGGCCTTTGCCAGTCCTCCTCTTTGTTTCTCCCTCTGTCTATATTCTGTCCTCTCAGATTACTCTCTACATCTATTCTGTGTTTATCTTACCCATTTATTTACAAGTGGTCTAATCCATTAGAATGTGAGTTTTTCAAGAGTAGGGAATTTTTTTGCCTTTCTTTGTATCCCCAGTGCTAAGCACAGTAGCTGCAGGGCCCTAGTAAGTGCTTAATAAATGTTTGTAGGCCGACTGAAGGTTGTCTTTCTATTAGACTATAAACTCCTTGAGGGCACAGATTGTATTCATTTGTATCACCAATGTTTAGCACAGTGCTGCTATATAGTAACATTCCATAAATCCTTCTTTATTGACTGATTGTTTCAGTGGACATTAGACTTAGGGAGGCTTCTATTGAGGATCTCTAGGGGGGATCCTGATAGCTGGTTAGCTGGGAAGATCTTCAGTGACTCTCCCAGCTTATTCAGTTATCCCTTCCACATCACGACCTTCTCCATCATGGCTTTGATACATAAGAAATTAAATTGGCAGGGGCATCTAGGTGGCGCAGTGAATAGAGCAGCAGCCCTGGAGTCAGGAGGACTTGAGTTCAAATCTGGCTTCAGACACTAGCCATATAACTTTGGACAAGTTACCCCAATTGCCCCTCCAAAAAGCAAAAAAAAAAAAAAAAAGAAATTAAATTGGAATTTTTTTGGTAGTTTTGCAGAAGCTACAGATAATATGCAAAGGTCAGCAGATGACACAGAAAAAGTTTAGAAACTCAGAAATGCATAATATACATATACATACATACATACATATGTGTATATGTATCTATATAATTGTATAATTTCAACTCAAATTTTACAATAAGGTACTATAAATAATCCATAAAAGAAAAAGAAAAAATTCAGACTTCCTCACTGTTACAAAGGAAGGCCTAAATACTCTTTTCTAGTCTATTTTATTATTACAATTTATACCCTGTTCGTTACTGCTAACCTGGAGTAATAGGTGTTCTTTTATCTGTCTGCCCTCTCCTACTTCTATCCACTGTTCTGTGGGACTGGAGTCGGGGAGATCTGAGTTCAAATATGGCCATAGAAGATCACTAGCTGTGAACAAGGCTTTTAACCTGTGCTTTCCTCGACTGTGAAGCTGGAATAATAACAGCACCTACCTCACAGGGCTTGTGAGCATCAAAAGAGGTGATTTCTGTAAAGTGCTTAGCACAGTGGCTAGTGCGTTTGTAGGGACTATATTAATGCTTATTTCCATCCCCTTCCTCCTAAACTCAGCCCAAGGTCACATTCACTTTTTTTTTTGTTTTGGCTAGCATAGATTTCTTTTGGCAAAGTGGATAGAGCACTGGGCTTGGAATCAGGAAGACTCATCTTCATGAGTTCAAATCTGGCCTCAGATAGTTACTAGCTTTGTGACCCTGGACAAGTCACTTAACCCTGTTTGCCTCCAATTTCCCCATCTCTAAAAAGAGCTAGAGGAGGAAATGGCAAATCATTCTGTATTTCTGCCAAGAAACCTCCAAATGGTTACAGGAAGTCAGACACAACTGAAAAATTATTTAACATCACTCTTTGATTTGTATGAATTTGTAATCACTAAAACACACCTCTCTTTCAAATTGTTGTTTTACCCCTATATTCCACTTATAAAATTGAATTTTTTCAACCCATTTCATCCCTACAAAATTTCCTCTCATTAGATTCAGCCAACACCTGTCAAATCTTTTTGCTTCCCAGCTTTGTCAACCAGTATGTTAATTACTTCTCCCAGATTATGTCACCTGCAAATCTGGTTAGCATATTATCTGCCCATTTACAAGACATCAATGACACTATTAGACAGCACACCACCAAGTATAACTCATTCCATTGGATACCTGTCTCCAAGTTAATATCAGACCATTCATGACTATTCCTTTCTTTAAGAAGCTTTTCCTAGGCCTCCTTAACCTTAGTGCCTTCCCTAGGTTAATTATCTCCGGTTTATCCTGTTTGTATCTTGTTTGTACAGAGTTCTTTGCATTCTGTCTCTCCCATTAGACTGTGAACTTCTTGAGAGAGGTAACTGGGTTTTTGTTTTGTTTTGTTTGCCTTCCTTGTATGCCCACTGCTTTGCCCAGTGACAGGAACATAATAGGTCCTTATAACTGCTTATTGACTTGATTTGACTTTGGATTTAGTCATTCAAACTAGTTCTGAAATGACTTAAATATATAGCCTATATAAGACAACTCCAAAAGATTCATGATGGGAAGGGATATCCACATTCAGAAAAAGAACTACAGAGTCTGAATGCAGATTGAAACAAACTACTTGTACTTTCTCTTTTGTGTTTTGTTTTGTTTCATTCCTTCTTTCTCGTTGTTTACTCCATTGGTTATAATCCTTCTTTCCAATTTGACTAAGGCTTAATGTGAAGGTATCTGTAGAACCTATATCTGATTGCATGCTGCCATGGGGGGGTGGGGGTAGGGAGGAGGAGAGGGAGGGAGAGAATATTTGGAACTCCAAGGGATTGTGGAATTGAATGTGGTAAACTAAAAGTAAATAAATAATTTTTAAAAAACAAAAAACAGATAAACATTTTTTAAAAATAAATAAATATATAGTCTACTTTTTTCATCTTTTCTACAACAATAGCATGAAAAACTTTATCAAATGTTTTGATAAATTGTAGATTAAACTATGGTTATGGTATTCTTTTAGTCTACCAATTTAATAATGTTAAAAAAGAAAATAAGATTAGTCTGACATGACCTGCTCTTTATCAAACCATGCTGGGCCTTTGTGATCACTGCTTATTTTTTCTATCTTTTCACTAACCATGGCTTGGTAGAATAGGAAATAGAGCCTAGAAAACTGGAGTCAGGAGGTCTCAGAACCTCAGTTCAAATATAACCTTAGACATTTACTATCTGTGTGACCCTGGGCAAGTCATTTAACCACTATCTGCCTCAGTTTTCTCTTCTGTAAAATATGAGCAAGAATAGTATGTCCCTACCAGGGTTTTTGTAAGGATCCTCAAATGAGGTAATACAGCTTTCCCTTCCACATCTTGACTTTTCTGATCACGGCTTCCATATGTCAAGGGTCAGCATAAGAAATTAAATGGGAATTTTTGGAGAGTTTTGTGGAAACCACAGATGACACATGAAGGCAAGCAGATGACAGAAAAAGTTTAGAAACTCAGGAATGCATAAAATATATGTATAGTAGTATATAATATCAACCTAAATTTTACAATATGGTACTGTAAATACCCTATAGGAGAAGAAGAAAAAATTTAGACTTCTCAGGTACGAAAGGAAGGCAAAAAAATTTTACACAGATTTTCCAGATTGCAAGGTGCCTCACCCCTAATCCTTTCAATGTAGAAGAGATAATTTCATTTGTGAAGTGCTTTGCAAACCTTAAAGCACCATATAAATGTCAGCTAATATTACTTATTATTGGCACAAAAGTTGATGGCCTATAGTTTGCATGTTTTAAGCATTGCTTTAAAAAAAATTGGGGCAGGAAGTACCCTTCTTCAATCTGCAATAGTTCTTTCATTCTCCACAATCTTTTGAAATTCTAAGTTGGTTGGTGAATTTCCTCTGCATCTATTTCAGTCTTTCTGACCTCTTCCCTTTTCCTCTTTGTTGGAATCATTTCAGGCTCCATTTGTAGAACTTTATCCTTGAGCGCTTCTAAAGCAATCTTGTTCCTAGTAATCTATCTCTTTCTCTTTGTATTTCTCATGATGCTTTGTCCTTGACATATTTTTCTTTGTACCATACTTATTTGTATACCTATCTGGCTTATCTCACCCCATTAGACTGTAATGGGAAGTTACAGTCCTTGAGGTCAGTGACTGGCATGTTTCATTTTTGTATCTTCAGCACCTAACCTTGTAAGCTCTTAATAAATGTTTGTTAAATTCAATTGAATTATTGGATTGAAGGTCCTACAGGAACCGGACACAGGATAAGTACCCAAACAGAGGGGAGATAGGAGCATACAAAGGAGTACTGGAGGGCAGATATGAAAAAGCTAAGAGTAAATTTATATATGTCTCATTTTTGCCTAATAGTGTCCCTATTACAATAAATGCAGGTAGCCAACTGATTAAAAACACAAGTCTTATGAGTCAGGGAGATATTCAAAGACCATATTTTTCAAATCAAAATTTGGGAGACTCAATCAGAGGACTGCCTTTGCTGCCACAGTTACTTGGGCTTTTGTGTTAGGGTATTCAGTTCAGTGCTTGAAAGCTTTAGAATTATCACATTGCAGCCCACATTATACCACCTGCATAGGTGTAATATAGTAGGTCCACAGCAATAGCAGTCATTTACAGAAGATGGGTCTAATCGGCCTGGCTTTTTGTGAGTAATCCCAAAGTTTCTTCAGACTGTAATTCTGCATGTTTTATTGCTCTCAATCTTTTGTGACTCACAGATATTTTTATTGTAATTCTTACTAACCTGTTTCATTGAGTTTGATGAAATAGTAGAATTTCCAGGTCATTGTGATGGTTTATAGGGACAACAAAGCAAATTATTTGAAATTGGCATTGTGCTGTTGCTACCCAGAGAAAGCTCCCAATGAAACAGAAATGACATAGATTGAATATTTTAATATTCATGTGTAAGGAATATAGTAATTTTGGTTGCCCACAGAAAGCAGAGCAAAGGTCATCAGCTCTACATGGTCCTTTTCAATCTTGCTCTCAAGTTGACTCACATAAACCAGAGGCTTAATGGGAGTTGAAAGAAATCTCTCCACAATTCCTTCGTAGTTTTGCTAAGGGAGTCTCTGGAACAATTTCTTGAAGGGACCCAAACTTCTAATTCTGTAGAGCCATAATGAAGAATATTTTCATGTAGGGCAAAAGCATATTGGGTGGGGAGAATGGGGAAAAAGCAGCACTTAGAAGGCTGTCTAATCACGGGTTTAGTTGTGCTGAAAGAGAGATGGATCATTCTCTCTTTCAACATGATGGGACCTGAGGTTAACACAGGTAGGTAGAGGACTATGAGGCAAGCTGTTAAGAGGAGTCTCTCCTATCGAGGAATTTTGGTTCCCCCTGTATGTCAGTATCCTAGAAAAAAGCACTATTCATCCCAGATAGTTATAACTCTGTGACCCTGAGGTATAAACTTAAAAGGCATTTTAGGCCATAATTCAGATAAGAATTCTGGCTGAGAGTCCAAGTGGCAGTGGTTCAAAGTGTGGCATAAAGGAGTTCAAAATATCTAAAGACAGACTTGTGTAAGATGGAAGTAGAAAATAAAAGGAGTAGTTCAGAGGAGACTGTAGCAGAAAGAAGCTCATTAGAAATACTAGCTTGTATCTCAGTGACCTGCATATACATGATCAACAATCTAGAAGTCACCAGAAGTTCCTTCTACTACTTGGGAACATCTTCCTTTACATGGTGAGAGTGGGAAGAGACTAAGAATGGGGGAGAAAGGAGAATGGTAGGGTTGGTATAAGCTGGGTAAGCTACTGCCTAGAATCACCTTGAGTTTCCCTCAAATCCCCACATCCCACTTATTACCTTACTCCAGTGTTGATCTAGGCAGGATGCTGGGGTGGGGGGGTTGAAAGAAAGGTAAATTTCCTCCATTACTGGAGAAATATCTAGCTTGCTAATTTCAACTATCTATCTAGTTGTCTCTCCATCTTTCCAACATCCATCTATCCATCCATTTATTTATCCTCTATCTATCTATCTATCTATCTATCTATCTATCTATCTATCCCCTAACTTCTCTTCTGAGCTCCAGTTTCTTATCACCAACTGACTTCTGGACATCTTGAGCTAGATAACCTATAGACTCAACCTGTCTTGACCAAACTCAACCTGTTCAAAACAGAACTCATTATCTTTTTCTCTCCCTACCCCAAATCTTCCCCTCTTCCATACTTCCCTATTACTGTGGAGGACATCACCATCTCCCATTTGCCCAGGCTTATCACCTTTATGTCATCTTGGATTTCTCTACCCGGTGGATTCTCTCTCACCCCACACATATCCAACCTGTTTCTACATCTTGTTATTTATAGCTTCACAATATCTCTAGTTTATTCCTCCTTTCCTCCACTCATACAACCACAAACCCTAGTTCAGGTCTTTGTCCCCATTTGCCTGGATTATTGCAATAGTCTTCTAATTGGTTTCCCTACCTCAAGCCTTTTCTTACTCCAGTCCATCCTTTGTGAAATAGTTAAAATGATTTTCCTAGAGTGTAAGTCTTTGTCACACATGTTCCCCACCCCCAGTGAGCACCTGTAGCTTCCTATTGCCTTGAGGATTAAATATAAACTCCTCTACTTGGCATTTTAAGCTAATCATACCAATGACCCCTTACTACTTTTCTAAAGGTTTCTCATACTTTAACTTACTCCCTTCCAGGCATTCTACAGTCTAGCTACACCGGGCCACTTGCAGTTATGCAAACACTACCCTCTAAGTCTCATTTCCACATCTTGGCAGTTGCTATTTCCCCAAAATACTTGGAAGGCTTTGCCCCTTCACATCCCCCCTCTCAGTTTACCAGGCTTCCTTCAAGACTCAGCTCAAATCCTGTTTTCTATAGGAAGCTTTTCCCAATACCTCCAACAGTTAATGACTTACCCCTTTAGATTCCCTTCTCTCTTCTCTGCATGTAGGATCTATAAACCTAGTTATCTATGTTTTCTTCCCCATTAGAATGTATACGCCTTGCAGGCAAAGACCATTTTTGTCTTTCTGTATATACTAAGTACTTAGCATGGTGCCTGGTACGTGGCATGCCATATTTAATAAATGCTTATTGATTTACTGACATCATTTAGTAGTTATGTATAATTGTTTTTCCCCATAGGATTTGTGGGGGAGCAATTATTGGTAAAAGAGAAGAGAGGAATAAGAATGGACCTTTTTACTCCCTACCAGTTTCTTCTTTATTTACTTTAATACTTCAGAAGATTTATAATTTAATTGGTGTGCTTTGATGGGTGGGATAGGCCTCACAACTTGCCCTTGCCTTAGATCACAGCTTTCTAGACTATGGAGCTGGAGGCCCTTTGGGGGTGAGGGTGGGGGTAGTATGAAGCAACAGTCAAAATTATTGGGTATGTTAGAGTATAATTCTCACATGAATGTATGCACTTTTTTCAATGAAAACAAAGTTCAAATCAAAGTCAACAAAAATGAAACTAACACAGCAAATTCCGGCAAACTAAGAGAGAATACAGCTGAGTGAATATTTAATATGGTATGTACAAACAAAGGCAAATTTGAGTTGGCTAGCTTTGATTCTCCACACAGACAAGCTCTGCCACCAAAACTATCAGCTAGCATAGGCTCATGATACAGATAAGCTGTGTCATGAAAATTATTTATGAAGATTGTTATATAAACACTGTGTTTGGAGATACAATTTTTAGTTTAAAAATGGGGCATCACTATAATAAAGTGTGGAAATCTCTGTCTTAGCAGATGATCTCTATGAATTGCTTTGGTAAAAAGAATATATATGTACATATACACATGTACATATATATATATATATATATACATACACACATCTATATATATGAAGTTAGTATCCCTTGAAGTAGCAAGACTGGACCTCAGTTGGCAGTCCATCTTCTGGCACCATATTTAAATCCTTTTTAGCTTAGTGAGACCTTACAAAGGAGCTATGTTCCACTGACATTGCCTCCAAGAGCCTGAGGTTATCTCCTTGATGAAGCATCAGAGCAGGAGTTTATCAGAGGTTCCCTTTGGTTTACTTGTAGTAACAAATCCTCTGAGGTTCACAAAGAATTCTATCTGATCTGTTTTTCAGTGATCTGGGAAAAGAAAGAGGTCTTGCTTGTTAACAACAAGTAATGTTAGTATAAAGGATAACAGACCAACCCTTTGAGGCCTAAATAGGAAAAGAAAGATGATGGCTAGGAGACCAAGAGGAATCAACATACCATAGCAGAAAGTTTGCTGGGACTGGGAGTCATAGGAACTGGTTTCAAATCCTGGCCCTGCCCCCTACCTGTGTGATGTTGGACATTTAACTTCTTTGGGGATCAGTTTCCTTGCCTATAAAATGAAATGGATGGGCTAGATGACTTTGAAACCCCCTTCTAGCTCTAAATCTTTGATCCTTCAGTGATCAGGGTTTATATTGCAGGAGACCCTGGTATCCCTCATAGTTGCTCAGTCCTGCCCACATGGAGGACACAGTCATCCCATGTGATTAATAGTATGTTTCAGTTTTCTCAATCCACAGAATGGATCCCTATCATACAACACACCTTACTGGATGTTTGTAAAGAAAGGCTTTAGCATTTGAGCTATATAAATGCAAGGTATTATTTAAATTAGAATATTCTTGTGAAATGCAAATAGCTTAATTTATTAATTAATAGTCCCTAATTTAGGGAGAACATGCTGAGCAAACGCGTTTTGGGGTTGAAGTGTAAACAAAGGCTAATTTCTAAATTTTCTCATTGCTGTTTATCATTTAAACTCTAATTCTTTTTTTTGCTTTTAACTTGACACATAGGGCTCTCAGTCAGTGGCTAGTTTACAATGTACCAACCCCTTCTTCCCTGCATCTAGCGGTTCTCAATAAAGATGGCTTTAGCTGAAGCTTTATGTAAAAACAGAAGGCCTTTTCAAAGCAACTTTCGTGAATTTTATAATATAGCTCAGCGCCCTTGATGCCGAAAGTCTGGTGGTTCTTCTGCGTGATTCTGTAGCCCTTTAGACCCGCAGAGTACCCAGAAAACTGGAACCGTGTTCGGTACACCTGGCACTCAGAGTGCCACGCCCATCCGAAGGTTAAGATCCAATCCGAAGGCAACCCAAGATGACTGGCTTGCTTATTGAGCAATAACAGCCTGCAATAGTGGGTGGCCGTTCCATCCCTCCGAGTCCCCGCCTCCCTTTCATTCTGAAAGAAAGGACCTTTGCAGAGAAGTCCAATGAGAAGCGTAGAGCCCGAGAACGACGTCTTGAACCCCGCCTCCCATCCACCGCCCCTCCTCCCTGACCCCGCCCAAGTAGGACTCTGCAGCTTCGGGAGGAACAACACACCAATCGAAGAGCGCCCTGTGTAGGATTGACAACAGCCTGCCCAATCCCTTGGGCCAGAGCGAGGGCGACACACGCCCCTGCCTGTACCCCTCCATCCTTGCCCCCCCCACCTCCTACCCTCAGCGGGGGGTCGGAGCTGCTTGCTGGGAGCCTGTGTGGGGTTGGGAGCGGGCGGTGGCGACGACTGCCCCGGGCTTTGGTCACTGACTCGGGGAGTCGAGTCCGAGTCTCTGTCCGCAGGATTTGGAGGCCGGCAGCAGTCCAGCTTCGCCCGGGTCGGTCCCCCGCCTCCGTCCGTCCGGGGGTCGCCTCGGCAGCTCCCCGCTAGCGGCCGCGCCCCTCGGCCGCCTCCACCCCGGGCCGGAGGAGCGGCGCTCCCCTCCCCCTCGGCCGTGGGGCCGCCGCCCCCGGAGGGCGGGCTGGGGCTACTCCGATGGCCCCCGGCTCCTAGCCGGGGGAGGAGGGGGCTGGGCGCCTCCGGGACCGGGGCTCAGCGCGGCGGCGGCGGCGGCGGCGGATGCAGACGGCCGCGGGGGGGCCGTGAAGGGGCGGCCGCCGCCTCCTGCCCCCGCCGTCCCCCCTTCGCTCAGTCCGTGTTCTCCGCGGCCGGCGGGGCCATGTCCGGGGTGGTGAGGACCCTCAGCCGCTGCCTGCTGCCGGCCGAGGCCAGCGGGCGGGAGCGCCGGGGCGGCGGCGGCAGCGGCGGCGGCAGCCGGGACTCGGAGCGGGAGGCCCGGCGGCGCAGCCGGGAGATCGACGCGCTGCTGGCCCGGGAGCGGCGGGCGGTGCGGCGCCTGGTGAAGATCCTGCTGCTGGGGGCGGGCGAGAGCGGCAAGTCCACCTTCCTGAAGCAGATGCGCATCATCCACGGCCGCGAGTTCGACCAGAAGGCGCTGCTCGAGTTCCGGGACACCATCTTCGAGAACATCCTCAAGGTGAGGGGCGCCCCGCTGGGGGGGGGGGGGCATCGCCTTCCTTCTGCTCACGATGAGGGGTGGGGGGCGGACCTGTCCTGCGGGTCCCACCTGGTGCAGGTGAGGCGGGGCCCGGGGGGCCGGGCGCCCTCCGGACGCGGGTGAAGTGATGGGAGAGGCTTCACCTGGTCTGGCCGGCCACAGAACTCTCCCGGTAACCCAACTGAGGCGGAGAGTGTAAGTGACTTGACCAGGGTCACACAGCTGGGTGGCTGTGTTCGAACTCCTGCCTTCTTGGACCATCCTCGAGGCTTTCCTCAGAGCCAGAGACTTCGGAATGTGCTAGGACTGAGCGCCGGGTTTGGCCAAGGGTCAGAAAGACGTGGGTTCGAATATGGGCCCTGATAGTGTTTAAAAACATCAGCTGCGGAACTCCAGAAGCAGGCTTTAAGTGGTGTGACCGTGGGCAAGTCACTGATCCTTTCTAAGCCTCAGTCTCCCAATTGTAATATGGGGATAGTGATGGCTCAGACCTGCCCCATGGGCATACGGAAATCCAGGTGCGTCGCAAACTTTAAAACGCCACAATAAATATTTATGTTCCATTTAAGTGAGAGTGCATATGGTTATTTTTGTTTGGGGTCTATAAGGAAACTTGACGTCCTATATTTTTACAACTCAGACTCCCTTTTCTTTGCTGTCACCAAAAAAATAGCCTTTTTCTTTCAGTGTCCTGAGGATGCTGTAGTGTGGATGGTAAATCTGGCCATGGTTTGTGCTTTTGGTGTGTTGATCTTAGGGGTTGGAGAGACCATGACTGGACTTCTAAAGGAAAAACCACATTGGGAACGTGGGGTCGCAAACCTCAGCTGCATGATGTCTGTGGCTTTCCCACTCCACCCTTCAGAGTCTTCAGTCCACACTGATGAGGGGGAAGTTGTTCTTGCTCTTTTCAGGAGTGAGCTATAAGAAAAAGCCCCAGAACTGTTTCAGTGTTATCCAGTGTTAAAAAGGGTCACAGAGAACTTGGGGAAAGGCATTGAGTGGATGCAGTTGACCTTTCTCTACTTGGGTATAATCATTGGCTTACTTTTTCTCTCCTGATTTTTAAGTGGTCAGATTTTCAGGCCTCAAAATTATCTTTTTGCTCATTGTGGAAGTAGGGGGAAGGGAATGGGAACAGAGACCTGAGGACCCAGAGAAGCATTGCGAAATTAGTTACTCCAAGGAGCTAGCCTGCTGTCCTGGAGGCCATGGATTTTATCTCGCATTTAGAATTTTAGAACTGGAGATGTCTTTAGAGATCATTTAGTTTAATCTTCTCATTTCTCATAAGGAAACTGAGATCTAAGATGACTGACCTTTTGAAGGTCAGTCTAAGTGGCACAGCCATGTCTAGAATAGGTCTCTTGACTAGTTCAGTGATTTTATTAGACCGTGTTGTTTTTCTTTATAGACTTATTAGAAAAATTTAGAAATTGATAGAAAAAAATAGAGGAAAAACTGGCAAATGCCCCTTTTCTTCTTTCCCTTTTTCAGAAGACTAAAAGTTTAATTTAGAACTTTTGTCAAGTATTTAAATATTAAGGATAGTTGCTTCTAATATTTAGGGTAGGGATAGAGTGTGTATTTGGAAAACTACCATTTATTTCTAGGAAAAATGTATTTGATTTTCTTTTCCAGCCAAAACTGTTTGCCTTTTAACAGTCATACTCAATATAAATTATGCCTCCTTCCTGAATTGAAAAAGCAAGACCGAGGCATTTGATTTAGGTTAAGGGGAACTTAGCATCTCCCAGTTTCTTTAAACTAAGGAGGCCACTGGCAATGTAAATATTACAGATATGTCTTTAAAAATAAGCACTCTTGAAAATGACAATTATAATTTTAAATGAGTTTTAGACAGTCTTTACCAATTTATACAAAACATTAACTTTTACTTTTGTTAACTTTATTTTTTTTTAAGCAGAAACATTCCGTGGTAACCACACAGGTCTTTCCTTCCCAACTTTTATGTAATTGTAGTTCCACTTTAGATTAAACTTTAGCTGTTCAACAAGAGAAGAATGGCTTAGAATTCTACTTTAAATTTAGAACACAATACATGGGGCATCTCATTACTGAGGAAGAGATGTTTTTTTAAAGCTTTTAACCGTGGGTTTTGCAGTTATTCAGAATAATATTAGTGTTTGCAAATACTGTTGGAATTTCTGTGACTGAATTATCTAGTTATTTCAAAGGAACAACTAATTTGATTGCTCCCAACTTTGTACATTAAATCAGCTGATTATGCGAATGTCATGTAAACCTGACCCCAGTCTATCTCCTTGTCCTCTTTTTATACTATCATAAGCAAAATCCTCTACTTTTAAAGAACCTATTAAGGAACATAATGCCTAAAAGCGAATGAATTGACCTTATACAATTGACTCAGGTTTTTAAAAAATTGTTTTCTTTAATTCTGAGCTGTTTTTATAACTGCATTTTCTCTTAAAGCATCTGTGTCACAGCAAGTTACAACACCTTTGGGATAAAAGACAACTGTTGCATTTTCCAATACAAGGTTTCAAATATCAGTTCTTAGTGGCCCCTACCCAGACATAGCCCAGATAAAATTTTTGGTCAAGAATATGAAATAGATCCACCTGCTTTATTTTAAGCATATTAAAAAGGAAACTAATTGAACCATTTCAGTTTGCCTATTTTAAGTAAAATGTCTATGTGTTACACTTTATTCAGGATACAATTAGAATGATTATGAATTAGTGTTCTATATCATTACTGAAAAATGAGAAATTGCTGTAGTAGTATCCACTATAACTTAACTATTAAAGACTTAAAAAACTAACATTTACTGCCAAAAAGCAAAAAGGAAAAGTTCTGTCAAAGCAAGCAAAGGCAATACCATTACATAGATTTTGGTAGTTTGCTCCTCCAATATTTTTGTAAAAATAGGTTGAATTTGACTTGGCAGTGAATTACCACCACATTATAAGTATACTTCATGTTAAATTTCAAGACTTTTTAAAAAAATTGGATTTGTCCAATTTTATTATCCTTTATTAACCTATCATCAACAAACACTACCATTTCACTTTACAGAGAAGAGCTAAAAAGAATGCATATGAAACTGTGAACACTGGTTATGTAGTTTATTTTTTTTAAAGCATACAATACATTTAACAAGGTAATGATAAAATTGCCCTCTTTAAATTCTCTTCTTAATTTTTTCTAATTTAAAAAAAGTCTTATTAGTTTGTTTGGGGTTTTTTTTGCATCTTTAATCCCTATCCACTAACTTATCTAACCCCTTTGTAACAAATATGTAGAATCTGAAAATGCCTGAAAATATGTCTCATTCTTTACCCGTAGGCCATCATCTCTCTACTAGCAGGGAGAAAGTATGCTTGCTTAACCATAAGTCTTCTGAATCCATGACTGTTCACTGTTTAAAGTCTTTTAGAGTTGTTTTTGTTTTAAACTTTATGGTCATCTTGTAAATTGTTCTCCTGGTACTGCTTATTTAGCATCAGTTCATGTAAGTCTTCTTAAGCCTTTCTAATGCTTCATATTTATCATTTCTTTCAACACAGTATTTTGTTATATCTGTATACCATAATTTGTTAACATTCAGTTGATGGACATTCACTTTGCTTTTAGTTCTTGGCTTTCCATGATTTTCCATGACTGCACATGTAGATTCTATATCAAATTGCTTGCCTTCTCAAGGAGAAAGGAAGAGAGGGAAGGAGAGAATTAGGAACTCAAGATTTTAAAAAACAGATGCTAAAAATTTTTGTTTACATGTAATTGAGAAAAAGATCTAAAAACAAATAAATGCATTAAAAAATAATTTCTAGCTTCAAGGCTCATATAAAGTATCAGCTGTTGAGTCAAATCTTCCCTGATCTTCCCCTTCAATGGTAACTGGTCTCCCTCTTTACCTATCAAAAAATGCTTTGAATATTTTTGCATATTATCAATCATTTCTGACCTCTTAGGGAGTATATGCTCATTAGTGGTATCTTGGGGTCCAAAGGGGTGTGTATGTATGTATATGTATACATGATACATCCAATTAAGTGACTTTTTGAGTATAGTTTCAAATTGATTTCAAGAGTGGTTGGACCAATTTACAGGTCTACCAACAGTACATTAGTATGTCTTTTCCTTTAATAGCCCTGCCAACAATTGTGATATTTGTGGCTCCTCATCTTTGCCAATCTGATGAATAAGAGGTGGCATTTCCCTTCTTATTAGTGATTTGCAGCATTCTTTCATATGGTTGTTGATAGTTTGCATTTCTTTTTTTTGAAAACTGGCTTAATCGTATCTTTTGACTACTTAACTATTGGGGAATAAGTTCCATTATCTGTAAATATTTTGAAATCCTTTTAGACATAAAGAAAACTGTATATATTAGTCTTTTTTTTCTTTTTCTTTTTTGCTTTTTGGAAAGGGAAGGTAGGGCTATTGGGGCTAAGTGACTTGCCCAAGGTCACACAGCTAGTAAGTGTTAAGTGTCTGAGGCCGGATTTGAACTTGGGTCCTCCTGATTCTAGGGCTGGTGCTCTATTCACTGTGCCACCTAGCTGCCTCTATTAGTCTAGTTTTAAGGTACTTTGTGGTGAGTGCTCTACATTATTCCTTCATGAAAATACTCTAGCACTACCTTGTGTATGAAGCCTTTCCTGGCTGGTTCCTTCCCCTGCTAATGTTCTCACTCTCCAGCTGCTCTGTATTAAGTACTTTGTATTTAATGTATTTGTGTTTATTCTTTTTTATATTTATTCTCTACATATTTCTTTGTGTTTTTAATGTTTCTCCTGTTAATGTAAACTCCCTGTGAGGAGGGACTGTTTCATTAATTATATTTATATCCCCATCACTTTGGGCTTCAGTTTCCTCAATTATAGAATGAGAGAGTGAATTAAGATAGTCTCTGAATCCCTTCTAGTTCTAGATCTATGACCTCAAATTTGGAAATCAGTAGGTAAGGAGGGAAACCACAGTTATCATTGACGGGGAAGATTTGACTCAAGGGTTGATACCTTAGGTAAAGCCTTGAAGCTAGAAATTATTTTTTAAATGCCTTTATTTATTTTTAGATTTTTTTTCTCAATTACATGTAAACAAAAATTTTTAGCATTTGTTTTTTAAACTCTTGAGTACCTAATTCTCTCCTTTCCTCCCTTCCTTTCTCCTTGAGAAAGCAAGCAATTTGATATAGAATCTACATATGCAGTCATGGAAATCATTTCCATATAAACCACTATGCAAAAGAATACAGGCCAAACAAAAAAAATCAAGAATAATAAAGTTTCGGGGCGGCTAGGTGGTGCAGTGAGTAGAGCGCCGGCCCTGGAGTCAGAAGGACCTGAGTTCGGATCCGGCCTCAGACACTTAAGGCACACACAAACAAAAACCTATACGTGTGACCTCGGGCAAGTTACTTAACCCCAATTGCCCTCCAAAAAGGCAAAAAAAAAAAAAGAATAATAAAGTTTTAAAAGTATGCTTTATTTATATTTCAGCTCCATCAATTCTTTCTTTGGAGGTAGATGGCGTTTTTCATCTTAAGTCTTTTGGAATTGTCTTGGATTATTGTATTGCCGAGTCATTCACAATGATTACCATACAATATTGCTGTCACTGGGTACTCTCCTTGTTCTCCTCATTTCACTTTGGGTCAGTTCATGTAAGTCTTCCCAGATTTTTCTGAAACCATTGTACTCGTCATTTCTTATAGCAAAATAGTATTTCATCACAATGGTATACCACAAAGTGTTCAGCCATTCCCCAGTTGATAGGTATTCCTTCAATTTCCAATTCTTTGCTATCACAAAAAAGAGCTGCTTTAAATATTTTTGTACACATAGGTTCTTTTCCTTTGATGTCTTTGGGGATACAGATCTAGCAGTGGTGTTGCTGGGTCAAAGGATATTTTATAGCTTTGGGGGCATGGTTCCAAATTCCTCTCTAAAATGGTTGGATCAGTTCACAAGTCTTCCAGCAGTGCATTAGTATCTCAGTTTTTCTACATCTCCTCCAACATTTGTCTTTTTCCTTTTCTGTCCTATGTGGCAATCTAATAGGTGTGATGTGATATCAGAGTTGTTTTCATTTGCATCTCTAATCAATACTGATT
This sequence comes from Gymnobelideus leadbeateri, assembly GCA_011680675.1. NCBI lineage: Eukaryota > Metazoa > Chordata > Mammalia > Diprotodontia > Petauridae > Gymnobelideus > Gymnobelideus leadbeateri. The sequence continues at coordinate 419,450 of WOXC01000522.1, forward strand.
TAGATTTCATATGACTATAGATAGCTTTGGTTTCTTTTGTTTTGTTTTTGCTTTTTTTTTGGAGGGGGGAAGGTAGGGCAATTGGGGTTAAGTGACTTGTCCAAGGTCACATGGCTAGTTTTGTGTTAAGTGTCTGAGGCCAGATTTGAACTTAGGTCCTTCTGACTCCAGGGCCAGTGCTCTACTCACTGCGCCACCTAGCTGCCCCTAATGACTCATATTCTTATAAATTTGACTCAGTTCTGTATATGTTTCAAAAATGAGGCCTTTATCAGAGAAACTTGATGTAAAAATTTTCCCCAGTTTACTGTTTCCCTCCTAGTCCTGGCTGCCTCGGTTTTTTTTGTGCAACCTTTTTAATTTGATGTAATCAAAATTATCCATTTTACAGCCTGTAATGCTCTCTATCTCTTCTTTGGTCTGTAAATCTGACTGGTTAAATAGTCCATGTCCCCCTAATTTGCTTATGATATTATCCTTGATGTAGCCATTTTGACCTTATCTCTGTGTATGATGTGAAATATTGGTCCATACTCAGTTTCTGCTAAATGGTTTTCTGGGAAGCTAGAGAGTCTAAGAGATGAGGTGAAGAGTGGGTGAATCTCAGGAAATAGGGATGTGCAAAGGCACAAGAGAGGACCTGTTAAATTCAGGGAACAGGGTACTAGGCTAGTTTGTCTGGAACCAGAGTGTGGGAAGGGAAGTAAAGCCAAGTAAGTCTGTAAAGTTAGAAACCAGATTGTGAAGGGCTATAAGTAATAGGCTAAATAGTTTGTATTTTATCTTAGAGACAGTAAGGAGCCAACTGAAAATTTTTGAGTAGGGGTATAGCAGAGTTAGATCTGCAGTTTAGAAATACTAATTTGGAATCTATATGGAAAATAATTGGGAAGGAACATCTAGCACAAAGAGCTTTGGGTGTTAGGATTAAGTGAGCTTTCATTTCATCAGATTTGTTGGAAATAAATGGTATATACATCTAACTTAAATATAACTTACTTGTAACAGGCTTTATGATTGTATGAATGACTAATTTAGATTTTTTTTGTTTGCTTTTTTTTTATTAGAATAGCATTTCCTCCAATTGAGGAAACAAATTTCACTTTACAGTATATAGAAAAAGTTAAAATAAATTATAATCCACTAACATAAGGGCCCATTCCATTGCCAGAATGCTTTTAGATCCCTTCAGACAGAAAATTCTTGTAGTTAACCATAGATAATTCTGACCAATTTTCCAACTCCTAAAGAAACTTTAAAAAATCATTCAAAGATAGAGTTCATTTTTCCATTTATAACCTAAGATTATGATTTTCTGAAATGCACATCTTTTTCATCACTTTTAAAAGTTCTAAAAAAGAATAAAATTTACTTATGTTAAAGTGAAAAGGACATTAAAGGAACATCTGATGCCAAGGGGTCCAAGTCCTTTAAAATTCTTAATTTCTGAGCAACTTTTGTTTCTTTGTTCACACAAACAACTAAACTTATCATTGAACTATGTAGTGGATCTTGCATGCAGCTTTTTTAAAGCACAGAATCATAGGAACATATATTTAGAGGCCATCTAGTTTAGCCCCTTCATTTTAGAGATGAAGAAATTTGAGGGGGTCCAGAGAGTTTAAGCGACTTATCCAAAGTCACATAAATTGTAAGTGATGGTACAGGTGGGATTTGAACCTAGGTCCTTTGACTCCAAAGCCAGTGCTCTTTTCATTGTATCTTATTGTCTCTCAGAAGCAGAAATCTACTTCTGGGTCCTCTTTCTGTGTTTGGGAGAGCAGTAAGTTGCCTTCCCAGCAAATTTCACTAAACTAGCCAAATTTTACATTTGGACTTACTTGGGTGGTCCTTTTGTAATTCAGAGAACCCCTTTTCCTTTAGTTGAAAAATCCCCCCAAAAGTATCTGGTCATTTTTGGGGGGCTGTATGTATAAATTGGTCTTGTTCCACAACTTTCAGGTTTGGATTTTAGACAGTTTTAACAAAACCTGTTTAGGTTTAGCAGTATCTGACATTTAGTCATATTTATGTAAGTTGGAATAAAGCTGCACTTGGGTCTTACTGCTAACAGCTTGTAATTATTTTCTCCATTTCTCCATATTTAAAAGTATGGACATGGATAGGATATTTTAAAAAATGGAATTGGCTGTTTAAATTTGAGCATTAATCTGTAGATTTAATTGCAGGATGATCCTTAAGCCAGGGAAACTAATGATATGTAACAGATTTGGTATTAACTTACATTACCTGAATGGCAGTACTTCATTTTATTTTATACTAAAACTAATACAGAGGTGGCTGAAATTTAAACATGTTCTAAATTCATCACTTAAGGCAATTGTTTGCAGAAGATCCTAAGTGGCATTGTTAACCACTGTAATCTGGGAATTCTTACCCTGACGTTCCCAGGAAGTACCAAACTCTATGGCTTTTAGAAGTTGGAGACATCTCTTCTAGCTTCCACTGTCTCTGAGTGAACATCCTGGTATCCTAAGGGATGACTAGTGTGATTTTGCCCAGACAAATTTTGAGAAGAACTTGTGAGGTCATCTGGACTCCCATATTTTATTTACATATAGGAAAATTGAGGTTGTGACTTTCCTAAGTTCATGCAATTAGTAAATAACAAAACTGGAATTTGAACCAAGATCCTCGGACTCCAAATTCATTGATATTTCAGCTGTCCTGTGCTTCCTGTCAGAATATCTGTGGGTCCCCCACTTCCTGGAAAACCACATTTCTCCCTAAATCAGTTGTATTTTACTAAACATCAATTGGAATAATAGAATTTGCCACTCATGCAAACAGAAAGACATGCTTAACTATAAAATTCTGCTTTCTTTTACATAAAATTAATTACTTGATCAAGACAATACTTCCTGCTGCATGACTGTGCTCCTATAGCTTGTCCTAGACCCAGTCTTCTGGATTCTAGCACCTCCCAGTCCCTTTTATTCCCTCCCAAACTCTCCTCCTCTCCCTTCCCTCAAGCAGAGTGGCATAAAGCTCTGGCCTCCTTTGGAGTTTTAGGGTAGTTCAAGATGGGCAGCTCCATTCGGAGTACTGGAGTTTAAGGTTCCAGGGTTAGCCAGTTGCTCCAGGACATTTTTAGAAAAGACATAGTCCTGCCAGTTGTTTTCTCCATTCCAAGAACAAGCAAAGAGATTCACATAATAAAATGCAGTTCCTAAATGCTGTACCATTCATGACCTGAGGGCCTGGGTTGGGGATGGAGTTGGGGGGTAGTATTTGGCTAAGAACATTGCACTTAAATGAGGAAAATGGAATACTCTGGACGTTTTCATAGGATCATGTAGCCAGTGCTAGAAGGGACCTCACAGACTGCCTCACCCAAACCCCTCAAATGAGAAAAATGAGACCAAGAAGTTTAAATTATATGTAGTAAGCATCAGAGCTAGTGGTTCTTTCCGTGGTACTACACTTGCCCCTTCTATTGTAGGAGAATAGGTATTCTGGATAGATGGTTCATAAAATTATGAACAGTGCATTAGATATCAATATTTTGCTTATTTTTGGAGGGAAAGATTTCATTATAATAGAGAATTCCTGATTAGGAAGTTGCATTTTCCTGTGCAGATTGGTACCTACCCTTAGGGTTGCCTCCCCAGCACTGAGGAGGCAGCTAATATGCCAGACTCAGGCCCTGAAACCATCCATCCGGAGAGCTATACTCCTTTGGGCCATGCTTGCTTTTCTAGTCTCTCAATAGCTTACCATTTTGAATTGAGTTAAAAGTTTGAGGGTAGTACTCGTTTTGATTGCTTACATTACATTCACTGATAGGTTAGTCAGTGTGAACCTTTTTTTGCGTGTCTATCTGTGTTTAGGATAATGCTTAGGATGTGTCAAACAATATTTGCTTTTGTTATCTGGAAAATACAATCACTGTTTTAACCTTTAGAGTAACATATACTTGAAATGCTGGAAGTGCTACTTTGGTTCACCTTAATGAATCAGTCTGGAATTTGTTCTGGTTTAGGACTACATGACTTAACCTTGGCAGAGAAAGTTATGAAAATGTACTGTCTGGTTGGCCTGTAAGAAGTAAGGCTTTGAAAAGGGGTGGGCCTAAGTTTGTCTCACTGATCATTAGTATCATGAATACTTTAAATTTTGCTACTTACTATGATATTTCTTAATGGACTTAGAATCTTTATATGGTCTAAATTTATGTTATCCTTCAAGCTAAAATTAAAAGGGTACTGGGCTAAGCAATAGACCTAGAAACTTTTAAAAAAAATGGAAAAATGCTTTTGACGTCTAAGCCTATTACCACTAGAATGCTTCAGTTAAAAGAAGAATCACTCAGGTATTTGTGAGGAATGACCATATATCTGAAAGGACTTCAGAACCTAATGTAGGGGTCTTTTGAATATATATTCAAAGTCAGAGATGGGGTAAGAAGGCTATTTAAATTTCAAGATGCACCTTCTGATTTTAGTTTGATGCACGGTGATTTTTTCCCCCCTATTTGTTGATAGGGATAGATATTCATGTAGTCACATTAAGAACTTTTTTGATAAGTTTAGAAATAAATGAAACTATTTAATTTAAAATACTTCCATATACTCAATGATCCAGCTACACTGGCTTTCTTGCTTTTCCTCACACATGACATCCTTTGTTCTCAAGGTTCTGCTTACTTCATTCTGTGTCACTCTTATCTAGGATTCTTTCATTATCTCTTTAATCATTTCTCTTTTTTATTTAAAAATTATTTTAAAAATTTAATTCTTCCAATTGATAAGAATTATTTTCTCTCTCTTCCATTCCACCAAATGAACTCTCACATCATTTTGAATCCATCTATTCTGCCTTCTGGCAGGAGGCAGGTAGCAGACTTCATCTTCCTTTCTCTGAACTAAGACTTCTTATTGCATTGATCAAAGATCTAAGTCTTTCTAAGTTGTTTTCTTTATATAAATTATTCTCCTACTTCTGCTCATTTTACTTTTCATCAGTTAGTTAATACTTGTGTCCTCAGTTTCCTCTGAAACAATCCATTTTATGAAGTTTTTTTTTTTTTGGAGGGGCAGTTGGGGTTAAGTGACTTGACCTAGGTCACACAGCTAGTAAGTGTTAAGTGTCTGAGGCTGGATTTGAACTCAGGTCCTCCTGCCTCCAGGGCCAGTGCGCCACCTAACTGCCCCTATTTTGTGTTTTCTTACATGTTGTGATGATAATTCCATTACATTCATACCCCCCCAATTTGTCGGGCCATTTTCTAATTGATGGCTACTCTCTTAGCTTTCTTTTTTTTCCCTTGGACTATGAAAATAATTGTTATTAATATTTTTATGCATGAATTCTTGTCTTCATTCTTCTTTGGGGTATAACCTTAGTAGTGGCATTGCTGGGGCAAAATGTTATCTACAGTTTAATGACTTTAGGGGTATAGCTCCAAATTACTTTCCAGAATGGATAGACCAATGAACAGTTCCATCAACAGTGCATTAGTATGCTTGTTTTTCCATAACCTCCTCCTTGCAATTTCTTACAGTGCAGTAAAATTCTGTTATGTCTTCACATAACAAAATTTGTTCAACCATTGTCTCAATTGATAGGCACTCACTTAGGTTGTAGGGTTTCTAGGCCTTTTAAATTTGTTCTTCAGGATTAGGAAGGTTTTCCTTATGACTATTCCATTCCTCAACATTATCCTCTCTCTTGAGCTCCACCCCACCAAATCCTTTTGTATTTCTACATCAAACCTTTTGTTTCAGATAAGTGAAGTTCATGTGATTTCCACCCCTGCACCTCTTCTTCCATGTCTCTAAGGCTCTTCTCACACATCTCAATTATGAGGTAGCTCAGTTTCTGTCTCCCTTCTCCTCCTTTTTACACTGGTGTCTTCCTTGTCTTCTCTCTTTTCAGACTTCCAGAAGCTCATCCCTGTGTCCTCTGTTTCCCTTATTTCATTCTCTCAATACCCTTTGAATACATTTAAGTTTTCTTTTCCTCTGTTAGAATGCTAACATCATATAGTGCCTTCCTGTTGCTCAAATAAATTTCCCTTTCTAATTTCTCTTTTCTTTCGTTTTCATTTCAGAGTTCCTACAACACTATGACCTTTTTATCAGAAACACTTGAAAACTCTCTACTATATTAAAATCCATTTTTCCATTAGGATTATGTTCACCTTTGTAAAAGTAAGTTATTCTTGATTGTAAGCCTCTATCTTTTGCCTTTGGAATATGATATTCCAAGATCTTTAATTTTTTTTTAGAAGCTGCCAGGTCTCATATGATCCTGATTGTGGTTCCTTAGTACTTTGCTTCTTTCTGGATGCTTACAGTAGTTTTTCTTTGATGTGGGAACTCTGGATCTTGGCTATGAAATTCTTGAAACATTTCCTTTTGGGATTTCCATCAGGTTATCAGTGGATTATTTCTCTCTTTGTGCCCTGGTTCTAATAGGTCTGGACAGTTTTAATTTTGATTTCTTAAAATATAGTGTTTAAGTTTTTAAAAACATGGATAGTTTTCAGGGAGTCCACAATTACTCTTAAATTATCTCTCCTGGACCCATTTTTCACATGATTTGTTTTTGGTATCAGATATTTTACATTTTCTCTTTTTTTCAGTCATTGCTTTCTCACCTTGCTTAGGTCAACTTCTCCCTAAGGCTTTCTCTCTTTATTCTATATCTTGACTTCTCTTGGAGTCATTGATTTCTGTTTGGTCTATTCTAGTTTTTAAAAGGGAGACTGTGGCTTGGGTAAGTGTCTTTGCCAAGAAAACTCCAAGAAGACCCCAAATGGGGTCATGAAGAGGTGGACATGATGGAAATGACTGAATCATTAAATAATTTTTCCGATGTGTGTGCACATCTATATGTATCTTCTTAGATATACTCACATACTTTTTGCCTTGTGAATAACCCTAGAAAATATTCTCATGTGGTTTTGGAGTATGTGACCCTGAACATAGGGCTGAGATAGGGAAGATCATGAATTGCTTTGAACTTGTTGAGTTTAAGATTCCTATGAAGAATGAAATGAGCAGAACCAAGAGTACATTTTATACAGTAATAGCAGTATTGTTTTGAGAATGACTTTAATGAGTAAGTAATTTCGAATATTATAAATACCCAAATAAACTATAAAAGATACACGAATTATCTGAATTCAGAGAAAAAACTGATAAACATATATATATATATACATATACATATATATGTAGAGAGAGAAAGAATGAGAGATAAAGAATGAGAATGAAAACTTTTTAGAATTTGGATATAATGATAGCCATCTAGGGGGGAGGGAAGAAAAAAAGAGAAATCTACATGATAATTTTGTTGTATATTTGAAAAGAATAACAAGTTGTGCAAAGTAGATTTGCAGTTTTGTGTATAATCATTTTTATTGTACTATTAATGGAAATCCTTGTTTTATTCCATAAATTAAAAATAAAATTTTTAAAAAATGCTGTGGGACATCTAGTTTGAAATGCCCGATAGACAGTGATAGAGAATTGGAGCTCAGGAGAGAAACTAGGGTTGTATTATATCTTAGGATACATCTTCATAGAAATTTTAATAATTCCTTGGGAGTTGGTGAAGTCATCAAATGATAAACTATGGGCCTAGGCATGGGGCTTCAGTATACAGGCAACCTAACTGTCTTGTCCCTAGTAGAAGCTTTACATAAATGTTAGTTGAATGGAATAATTTTTTTTTGCTATTTAGTTTTATATAGAGAGTCAGTTAGCTAAACTGTTTGAGCAAGTACAGTGAAGGAACCCCAATAAAAATGATAATAGACTAAAGATAGTGTCCGCCTGGCATAGTAGAAAGATCGTTGCACAGGGAGTTAAGTGCCTGGATTGAGTTTTCTGTGTAATCTTGGGCAAATTATTTATTCCCTGTCTCTCCTTTGACCTGTAGGGGGAAAAAAAAGATCCTGGACTCAGAGCCTTGGGTCTTAGATCTTGCTTAGGTCAACTCCTCCCTAGGGCTTTCTTCTTTTACTTTAACTTCTAAAAATTCCAGATCTCTAAATCCAAATTCTAAGCACCCAGTTTTCCTAGTCTTGAAGGTCCTTGTGATTTCTTGGCTTGAGTTCAAAGATTCACTAAGCCTAATCTCTTAATTGTCTTTCTCCTGGAACTGCCACTAGAATTATATGCCTGGTTCTGGTATTTTCTCTTTTTTTCCTTCTCAGCCCTGTGGTCAGTGTCACATACTCCAAAACCACAGGAGTACATTTTCTAGGGTTTATTCACAAGGCAAAAAGTATGTATGTGTATCTAAGGAGGTACAGATATGCACACACAACAGAAAGATTATTTAATGTTCTTGTTTTTCAATCATTTCAATCATATCTGACTCTTCATACCCTAATTGGGGTTTTCTTGGCAAAGATTTTGGAATGGTTTGCCATTTCCTTCTCTAGTTCATTTTACAGATGAGGAAACAGGCAAACAGGGTGAAGTGATTTGTTCAGGTTCCCCCAACTGAGGCCAGATTTGAACTCAGGAAGATGTCTTCCTGACTCCAGGCCTGGCACTCTATCCATTGCATTTAGCTGTCCCTATTTAATGTTCGGTGGTACCTAATCTTTCCAGCCTTTGCCCTTAATAAAGTTCTTTATGGGTCTAGTTCAGTTTACTTGATCCCCACTTCTAGCCTTTGAGATTCATCTACCTGGGGACCCCAGATCAAGCACATTTACAAATCCCTTTTACAATTCTCTTTTAGACATTGGGGCTTTCTGTTATCAAGCATTTGGATTTCCACCCACATTATAATTAATAATTGGCTAACAGAATGTCTTCCTTCTCTCTACCCAAAGTGAGGAGGGGATTTTTTAAATGAAAAGATCATTTAAAGTTTTTTCATAACCTCCAAACTACAGTGGAATACTACTCTAAAAGCATAGAAAGGTCCATCACATTCCTCATTTATACAATAAAAAGGCAGAACTAAAGCATTTCTGATGTCCACGTGTGTGTATATATACAACACAGGAGGTTTGTTGTAGGGAAATAATTTATAAATTTTAAAGTTATGTGTTGTTATAAGAGTGACTTCATGAAATGCTTTTGAAAATGTGACAAGTTATTGTTCGCTGATGTGATAAAGGAGTAAAAATGTTATTTTAACACAAATTTTAAAAACAACTTGTGACAACTTGTTAGGTACCATATACTTAGGTACTTTCTATTAAAAACTACTTAGCTATTGAAGGTTGCTTTAGCCCTTTGTGTTCTTATTCTACTTTTGATCAAATTTATTAGAGTTTTGCTTACTTGAGTTCAAATCCTTCCTCAGGCACTAATTGTGTGACCCTGGTCAAGTTACTTAACTACTCTTGCATTCAGTCTTCTCAAGTGTAAGATGGGCATAATAGTAGCTCTTTTTTCAGAATTGTTAAGAGGATCAAATGAGATACTACATATAAAATGCTTTGTTAACTTTAAAACACTATAAATGTTAGCTTCTCCCTATTAAATGAACACAGAGGAGGCATCATATTTTTACATTTTCTAGTCTCCTATTTTTTTAAATATTGGCTTTGAGTTGTAGCTGTAATGCAAAAAACTGGAAATAACATTTGTTAACATTAATATTTTAAAGGCAAAAAGATGGTAATATAAATAAAATTCGAATGAGACTGTTTCAAAGCTTGTTTTATTTAACTTGTGCTTATCACATCTCAATTACTGACTGCCACAACCTTCTTGCTGGTGTCTGCTGATGTCTCTGTCCCATTCCTGCTCTCCAGTCTAATCTACACAGTACTGTAAGATCATTTCTCTCAGAAACCATTTTCTATATTAGAAAAAAAAAAGCTTAATGACATCTTTTGTCTTTATATCATAGTCATTTCCTCCTTCCCACAATGAACTCTTCCTCTTGAAAAAGAAAAAAATAAGAAAATATCAGATTATATCAGACAATTTATATAGGCCTTGCAGTCCTTAAAGGAGCAAGTATGTTTCAGAAATAATTTTCTTTTCTTTTTTTATTTTTTAAATTATGCTTAGGTCTGTAAATCATCAGTTCTTTCTCTGGGGATGGATAGCATTTTTCATCTGAAGTCCTTCAGAGTTGTCATGCATTGTATTGCTGAGAGTAGCTAAGTCATTCACAGCTGATCATTGTACAATTTTGCTGTTACTTTGTACCCAGTACGTTTCACTTTGCATCAGCCCATGCACACACAGTTTTTCAGGTTTTTCTGAGAACATTGTACTCATCATTTCTTAAAGTACAATGGTATTTCATCAACCATTTTCTTTTTTAAAAAAAGTTTTAAATGTGGTTTTGGGGTTTTAAAATGCTAATTGGTTTTTTACACCACAGTTATTTTTTTTTTTAATATTAACCCATCCCCATAGTGCCATCCCTCATAAGAAACAGTTAAGTAGTGTCTGACACTATTACTTCTAACAACATATTCAGCATTCTATACCCATATAATCACCTCTTTACCAAGGGGAGGAAAGTCTGTCAGAATCCATATTCCACAAGGTCCTTCTTCTGCTTAATATCTTCTGTAAGGTCTACTTGTCTTCCATTAGATCAAATCCAAACTTTTCATCTATCATTTAAGATGCTTTGTGCCTGTTATCTTGTAGACCCCCATCAAACTATTTCTTACTCATACAGGTCCACATCTAATCTAACTTTCTGTCCTTATCCATATCCATCATTGTTGTTCAGTTGTTTTCAGTCGTTTGACTCTTTGTGACCCCATTTGGAGTTTTCTTGGCAGAGAGACTGGAGTGGTTTGCAGTTTCCATTTCCAGCTCATTTTATAAATCAGGAAATTTAGGCAAACAAGATTTAAGTGACTTGCGCAGAGCCACATAGCAAGTAAGTGTCTGAGGTCACATTTGAACTCTGATCTTCCTGATTGCAGACCTGGCTCTCTAGTCACTGTGTCACCTAGCTGCTAACCATATCCTTCATTTCCTTTCAAACCCACTTCAAGATTTTTCTTCTCTAAAAGATTTAACTTAACCTGATTTAACTTCTCTCTACAATGATCACTTATTTCCTTGACATTACTATATGACATTTGCTTCTATTTTCTAATTCCTTTTTTTACAATACATTTGGCTAGACAAGATAATTTCCTTGAGAATAAGGATTGTATTTTGAAATTCTTTTATATCTTTCAAAATGCTTAGTGCTCTGACTATAATAGGTGCTCAGCGAATGCTTGAATGAAAAGGTTGTATTATTATTATTTTTGCTTGATTAGCTTCTTTCAAGCCAATGACAGTTCTTAAAGTTCATTTTTGTCAAAATGTACTGGATAATTTCTATTTAGATGAGAAACCAAAGGTATTTAGTCCAGTTCTTTTTTTCTCACTTTTTTCTTGGATTACTTTCATATTCTCTGTTACTGTTATTCTCCCGACTTTTCCATTTTCTTCATTCCACCCCAAAACAAAACATCTGGGGTTGATATTATATCCAGCCTTTTGCCTTTATTGCTCTCAGTCTTTTAGTGAAGGAGTGATAATATTTTTATATAAGTAGTTCCCTCTCTTCTCTGAATATTTATAGAATAAAAGGTCTTATGGTTTACTTGAGTTGTATTAGGGAAAGACTCATCAGTGCTTTAACTTTTCCGTTGGACTGTATAATGTTCTGTGTTCATTAGTAATTATAGTAAAAAGCTCTATTAACAAAGCCTGCCATAGATGCTTAACTAGGAGCCAGTCATTTCATTCATCTAAAATAATGCATGAATAGCTACAGAAAATCTTACTTTTTCAGGCTCTTAGTAGTGGTTAGTAACTATAGTGTTCCTGAAAGACTTATTGTGTCTAATCTCTTAAACTGTATTGAGACTGGTACCATTCCAATAAATAGGAGGTCAAGGAATGTTCATAAGGAATTCTGAAACTGTAAATTCATGTAGTTATTCTGTTAGCACAGTATACACAATAGGAGAGCAGTTTGGCCCATTGACTTTAGCAGAAACTTAACTTCAGAATTCAGTGTTAATTCTTGTTCTCCTATTGACCAGGATCCTATGTCAATTACTCTAGTTTTAAAAATTGTCAAAGTTGTGATCCCTACCTTTGGTTTCTCTCTGCCTCCCAATTCTGTCTTACACAATGCTTTCAAAGTCATCTTTCTTTGTCTTTCCTCATCCCTATCTCCTTCCTCCGGTCCCTTTCCCTTTCCTTTTTTACTTTCCCTCTCTCCCTTGTTTTTCTCCCCAGTTCCCTAGCTATAGGGAGAGACCACAGAAGCTTTGACTATTTCTGACCTGGGCTAGTTGGATCTTCCTTAAATATTCTGGTGAACCTCCCCTCCCAGTGGCACATCATTGTTACAGATACCCACTAACTTCAGCCTTTCTGATCCTTACCTGGGATTATAAGTGTGCTCCATCACACCTGGCTAAAGTCATCTTTTAAGCAGAAGTTCTTTCTAACTTGTGCCCAATTAATAGCAACTTTGAGATAGACTCCCGAATCTTCGTGGGTCTAGAGACCATTTAGTATTTGCCCATTTGCACCATCTTAGTGGTAACACATGAAAATAAATGCTTTCGATGGTGGAAGGATTCCCCAGTGGTTCATTCTTCTCACTTGTCTTTTTTCAAAAATGGGAGTTGTTGTCAGTGTCACCTCCTACATCAATAACTTATTCTTTATTGAAGTCTGGCACCATATAATGAATACTAAATATGAAATTAAATATCACTGAGTGTTGTGGAGGAGGAAGATAAGAAATCCTATAAATATGGTGATAACTCCCATTTATGTAGAATTTCAAGGTTTTCGAAGCGCTCTTTTAGCTTTATAAAACAATCCCTATTAGAAGAACCTTCATTTTACAGGTGAGGGATTTAAGTCTCAAATTATGGAACTTGCATACATATGATCACTGGTCTAGCAAGTGCTGGAACTGGAATGGTAATTCAGGACTGTTGAATTCAAAGCCCAGTGTTCTGTTTTGGATCTGTGACCACATCTCCCAACAGTGCAGCTCGAGGCTACTTTGCATTTTCTTCATCTCCTATGAGTACTTGATAGAAGATGAAGACCATTCATTGATTGGCTTTTACTCTGGCTGTATAACTCTTTTTTTTCTGGCCAATCTGTTTCTCTAATGATATAATTTAGACTAAGTTTCTTGCATGTTTCCTTGTTTGTAACACTTTGTAGCCTGCCCATAACTATTAGCATCTCTCCATTGTCCTTTCCGTTGAGCCTCAACTTCAGTTCTTAGAAGATTTTGGTATTTCTTGATGACATGGAACATCACTACAAGAATATTAGTATTAAAAAAAATAGACCTTTGTTTCAGAGAGACCTTTGAGGTCATTAGAAGAATTATGCAATTTCCCAAAGGCAGTCCCACACACTGTCCTCTTCCTGTTCAATTCTGGGCTTAAGTTTATTACCCATTTTCAATGTCTGTCCTAGATTTATTTACTAATGGATTACAGACAATAAGTTAGTGAGGGTGGAGTACATTCTAGGCATGGAGAACAGTCTGAGCAAAGGCATGGAGCTAGGAGATAAGAGTATCATGGAAGAGAAACAGTAAAAAGGCCACTTTGGCTTGTCTATAATAAAACTGGAAAGGGAGGGTCGAACTAATTTGTGAAGAGCTTTAAATGCCAAACAAAAGGGTTCATATTGCCTTTTGAGGTAATGAATAGCCACTGGAATTTACTGAATAGAGGAGTGACTTTTCCAGATCAAATGGCCTTTTTTTCAGTTCTCATCCTTTTTGATCTCTGCATCCGTTGATGCTGTTAGTCTTTCCCTCTTTTTGATACTGTCTTCTTTAAGTTTATCTGACAGCGTTCTATCCTGCTTCTTCACCTACTTATCTGGCTGCTCCTTCTCTCTCCTTTTCTCGATCTTCAGCCTGATCAATCCCACTACAGTGGCTGTATATTGATCCTCAAACATCATAGCTCTCTGTATATCACTACATTGTAAGCTATTTGAGGATGAAGGTTGTATTTGAAGGATCTTTTCAAATACCTCAGATTTTATACATAGTAGGTGCTTAATAAATGTCTGCTGAATTTAATAGGATAGAACCCCCTAGATTGATCATGGGATCTTAGATACAGAGCCAGAAGGAGGATGAGGAAACTGAGGCCCAGAAAGAGGAAGTGACTGGACAAAAATCACCCAGGTAAATTAGTAAGTATCAGAACGAGGATCCAAAGCCAGATCTGTTGACTGAAGACGTGCATATTTCCATGACACTATACTTTCTACCTACAAATTTATATCATTAAGCATAATTCTTCTTTTTTACATCTTCATATTGCACCATCATGCCAAAACAACAGATTGACTCCCAGTCCAGCTAATCAAGAAACATATTCCTTATGTACTATGTGGGCAGCTAGGTGGCACAGTGAATAGAGCACCAGCCCTAGAGTCAGGACGACCTGAGTTCAAATCTGGCTGGGGACACTTGACACTTAGTATCTGTGTGACCTTGGGCAAGTCACTTAACCCAGACTGCCATGCCACCCCCCTCCAAAAACAAACAAACAAACAAAAAAAACACTATAGAGAAGTTTGGGGTGGGGCTGAAGGTTCCACAGATGTTTTCTCTTGAGACTTGTATTTAATTACTTTTATGACAGGATGTATGAGTAATGTGTTCTCCAGTGTCATACTGCCCTCTTCTTGGTTAAATTCCACACTGACTGCCCTGAAGTGACTGGTTGGAGTAGCCTCGGAATCTGTGGTCATCTTACCTCCTCAGGGAGAAAGAGATGGAGAAACTACTGTGGAAGTAGTTTTGTGACAGCGTAAGATTTTTCCCATTAGAAATCTGAGACAAAGACAATCTTGAATTCTTGCTCTTCCCCTCAACTATTTATAAGTTTGTAGTCGAAGAGAATAGCATTATTTAAATGACAGCTTTACAATATCTTCTGCTGGATTAGATAATTATTTATTATTATCAACTAGAAAAGGGAGTTGGGGAAAGTTAGTGAAGTAGATGTGTCAATTAGAATCAGGAGAAGAGGATAGATGAGTGAATGCATGTTTTTAAAGTAGAACCTTAAAGCAACGTTAGTGAAAAATAACTTAATCATTAATTTCTAGAGTATTTATATGTTTATATACACATTTTTGAACAGGTGTAAGCAGGAATACTTAAACTTTAGAAATAACCATTGACAACTTAAATCTTAATCAAAAAGCAAAAGTAATTTGCTTTCTTACTATGTTTAATCAGTAATATATTTACTTGTCTGGAAACCAAACTATTTCAGAGGATCATAAATTCTAATAATAGCTATTTGAATCCCATTAATATATTTTGCTTATACTTCCAGACTGAGATATACTGTAACTTTATTTTCTCAATGGTCAGTAATAAAAATAATGGATAGCATTTATATAATACTGTAAGGTTTACAAAGCATTTTATAAATATTATTACTTTTTTATCCTCATAGCAACTCCGTGAGGTAGGTGCTTTTTTTATCCTTATTTTACAGATGAGGAAACTGAGGCAGACAGGTTAGGAGACTTGCCCAGAGTCACAGAGGGAGTAAAATGTCTGGGGCTGGATTTGAACTCAGGTCTTCTTGGCCCTCTAAGGGAAACTAAGGATGCTGAGAGGCAGAGATGAGAATGGAGTGGTTTTTATCCGTGAGGAATCATTGTGTGAATGTAGGAGGCAGATGAAGGAAGAGTTTTGTTTATATGCTTCTTTGGTGGGGTTATAAGAATTTGTGAAAGGGAATAATGTGAAATAAGACTGGAAAGTTTGTGGGGAGTCATTACTGTAGAAGGCCTAAGATGCTAAAATAAGAGTTTATATTTTATCTTCTAGGCATTAGGAGCCACTAAAGGTTTTTGAACAAGAGAATGATGCAGTGCTTTGCCTGTGTAAGATTGTTTTGGCAGCTTTGTGGAGGAGACCAGTGTCAAGGCTATTACAGAAATTCAAATGAGAGATGATCAGGGCCAGAATTTGTGTAGTGGCCTTGGGATCAGAGAGAAGGGTGCAGACAGAGGAAGAAGCTGTCTGTGGGGGATGAGAGAGAAGAAAGTTGATGACTCCAACATTACACACCTATGTGACTAAGGGTGGTGATGCCCTTAATAGAAATAGGGGAGTTCATGTTCCTTAAGTGTTGTTGATGTTGATTAAATTGTAGTTGCAATTTTATCTTACAGCTATTACAAAAAAAAGTTATATTGATGTAGACCAATGTAAACATCTCTTAGTTTTTTATTTCTGAAGTATTATGCTAAGTCCTGGGGATGTGCAGAACAAAAAATGGTCCTGTCCTTGAGGAGCTTACATTCTTCTGAGGAATTACATTCAGTTTGTGTGTGTGTGTGTGCCTGTGAGCACCAAGCTAAGAAATATATACTTTATTAAATAAGGTGAACCACCGAATGTGTTTGAGCAGAACAGCCAAGTGATTGGGCCTACATATAAGCAAAATTTGTTGGGCAGTGATGAAGTATAAATTGGAGAAGGAAAGAGATTTGAGTTAAGGGAGACCATTTGGAAGGCTTTTATAATATAGTCAAGAGGTAATGTGGAGGGGCAGCTAGATGGTGCAGAGAATAGAGCACTGGCCCTGGAGTCAGGAGGACCTGAGTTCAAATCCGGCCTCAGACGCTTAACACAAAAGCTAGCCGTGTGACCTTGGGCAAGTCACTTAATCCAAAAAGAAAAAGAGATAATGTGGGCCTAAAGCAGGGTTGGTAGCTATAGTTATATCAATGTGGGGGCAAATAAAAGTTATACTACAGAGGTAAAAATGATAGAACCTGGCAATTTATAGGGATATCTCAGATGAAGGAGAAAGGAATTACTTAAAGGTTTTGAGTTTAGGTGACTGAGAGAATTGGAATGCCATTAGTAGAGATAGAGGAGTTAGAATAGATAGCAAGTTTTGGACAGAATATGATTTGGGATTTGGATTCTGGACTATGATTTAAGGTATAGGAATGATAGACTCGGCCTTGAGGCCAGTACATCTACTGAAAGCCAATATTTGCCTAGAGATTTAAACATCAGCTGAAAAGAGCTTTAAACTGAAAATATAGAAGTTGGGGGGGGGGATCCTATATTCATCCCCCGGGAGATATAACAGAGGGTAG